>JAYXIM010045093.1:0-75526 GCA_037575425.1 Anastrepha fraterculus | reverse complement strand
GTGTAACTTGCCATGATGATTTGGCATAAACAACTGAATAATAAACAAAAGATTTAACAGATGTCACTAAAACAAAATGGCTGCCACAGGGCGCCAAAATCGACCGCACAATTGAAAAACGCTGCCAAGGGCGCCAAAATCGACCCGCGCCAATTGAAAAACGCTTTATATAAGCCGAGGTGCTTGCACATGGGATATTTAGTAGTAAGTTGAACTTCTAAAAGTACATTCACATAAGCAGTAAAAAGATCACTAAATCCATAAAATTAATCTACCTTTTCACATATGACAGATTAGTTGCAAATTTGGCAATCATCTGTCAATACTGTTTTGAAAGGTTTTTATTCATAGAAATTGCTTTGATGGTATATTATGGAGTTTTTGGTTTGTTTAATTATTATTAACGATATGAAGAAAAGAAGAGGAGAAGGGACAGCTAATTTGACTGCACAAATGGATACTAGTAATAAACAGTTGGAGGAAAACTAATTATCTATTACACAGAAATCACAGGGTTGTACGTAAAAAAGTATGATAATAATCTAGGATGATTTTATAATCACCAGAGAAATTTTGTAAGAGTAGTCTCGCTTTTTAATAATGGTTTGGAGTTAAGCTCGAAAAAATAGATAATCCACTTAAATGTGAACGTATTATAAGTCAATAAATGAAAAATAATGGAACGATTCAGTCTCAAGGTTATCGGGTACATTTAGAAGCAAAGTGTTGGGGTAAGGCTTTCTCAAGTGGGCCGCAAAATTACCAAAGTGAATATTTTGCAATGAAATTCAGCCGGGACTGAGTTCTATCATCCAGAAGCATACTCACAAAATTTTGTTGTAAAATTCTAAATAGTTTTTTTTTTATTAACTATCGAAGTTTTTTGCAGCGCTTGAATAATTATCACATTTCTCGTAAAGTAAGTATCCGATTACAACGATAGATCGCGTTGAGATGTGTCCGAAACACGGTTTTTCGCAAGCCGCACGCGAGCCGCCGTTTGTGTGTTCGTGCGCGTCCGCGTAAGTCGAAGCGCGCATTCTGGCACACAAAAAAATTAATTGTAATTAATCCTTTTCGAATTGCACGCATTTTTTTCCATACATAAATGCACAGATGCTTATTACGTTAATATCCTTAAAAAAATTTCATACCAGAGGCGCAGAAATTAGTTAAAATTTTAATTGTTTATTAAAAAAAAATATTTACAAAAACAAAACATCAAGTTTCGGAACAAAAATAACGTTTTTGGAAAATATCATCCTTTATCAGTCTGCAGTTGAAAAATCGTTGTAATCGGATACTTACTTTACGAGAAATGTGATAATTATTCAAGCGCTGCAAAAAACTTCGATAGTTAATAAAAAAAAAACTATTTAGAATTTTACAACAAAATTTTGTAATTTTGCGGCCCACTTGAGAAAGCCTTATCCGTTGGGAATAAAAAAAAGCAAGTGTATTGCCATTAATTTGTGTGTTTTATTCGAGCCGTGTTTCAACCCAGGACTAAGTAAAATATGATGGCTTTGAAATGGGCTTTTTTTAATTTTTAAGAAAAGTTTGATGTATTTCATTCGATGTTTTCACTTGATAAATGCTTCATGTATATGCGGCCCGTAATTGGGTTGAATTCATGTTTTTTCGGGCAGAACTGAACCCACTTTTCCCCCACGTTGGATGGGGAATTGAAAAAGCTTAAATAATTATGGCGTATGGTTACATAACCAACAACATTTAAATATTAGTTTTAATAAAGAAAATTCACTTCTTCACCCAGCATAACATATTGCAGTCAATTGTATATCCATTATACATAAGTACATATTAACATACAAAGATCAAGAATATAGAGAATATATAAGTTGGGTATATATGTATATATGTATATATATATATAATAAATATAGACTCTAAAATCTGTGGTCTTATATTGCCCAATACGTAGTGGGAATATAACACCCAATTAAGCCCTCTGACTTAAACGATGGCCTCTTCGTTTTCTTTCCTAGCTTTGTTTTGTAAAGTATTCATATATCTGTATGGCAATCTCAGTGCCAAGTGAGAATGTTGATCGACAATATTTAATTTCATGTGTTACAGAAATACTTTAACGAATTCGCTATGTTACCAGAGCCTTTGAATAAACGAACAAAAGGGAAGAGTACTACTTGTTTGTGAAGAGAAAGAGTAGGCGAAAGCAATAGAAACTACCAAACACAAGGATTTATATCTTTACCCACACACGTTCTTGCATACACTCAAAACGCAAAAAAATTCTTTGGGCATTATATTAATTTGTGCCTTCACGGCACTTCGATTTCATTAGCTATTCACTGAATTTCCACAAAAAAGTAATTTTTCCTGTCTTTGCTTGTTTTGTGTTGGCGAGGGACCTGACGCCAGACGGGTCAAAATCGCAAAAAGTAAAGTAACTGTTTTGGCAAGGCGCCACCATCAGTACTCATTCGTTTTGCATCATGCAGATATTAGAAAAATGCTTAAAAAGCGATGTGAACATAGTATAAAAGTTAGGCGATTGCAACCCTGCTCTCTGAAAGTGATTTCTTCGTTCATTATATTCTACAGCAATCCGAAATTAGTCGTCGAACGTCGTCACCAACTTTCATTGTGTTAAAATTTGCTACAAAATTTCCGAGAGTTAAAAAAGAAAAAGCATTTTTCACCATCGTAGGCAAGTGTAGAATTATAAAAACTTTAATTTAACTGTGCATTGAAGTGGCCTTTGAGTTATATGTTGAACGAAAGGTAAACAATTGATTTTCCAAATTAGTCAATTTGTGAAATAAAGTAATCAGAGAAAACGCTATTAAAACGGTTGAAGAGGAAACGTAAATGTTGGTCGTGCGTTGGTGAGAACAAAGTAGATATTTCAATCATTTTTATTCCGATAAAAATGTGCATTTATGGTTTCAATAATTAAAAGCGTATGTATATATATATATATATATGCGATCGTACATCATGTATATCTGTACATATATGCATTTGGTGTGGTTAGGTTTTTAGCATCGAAAAAATTCATATGTAAACCCGTCAAAGTTCCAACATTGTTTTATATACACATGTATATACATACGTGAATGTAGGCGCATACCCAAAAAACAACATGTTTAGGAAATATTTCCACTGATGCATTGGGTGGAGCTGAATTCCATAATTTCAATGGAAGCAAATTAGATAAATTATTTAGTTTTAAATAATTAGGGGAGTGAATATTCATTAATCCGTATATTACAATTGGTAACAATGAGCAGTTTGCTTACCTGCAATTCAATGGTTAACGAATTCCTTCGTTCGGCTTGATCCAATTTTCCTTTAAATACTTATGATGCTTATCTAGTTTGGCACGTGTGCCAAAATTGGTCAAAAATAGTCGATATGCGTACCAATCGACGAGTTTTGGTCACAATATAATATTCAAAAAGTGGGGCGTAATTCTTTTGAACCGTTCAAAAGTTATTAGCAAAAAACAATTCGGTAGAATTGGTAGTTGTGCACCAAAATGCCGGAGAAATATTCAGTATAATGTAACGCGCTTTAAAGAAAAGGATGTAAAGGGGGGATAGAGGGGTGTATCGCCATCTTAAAACTGAAAACTGCACTCTCTGGAGGCTTATGGTTTTTAAGTAAATTATTGAAGTTGTGCAATTTATCGAAAAGTTGGTGTTGCCAGACACCTCAATTAAAGAAAGAAGTTTGTATGCAGAGACTGGAAGGATGTTTGTGAATCTGCAGTATTTTTGGGACAGGTTTGATATGATGTAACATGAGCAATTTTAGACAAAATATTTATAATGACTTATTTAATGAAACTTGGTGGAAATATTAGGGAGTGGTTTAGGAACAAGCATTATAACTCCCAATTCTTCCGGAAATAAGAGTTTTGTAATTATTTGCCTTTAAAGTGCCGTCTGGAACCTCACTGTAGTTTGGCACATTATAATATATTTTTTTTTCTAAACATCACTTAAATTCACAAAAAATACACTCACACTCGTGATTTACTTATTTTTATGCTTGCATTTCAATGAAAAACGCAAATGCCTGTACCAATATTACCACTTTCCAATTTTAAATGAGAATAATAGCCCCTGGTGATGCTTGCATTTCAATGAAAAACGCAAATGCCTGTACCAATATTACCACTTTCCAATTTTAAATGAGAATAATAGCCCCTGGTGACGCTCAAGCATGCATGTCCAGCAGGCTTATATATGTGCGTGTCGGGTCACACTCGTACTTGCTTCGTGTCACACATACTTTTTGTCGGCTTTTGCATGATGAAAATCAAAAATTTTAGATATTAGCGTCAAGCACTCGACACGCACACATATAAGCTGCAGAACATGCATGCTTGAGCGTCACCAGGAGCTATAAGAATTCATTGGAATTGACAACAATATAATGTTGCCGGATGCCTGGAAATGAAAATAAAAATATGAACAAAAATGAAGTATTTCATTTCAGTGTTGCTGATGGGGATGGGGGTTATTGTGCATCTTTACTGCACACATGCATATGATGCTTTAATTTTTGGTTTAATGGTTTTAACGTGGAAAGGAGTTCTACGTAAAAATACTCTGGATGGCGTAGTCGGAGTTGGACTGATGAGGGTTTATTTTTTAAAGCGCCGCCGGGGCCCCCGTGCGTAAAATATTTCTAAGCAAAAATTCTACATATTAAAAAAAATCCTTCTAGAGGACACTCCTGTAAAATTCAATTTTATATGTTTATATTTGCGAAAATGTTTCTCAATTCTAAACTGAAGCAAAAACTTCTGCAGATTTACAAACAACCTTCCAGTGAACGTCCCTGCGTGCGAACTTCGTTCTTATTGTGAGAGATCGGATTCAAATACAAACTGTAATATATAATGGGTCACAATAGATCTCTAGAAACACACGAATTAGGGATTCAGCTCTTTAAAAATGGCAAATTGCAGGAAAAGATGGCAAATTTGTCAAAGAAAATAGAGTAGTTCATAAAGGTGGCGAGATCCACAAATAATATTTTTACAGAGGCTGACTATGGATTTTGAGGAAAACCAAGAAAGATCCGAAACATAAGTGCACCAGCGTTGATGAAATAGATATTCAGCTGATACTTTGCTATGGCGCGAAATATAAAATCGAAAGTACAGTTTGTTGAAATTCATGTTAATAAGTACGAAACTCTTTGCTGATGACATTTCTCGGGTACCAACTTAATTCAGAGCTGCAACCGAATAACCGGCGAGGAACTGTAGAACACGGCCGATGCCACATTATGGTTTGGGATTTTATATCATCAGCAGAGATCGGAACTTATGCATTCTTAGGGGAAACTGCGGTAAAACTACTTTATTGAAAAGAAATTTAATGTAAAGATTCTATCAAGATAACGATCCCAAACACAAATCGAATATTGTAATTGATTTCAATGTAATTTAGGATTTATGGGCAATTCTTGAGCGAAATATAAGAAAACATCACATAAGCAACCGATAGGATTTAGGGACTTACGTTACTGGAACGACCCGCAATGGGAATATTTATACTGCTACAACAACAGGAATTTGTGGCCTTACAAGAGGAGTGGGAGAAAGTAACGCCCGAATATATCAAAAAACTTGCAGGCTATAGTCTCGGCTAAAATCAATTCTTTTTGAAGTTTGCCTAATTACATGAAATAAGCTGAAATGTCGTTTTACACTGTATTTTAATTTTGTTTTAAATATTCTTCAATTAACGTTACTTTGAATTTATTTTCTGGTTTAGTTTTGTTGGTTTCCAGCTTTGTGGATATTAGAAATGTTAAATTACAGCTCTTCCTTGTACTTTTTGTATAATGTTTTTTTTTTTCAAGAAAACGTCTACGTGTTTTCTAACATACTCTTTTCGTTGCAAGATGTTATTAAAGGGATCCTTCCCGAAGAATATAGCACCTACATAAAGAAAGAGCAAGCATGACGTACAAATACAATACATGGTACATAAAATGGGGGGAACGTAGAATATTTTTTAAGTGAAATGCGAATGGCTTTAATCAAGAGCAATAATTGCAAATCTGATTTCATCTCCAGGGGAGATGTGCAGAGATAAACTTAGACAAGAAATTTTGGAATGATTCCTGAAAAACTGAATCTGTTAGGAACACACAGTCGCATCGGGCTAACATCGAAATTGGGACGCAAATCTTCGAAAATTCGGCAGGCCCCAAGGAAGACAAGCTGCGGAGCTAACAGAAAATCAAGAAAACTACGCAGACTTAATAACTCACTGCTCAAAAAAAAGGTGAAGTGGATTCGGTTGTTACTTTGAGAGCAGTTTGTGAAAATCCCGCAAACTAAGAAGCCTTTAAAAATGTATCGAAAGAAAAATCTCTGATTAGGATGACTGCTAATGAGACCTTGTTGTTGTAGCAGCATAAACATTTTCCATACATATACGGGGGATGCATACATATGTACATAACTCGGCCGTTCCGGTTACGCAGAACCGACTGCCTTCGGAACGAGGCCTTGTCTTTTCTTTTAGATAACAAGTAACTTTACGAAGGAGGAGTTTAAAATTTGTACCTTACATTATTATTTTTTACTTTAAATCTACTCTATTTTCGAGTATAAGGCATACATTTCTGTGCTAATGCAATACAAATACATACACTCTAGATACTTATATAAAAAAAAAATGTTTACTGCACCTATGATTAGATATCTAACCATTTTGAATTTCAAGATTTGAAAATCAAGATGCACTTCACAAATATGAGAAGGAGCTCGGAGAAACACCTAAAAAGTGTGTAAGCGCCAATTATGTATGCTTATATATATATGTACATATATTTACTATTGATTTATAAAAAAATATGCACCTTTTTTTCTGATGTAACACTGTTAATTAAAAAATAGCAATTTTTTTGGACACTTCTAAAAAATGGATCTCTTCCAGTAAACAAGCGATATGCACATCTTTTTATTGCTCATAGGGACTTATACTTAATCGTTAAAAAAGTGTGTTACTATCGAGAAAGAGAGTGTAGTGTTTAGTACAATATGCCATAACATAGTACACATATGCTGATATTTCTAGTATTTTTAGCGATACTTCCAAGTTGTTTGAATGTGACTGTGTTTATCCCTTCAAATTTGCTTTTTTTCATATTTCTTCGTTTTCAGCTTATCTCTTAACCCCTTAGCCTACACGATATCTACCAATTGCGCGAGCTATAATACGCAAGAAATTCGTTCGCGCGCCGTGCCATTCAACTGTTCAGCCGTGTACCCGAACTGGCGCAAAGTGTATACTTTTCGTAACATATATATTTCAATGCAACGAAAGGAATTGTGAAATAATAAACAATGTTTAGGTACAAATAGTAATTTTAAGATGTCTAGGAAGTAATCATAATCAATTGATCACAAAGTCTTTACCACGAGTCAGACTCGTTGTTTTCGCTTATGGCACAAATTCTTTACCACGAGTCAGACTCGTGGCTATAGGCTAAAGGGTTAAGTACTCGTTCACAAACACAATAAATGTCAGGCCCAAGAGCCAACCACACAATCAGCTGTAAGGATTTTGTTTAAATTCTAATTTTTTATGTAGTGTATTACCGTCGTTTCATTGTAAGACACCTGTGGAAGGAAGGAATGTACATTTAAGCCTTTTTCTTTTAAGTGATTTTTATTGGAAACCATTTTAAATTATTTACTTTGTCCGGTTGGTTTTGAACAAAAATGTTTTCTTCGATATTATTAGTATCATTTTACTATCACATTTTATATACTTATAGATTTTTATCCCGTGGCAAAAAATATATCATACATCCATAATATTAAGAACAGAAAAAATTATTGTTCATAAAAAATGGCCTGTGCAACACTCAAACGGACTCTAGATTGGGAAGCGCTAAATCAACGGCCTACAAAACGTAGACGTTGCAATCCGCTTGGTCAATCAACAGGAAATGGATCATCATCATTGCGCTCATCTTCAGTTGCCACCACTTCATATGATAACGTGCAAGGTCCCAGCGGAAGCCGCGTTTCAAAGGAACCTCAAATGAATCCATTCACAGAGTCCAATCTATCAAAAATATCACCAGGTATGTATAGGTTTTCCGGGAAGATACTTGTAGAAATAAGCATACAGTTTTGTCCGATATTTCATCGTTTGTATTATGTTATTTAGATAAAATAGCCCAGGATATTAGGGATGAAATCAAGCGACTGCACCGTTGTAAACGTCTCCAGTTTTCATCGGCCACCATTGATGGTATGCAACAAGATTCAGAATCTAGCGGTTCTGAAATGGGCGCCGATAGTCCTCGTCGCCCAGACACTCCACCAAGCTTGGTGCGTAATCCAGAGAAAGCCCTTTTTACATTCAAACAGGTGCAATTGATATGCGAACGTATGCTGAAGGAGCGGGAAGATGAAATTCGTGAAAAATACAACGCCGTGTTGACTACGAAGCTCGCTGAGCAGTATGATGCGTTTGTGAAATTCACTTATGATCAAATACAGAGGCGCTATGAAGCCACACCAAGCTGTGAGTATAAATATAATAATATTATATTTTAATATACGCAGAAGTAAATCGAATCGTATAGAAAAAGCGTAATGCGCTGAGCTAATAATAATGACCATCATCTTCATAAGCAGTTACCGAGTCTCTTACCACCTTTATGAACTCTCGCTGCCGATCCAATCACCTATCGCAGCACCATGAGACCCGCGTTATTCTGGCACAATTACGTTCAAGATAAAGTAGCAGGTTAAACTCCTACTCCGCATAACACTAACTACCTTTTCACGTACCTTCTTAAATTCTCTCATCTAACAACTCTTTCCCTCTGGTCTCGCTCTGTCGAATCCTGGGTCTAGCGTTAGATGAGATAAATGACAACAACGACCTATAACTTCACTGCACAGGGGAGGATTTGGTAAACTGCTGCATTAGCAACAATCTTCATAAGAGAGACATTAGCTTTTTATCGTGTCACACTAAAAGTAATGTGACAAAATAGTTCAAAGAGGTGGGGTGTTAATTATATATAAAACTGGCGCGTATATCGTTTGTTGGGTGGTTGACCGAGCTTCTCCAATTTTTTGTGCGTGTGTTGATGTTCCGTAAATGGAAAGACCTACAGTTTTATACCGCGTCCGAATGCCAGATGATTTTTTATGAGGAGCTTTTTATGGCAGAAATGCAACCGGAGGTTTGCCATTGTCCGAGGAGGGGCGCCGATATCAGAAAAACCTTTTTTATCAATTTTTTTTTCATGTCCACAATAGATTTCGAACCCAAGCACTAATTAGCACTCGATTTTTGTATTTGCTAAGAAAATTATATTTTTTCCTTTCATTTCTTACTTCAGTAATTTTTTCCGAGGAAATTATGGAAACAATTTGATCCTGTGCAATTGAGTGGGTTTTTATCGTATTTATCTTCGGAATTGTTTGATTGTGCCTTAACTGGGGTTATTAAAAAAATCAAATTGGATAGTCACGAGAGTCATATTTATGTTGCGCTATAAGGCTCAGAGGGAGCTCACAATGGAAGACTGTCACGCATGGACATTCAACCATCTTAGAGTCTTATACGGATATACCCAGTGATTGTGATTATCACCCTCCCATTCTCTGCCTCGAAAGGAACTTCTTAATGAAAATCCCTTTTAGACTTGAAATGGCTTGAAGAAGATCCATCACCCAAGACAACCGTTAAGATCCACACGGACGGTTCTAAAATGGACACCGGTGTTGGATCAGGGGTATATTGCGAAGAGCTTTCTATCAGTGAATCCTTGAAACTACCGGATCACTGTAGTGTTTTTCAAACGGCAATAAACGCTATTCATGAAGCCTTAAAATGTTTAGAGATAAACAGAATATCATCAACAGATATCTGCATTCTATCAGACAGCCAAGCTGCCCTACGGGCCCTGGATGCATTCCAAATAACATCAAGGAGTGTCTTACATTGTCGGCAATCTCTCAATGAGATGGCCAAACAATATCGTATCATCTTATTCTGGGTTGCAGGCCTCAGATATATACCAGGGAACTGTAGGGCTAATCAACTTGTAAGAGAAGGTACCTGTATGCCAAACACAAGTAATTTTATGGGGATACCTCTCGCAACTTGTAAGCTTTTTATTAATGATCAGTTCTGTAAATCAAAGATGGATTAGTGTCAATACCTGTGAAATTGCTAGGCTAACTTGGCTAAGCCTAAATCTACGTCTGCCCAAGAATATTATAAAATTGAGTAGACTTCAAATTAGGACCGTAGTAGAGGCCCTCACAGGACATGGTCTCATACTAAATTAGGCGTTTACATGCATGATTTCTGTCGTAGCTGCAGGAATGAGAAGGAGTTGGTAATAATTCAACACCTTTTTTTGCTCATGCCCGGCTCTAGCCAGAAGCAGGAACCGATATTTAAGATTCTAATTCTGAATATAGATAATCTATACACTTAAGGTATCAACAATCTTTTACGCTTTGTCAAAAGCTCAGGATGGTTAAATAAAGAAAAGGAAATGTAGTCCAACCCCTGCGGTTCACAACGGACCCATTTCGTGGTCTAAGTGGCATCGCTGTCTCTATGCGCGATGCGGCTGCCAGACCTAAGCTAACCTAACTCATGACATGTACGAGGTGTATTCAAAAAATAAGGAAAATTTTAATTTTTCTCAAAAAATATTTATTTATTCATCAGTTTCTATTTTATCTCCTTAAAAGTAGTCTCCTTGTGCCAGCGTTTTTTCCAATCCTCCCAGCGGTTCTGATATGCACTTTTTGGTATGTTCTTGAGCTCTCTCAGTGATTCGGTTTTTATCTCTTCAATAATCGCAAAACGCCGTCCCTTCATGGGTCTCATCAATCTTGGGAACAGACAAAAGTTGCAGGGGTGAATACGGTGGTTGAGGCATGATAACGGTGTTGTTTTTGGCCAAATAATCTCTCATAAATAAAGCTGAGCGAGCATAATGCACCTGCTTATGGTGCCAATCCATAAATTTTTTCACAATTCCGGGCGTTTTTTCGTATTGTTTCACGTAAACGGCGCAAGACTTTAAGGTAATACTCCTTACTAAGGTATGACCTTGTGGTAAGAACTCCTGATTCAGTAGACCATGGTAATTGAATAAAACAGTGAACGAAACCTTGACATTTAATCGAACTTGGCGTGCTTTTTTTGGGCCTTGGCTCTCCTGGACTCTTCCATTGGGACGATTGGGCTTTGGTTTCGATGTCATAACCGTATACCCGTAATTCGTCACCAGTTATGAACCTTTTAAGCAAATCTGGATCGTTGACGTCATTCAATAATTCCTGAGATGCTCATGCGACGTTTTTTTTTATCAAAATTCAAAAATTTAAAAGGAACTTCTCTGCCACACGCTTCATTCCCAAAATTTCAGAAAAGATTGAACTGATACGCCGACATTGTCAGCGTCCAGAGCGAGCGTCATCATTCACATCATCTCGACCTTCTGTGAAAAGTTTGTACCACTTGTAAACATTTTTTTGACTCAGAGCACTCTCACCGAATGCCACTTTCAACATTTCAAGTGTTTTTGAACACTTAATTCCATTTTTTACACAAAATTTTATGCAACTTCTTTGATCCATTTTTTTTCGATAGTAGAAAATCGCCGAACACGCAAAGCACTTGTCTTATTTATGCCTCTCAAAAACAAAATAAACAGGTTATATTGCTAAAACCCGAATATATCTTCGAGACGAGTGTACCAACAAAAAAAAAAAACTAATAGTCGAAAGTCGAATGTACGTAGCGCGCGAAATTTGAAAATTCACCTAATTTTTTGAACACACCTCATTATGCTTAAAAATTCGATTTGCCGCAATTAACCTGGTAAGTGATTATGTCGTATATTTGCGTCAATTTCAAAAGTTCATTTTTTAGTTAATGTCGTATATGTGCGTCATGCCGAAAAAGGAAATTGCATTTGCTATGAAATTTAAAGTTAAGCAAAAAGCGAAATTTTCCCTGTTATTTTGACATTGTAAAGTAAGCATGAACACTGAATTTCCTAATAATCGTTATCATAATCGTTCAGCCAGCGTGCACGGTGAATCCAATATTTGGCTGAAAACCGGTTTTGCATCGACAGTCTTCACTTGAAATTAATTCAGCACAGTAAATCGAGCTGTCTAAGAAAAACTAATCGCTTAACAGGTTAAAACAGGCATCGTTTTGATCGAAATAAAATTAATCTTTGTGTTTGTAATTTTTGTGGGAAGATAAAGAAGTTATGTTTATTTCCTGTCGCCATTTGTGGTAAGGACCTTAGCCTATAATGTAACAGTTTCATGAGAATATGTTGGCTTTAAATAAACCGTTTTACTTTTTATTTTTTGTATAATATACGAGCGGTATTAATTATTTTTATTTATCATTTCAGATCTTTCATAATCGGACCTCAGGCGTACTTCATTACTAGTCGCTAAGATTTCATCGCATATATACATGTATATATATGCATACATGAATTTTTTTGTTGAAAAAATACAAATACAACACTAAAATTCTCATCCTAACTATAAAACAATTGAACAAGAGAACTGAAGAGAAACATTGAAATATTCGATTCATTTAAGTAAAACGCCTGAATTATAAAAAATGGATTAATTAACAGTTGCTGGCGTATTTAAGTTTTTACTTAAGTGCATTAAAACCAAATTAACATCTTAAGGAACCTTTTCAGTAAGGTACTTTTACTAAATATACTACTATGTTTAGAACAGATTATTTGCACACCCACGTAAACGGTTTGAAAGCGAATGTTTGGGAAAGAAAATTTAATATCGTAAGATTTAGAGACTGGGTTGTGAGCTCTAATAACACTATGGTAGCTAATGCAATCTATTTACAGCTGAATAGTGTAGTAGTGGATTTTTTAAGTTCGAAATTATCGTTGAAAAATCGATTCTGACTACAAAGATATACGAGGAAATAAAATAAATGCTTATGAATTGGACTGAATGAAGGAATAAAACCATCCAGTCATTCGCTCGCTTCCTTATCATTAGTACGCCGAACGTATGTTAAAGAAATTTAAAGGGTTTAGTAGTATATGGAATATTAAAGCAAATCACTTGTAAAAATAGAACTCAAAGATTTGAAAATCAGCCAAACTCGCATCAGAGAAAGCTACCAAAATTTGAAGTTAAAAGATACAACAAAGGACCAATACAACCAACAAATAAACAACAATTAAAAACCTCAGCATCAGTAAAAACATATAATTATATACACAAAAAAAAAACTATATATTATATAAACTTAGTATAGTACAGATATTAGGTTAAACAAATTGAATTGATAAGAATATTATTATTTTAATAATAATGAAGATAAAAAGAAACATAAAGCTTTGAACTACACTTGTGAAGGCATTTATTTTGAAAAGTAGTCGTTGGTGGCAAATTACTTTCTTTTGGGTTGCTAAATATCTAATACTATCTATTCAACTGTTATTTAAAATAGTTTATGAGAATGCTTAAACATTGTAATTTTAAGTTTTCAGCGACTTTTTGAGGAGCCTACGCTATTACACTCTAATAGCATTTTGATCCTTTATGACCAATATTGCAAACTCGTGAGCACATGGGTGCTCGGTTACAGTGGACGCCGGCCAAGAAGCTGTGTTGTTATCTACAGAGTTTTTAGTATTCAAAATAGTAGAAAATGATACATTTCATAAAAATGTAACTTGTTAATATACATATAATGATGGTCATAGATCAAAATCCCTGTTCATCTCAGTTTCATTCTTCAGTTGCTTTGCCACAAATAATATGGAAAAAATAAATATTCAAGACCAAGTATTTGGTTACTAAGATAAATTAATATTTTCTTTAGATAGGATCATTGATGCAGCTTAAAAAAATGCATGCCTTTTTCGATACAATATGATGTTACATTATGACTTGGTAAATAACGTTTGGCATGTATTGTCATCTTAAGGTTAGTTTTTAAGGTCATCACTACTTTGGAAAAAAATCACTCCTTTGGGTAATTGTAGTTTTTCACCTTAAAAAAGATTTTACAATGTCAGCGATCGATTTGTTTATGTTCTGTCTTGTTTTCCCTCATTACATTTTAAATAAGTTGCGTCTCTAAGATAACACAATAAACTTCAATCTGAAATTGGTTCTACTTCAACTACAGATTGGATTTTTCGAAGCTGGTTCTAATAATTTGTTGGCATGAGATAGCTCAGCAAAAGCTTTATATGCCTAGGTGTCTTTTTATGCGGATTTGAATTTATGAGGTTTTTCAACCTTTTTTTCGCTTTAGACTAAAAATATATTGAAGCGGCGAGCAGAGCGTCGATGCCGGGAATGTTTCATGTCTTGTTGACGTGAGAAGCAGAAATACTTGAAAAATATAATTACTCAAAAAAAAAAAATTCGGATCACACGTGATGGAAGGATCTAAAACTGAACGACGCAAAAGTACATATTAGCAGTAATTCTGATGATTAACTCGTATCTGTGCCTTTACATAATTCGTGAACTTATTGTAGTATTTTTTTTTGTGTGATTAAGAAAACAGAATATTTTATTTACCGTATTTATGTTTAAATTAAAATGGGCTTGCTTAGTTTCGAATGAAATAATAGGTATTGAAGTGAATAAAGAAATCGTTTTCTTTTCCTTGATTGCCACAGTAGAGTTTGTATGAATTTTTTTTGGAATTTTTCACATGGAGTATAAGAATGTATGCGGTTTTTGGAAATGTTGAAACACATCCCCTGTTTTTGTATGAGAGTAAATGCTTTCTGAGAAACTCATATACCGCATAAAAAGGCTTCAGCGTATTATAATATAATATTACATTTGAAATATTTAATATTTTTGGTCAAATTTGTACTTTACGTTACTTGCTGCTTATTATATTCTAATAATAAATAAAGACATTGTCGTTTCGAAATAATTAAAAAATAAGTATATATGTATAGTTAGAAGGCAGAGCTTTGATCGAATTTCCATTTTTTTTAATTGTACAAAAGTAATGAAAGCCAAGTTTCTTTTGCCAAACAACGACGAGATATTCTTTGTTTTATATTTCATAAACAAATGTATATTCTATCATTGCGTAATATATAAATAGATGCATACTATATACATACATATATCTGTGTACGTATATTAATATTTGCATTAATAGCGTGAATGCAAACTATCGTTGCCGTAATAGTTCGTGTTCAAACTAATGATTTATGCAACTAATGATTGGCGACTTAGTTTTTTCTTGAATTTCAATCCATTTTAATTTGTATTCCTTAATTTGAGTAAAACTTGAAAAATGAGAAAAAACATTTTAGGTTTAAATTACATTAAAAATATATATTTGCGTTTTTTAATATGCTCTTTCTTTATAAAATATAATCAAAGTCTTTCAAATAAAAATTATAAATATTAGAAATTAGAGGAGTCAAACTATTATTTAAACCAGGGGGGAGCAATTAAAATTTTTTGATTAATGCACATAAAATAACACTTATTAATAATTTTAAAACTAAATAAACATTTGAGTGAAAAAATATAAAATTAAAAACAAAGTAAAGATTTCATATGCCAAGTTTAATACAAAATAAAAACAAACAAGAAAAAAAAAGAAATTCATGGCTGAAAATAATTGTTTCCAAACTTACGTACCGAACAGAGACCTCATTTACTTTGCATTTTCCGTTAAAAGCGCAAATTAATCAAAGCTCACATACGATTTATAAAAATGTTCGATGTTTCTGAAAAAAAAAAATTTTTTTTTAAGGAATTTGAAAGTCTTCGGGAACTTTATCCACCATATTACCATACTATGCCGTATTAAATGGCGTGGAAAATATTCTCATGGAAACCGTTGTCTTCTCATCTTTCAATAAAACGTCTACATATTGTAGGTATTGTCGAGAAGTAGTAACATTTTCTTTTTCTGAATGTGCAAAGTGAGACACATTATTCTGAAAAAATATGCTGTTTCCACAATTTTAATTTGCACTCAAAGCCCTGAATTTTATCATACAAATTGTGAACAAACTGTGATTGCCTTGACGTTCCATATTAAGATCATTGATATGCTGAGTCATATATTCTTTATCACCAAAATGAGGAAAGGCATATCCAAGAACAATTGTATTTCGCTTTATAAGTTGCATTCTTTATACTTTTTAGCAACACAGACTTCAGTTCATCGTGCAGGTCTTTGTCTGTTGTAGCCCCTTGCATTGGAATCGGTGAACACAATTCTTCAGTAATATTACATTTTATGTGAATACTACGTAAAAATATGTGTAGCGAGTTGCGCTGCATCGCTAATATCGCAACTCTCATCAAGTGCCAAATTATTCGAATTTTGCAATGTGCTCACGAAGCTTTGTTGCTATGTTCTCAGACAAGTCTTTAATTCTCCTTGCAATGGTAAATCTTGATAATCTAAGAATTGAAATAACATTTATTTTATCAGGAAATATTATTTCTGCAACAACAGTCAAACATTCTTTTATCACCTCTCCATCCGCAAAGAGTTTAATTTGTTTTTGCCAGTATTTGACTGACAGCAAAACTAGCCTTTACTGCCATATTTGATAAAATAGCTTGATTTTAAATATATCCTGTTGTTTTCCCAAGTTTTTCTCCATTTAATTAAACTTATCTATCCGGATTTGTTCTGTTAAAATTTTATATTGTTGTTCATGTTTTGTATCGTAATATCTTTTTATATTATATTATTTTAATGTCTCTGCTTTTTCTTTGGCGAAAGTGTAAAAATAATACATTTTCCACTTTTCTTGGAAATGCCTGTGCTCATCCCCAAGTTAGTTAGTTTGCTTTACCGATATGCTATTATGGGTGAAAAATTTGAAAGTTAAAAAATTGTACGAAAACTAAATTTTGAATAACAAACTCTAATATTACTTCTATGACACAGGATTCTCACAGTACTAACTATCTCTATCTCTGTCTCTATTCTTTCCTATTTCTTTCTCTGATACTTTTCTCCTTCCCTCCTTGACTATCAACTCTCTTTCCAGAGCTTTAAAAACATTGGGTTTTTAGCCTGAGTGTTTTAGGCGCCACCAAATGTCCTGGTGCTCCTTGCCTCGACCTTTTCAAATTTCAATTTTACCTTTATGACAATAATATTGCACTCGCGTCTTTCAAGAACCGCAAGAATTGCAAAAATTGCTAGTTAACCATTTACCAGTCTGACTGATTGTGTGGCAGAAGCAAACACAAACAGGCGATAACACGGCGCGCTCGTATTGCATTGCAGTTCGCAGACAAGTGAGTAACTCGTCACATAAATATGTTTCGATTTAGTGAATAATAAATTCAGTTTTAGAAATGCTTGGCGGGCCGCATTAACAATGTTAAAAGGGCCGCGTGTTGCTAATCCCTGATTTAAGCAGTTTCCCCAAAAAAAAAAAATAGATTTTAAAACTTGCACTCAATAGGTAAGATGTGTAAGTATTTTAGTTTGGGATTCTAAATAAAATAAATGCAGCCGACTTCAAACGGTGTTTGTTGAGAATCAATACTATTACCGCGCTTTCTTTTCTCCTAATAATGTTGCATTATTCTTCGCTGCGCCGGGGCCTTCAACTTTTCGTATTCTTTTCTCAGCATATTCGTAGAGTTGTGTGTTCTTTTCTCAAACTGTTGCTCACTAGCCAGGCATAAGTGCAGCATTTTCTGCCCTCTACATTGGGGGTGACGGCATCCACCTGATTTTAATTTATCTGTGTTCACAAAGTGGTTAAAATAGTTGTGTGACAACTTTAATTTCTACAAAAAATTTGAATGAAATAGTTTTATTTTGAATTTTTGTTGTTCTTTTGTCCTATGAAATATGGAACATTTTCGTAATTTTGCTGTACAATACGGTGAAATTATTTTCGAGAAAAGAATAATGTTTTCTTTAGTTAGGGTTAAATTCTAAATGCCTTTCAACGCTTTCTATTGCAATAAATTGACAGTGCTGTGACAAACTTCTGCAATTAGTGACTTCTATATCACGCAGTTGCGAAGATGAATAGAAATTGATTTTAGAATACTTCATCTACTATTTCACAAGCGCATATAAAACTGTGCTCTTATTATGCTCTTATGCTCTTAAAAAACACAGCCATTATGTACATAATATTTTTGAGTTCTTCCACTATCAATAATCGGGTTTCTTAATAATTCTAACAAAGCAGTTGCATTAACCCAATTGGTAGGTACGAATGGAAGTTCAACCGACTCATGTACATAAAAAATTGCTTACCACCGGATATCCTAATTATCTAGTATTTATCATTTTCCTGACATAGTTTTAGCTTTTACTTAAATTTTAAAGAAAGCAACGGGATGGGACCATTTTAGTTAAGTAACTCCAAATGTTCAATACTTAATACTGTTTACAATTTAATTTATTTCGTATCTCGTGCGTTACATTCGATTTAAAAAAGAAGTAATTTCAGAAGTAAATAAAATCTCATACAAACTGTACTGGCAAATAAAAAAATATGCTAATTTGATTAATTCTTTGTTTGTTGTTTGCACTATCAGACTGTTTTGCCAAATTCGTTTGTAAATTTAATTTCTTAAATTTTGTCGTCAAAATCTGAAGTTTTTTCAATTGTATTGGTTCAGCATTCTATAGAAGTAGTTTAATCTAACTGAAAAATAAATGCCATTTTTATATTATGTAAATAAATGTAGTTTGATATTTTAGTTTTGGTTTAAGCAGGATGTAATCGTCATATTCTTGGATGTACAGCATGTCGTGTAAGAAATGTGTATTTTGAATTATGACTTAAAGTTTAGTTAAATAAAAACTTAAAACATTAAATTAGAAACTTTTTAAATGAGTAGTTTTTTGGAACGTCAAGCCGCACGGATTTGCTTTTATTGTTGTTTTTGTTCATTAAATCTAACGGTAGGACCAGGAAAAGAGATGGCCAGAAAGAGAGGGATGTTAGGTTAGTGGGGTTTTGCAGCACTTTTAAATGTTCGCAACCCTGTTGGAAATGCTAGGCTGATATTTTACTGCACTTATTTTGCAAGGATAGGGAAAGTTGAATGCGTAAATAAAAATAATGGAGTTTTCTGTGAATATTTTGGGAAAACTTTAGTATAAAGTAACACGCTTTGAATAATAGGTTGTAAAGGGCGGATAGAGGGGTGTATCCCCATCTTAAAACTGAAATCCGTACTCTCCGGAGGCTTACAGTTTTTTTTAGGTAATTTATTGTTAAAGTTGTGTAATTTAGCGAAAAAACACATCAAATAAGAACGAGGAGTATTTTTTGCTTTAATATGGAATTTAGAAACATTTCAAAAAATATAAAAGAAAAAAACGCGTCACAGGAGGAATAAAACCTGCGCGATTGTCTGGATTAACACGTATTTAACTCATTGAAACTTTTAAACAATGATATTAAGGCTTTTGTAAATTTGTAGATTTTTTGCATAGAACTCTATTTCGCCTCATCAGTACAACTCTGGCTACGCCATCCACATTATATTTGCGCAGAACTCCTTTCCACGTAAAAACCATTAAACCAAAAATTAAAACGTCATATACGTGTGTGCAGTAAAGATGCACAATGACCCCCATCTCCATCATCAACACTGAACTGAAATATTATACTTCAGTTGTGTTCATATTTTCATTTGCAGGCATCGGGCAACACTATACTGTTGTCAATTCCAATGAATTCTTATTCTCATTCAAAATTGGAAAGTGGTGATATTGGTAAAGGCATTTGCATTCAATTTTCATTGAAATACTTCGAATACAAGCACAAAAATAAGTAAATCACGCGTGTGAGTATATTTTCTGAATTTAAGTGATGTTTAGAAAAAAATATATTATAATGTGCCAAACTATAGTGAAACTCCAGACGGCACTTTGAAGGCTAATAATTACAAAACTGTTATTTCCGGAACAATTGGAAGTTATAAAGGTTGTTCCTGAACCCCTAACCATCTTCGCCGAGTTTCATTAAATAAGTCGTTATATTTTGTCTAAAATTGCCCATGTTACATTATATCAAACCCGATCCAATATATTCCTTGATAATTTGGATTATAATGGTTATCCTATTGGAACATTCCGGACAACTTTTGTGGGTGTTGGTAGCACCGATATAAAATTTCTCTTTTGGTAGCACGAAAAAGAAGAAACGAACAATTCGTTACATTCTTCTACAAGAATTTTCGTCGAAAATTCATACGGAATACTTAAAACAAGATTCAGACGAATATGACCCCATTACAAATGAAGCATTGGTAGCAAATGAAAATAATACATATTTTCAGGGAAACTTTTGAATGAAAATCGCCGTTTTCAGGAGCGCATTAATTCAAATTTTATCAATTTGCCGTAATAGTTTAAGCCTAATATTATAATATACCTACCTACATCCATATTCTGTGGACTTGATAAATTAACATAATATTGATAATTATTCAAGATTTTTATCAAGTAAAAAGCTTTTTGCTATTCTGTGCATTTATTGATAACTCTTGAAGCTTTGATACTCAGCGTTTTCCCAAAGTTGTGGTGAATATTATAATGAAAACATAGATCAGCTGTTTCGTGCAAAATGGAATCTTCTTCAACGTACATATGTAGATTTATAATTCATCTTTTACTTAATATTTATTTAATATTGACATACAACTTCCTATTGTGTGGCACGTAGCGCCGTCTTGTTGAAAATAAACGTTGTCCAGATCAATACCATCCAATTCCGGCCATAAAAAATCGTTAATCATAACACCTGTTATTGGAAAACCCTTTAAATGATCTACTTTTTCGTGCTTAACTCAAAATCTGTAATTAAAAAAACTGTAAATTAATTAAATAATGTAAGGAGAAACATCAAAATAAAAACTAAATAACTAAATGAAATGGATGCCGGCAAAGAAAACAGGTCTGTAAACATAATTCTAATAAAATTTGTGTTAAATATTATTAATTATGGATTAATTTTGCAGAATAAAGCGCGTGTCTATAAACGTTTTGTCCTCTTATTACTTATTATAAAATGTAATATCGAATTCGAAATGCGTATTGCTGCCATAATTTTTTGAAACCTCAGTAAACGTCGTTTACGGATTTCCTCCAACTGTTCATTATTAGCAGACAATTGCACAATTAAATTAGCTATTCCTTCTCCTTGTCTCTTCTTCATATCGTTAATAAAAATTAAAAAAAACCAAAAACACCGAAATATTCCACCAAAATAATTTCTATGAAGAAAAACCTTTCACAGCATTATTGACAGCTGATTGTCAATTTTGCAGGTAATCAGTCATATGTGAACAGGTCGATTTATTGTTGGTTTTATTGGTAATTAATGCATATGTGAACGTACTTTAACATTTACTTCTCATTTCATTAATTTTATTCACTTTATCTGCTTTATCTTCTCTGGTTCTGTATTATTTTGTGTGTTACCATTTATTCCGATTCTGTTGATCTCCCTACTCTGTCAATCATTTCCAATGCCATAAAATGGGAAATTTCGGTAATTATCCCATAAAACGTTTAGCTAAAACAAGAACCTCAAAATTTGGCTTTAATCCGAAATTCATTATCCACTTCCAATAATTCATGTAGCCAGAACCAGAGCCTTTAAATACGAAATAGTAAACCGCAGCGAATCAGAGAAACTGTATGTAGCGAAAACAAGAACCATAATTTCCTGTAGCCAAACCCAGAACCATTAAATTCGAAATTACATTAACCCTACGAATCAGAGCTAAGAATGTTAATGAAATGAGAAGCCGCAAATGAGATTCGCTAATAAGAGATTTCGGATTTTCACCACGATAATAGGATTTCAGATTTTTTTCTCCAAGCTAATGAGGGATTTCAAGACGCTAGTGGGGGTTTCGTGTCATATGGTAAGATAAATACTCACACCGTTAACTGAAGGAATGAACTTGCTATTTAAAAAAGTTTAAAGTATAACTCGTCTAGTGTTTATGGCGCATATTCGATTTAAGCTCAAGTTCTCTTTATACCATACTCTTCTTCTTGTGAATTTTTTTTTATTATGGTACTATTCCAAATCAGAAAAGTTTGTCAAAAATATTTAAATTTACTTTAATTAAAATTGTTTTAAAATAGTATGCTTGGGTTTTTTATATTCGATATTTAGAAATTTTTTTCTGTATAAAATAATTCATACTGGATATGAATTGATTTTTATATAAATCAACCATTAAGCCCATTCTGTGACAAATTTAGCAAACAAATTCGTAGAAAAAGTTCCGTCACTTTTTGCTTTTGTTCGTATTGCATTGTCTACTCAAATTATTCGTGGTAAATTTAATTTTTAACAACGAAGTGGTGAGCTAAGGAAAATCGCATTGCACTGATTGCATTACATAAATTTGGTAAAAGTGCAAGTGAGATTTACCAATTGCTGAAAAACTTAATATTTCGAGAGTGTTTGCTTACCGCACGATCAATCGTTTTTCCCAAACGTGACGTAAGTGACAGACAGAAAAAAAAGTACACGGCCTTCCATTGCTCAACTGAGCATCGTTTGACAAAGCGATTGAGGAAAATTAGACTCGATAGATGCAAGCAGCTTCTTCGGTGGCACGCGGTCAACGGCCATAAAATATTCTTTCTACACTGTTGAAGATAAGAAAAACGACAAAATCTGTGTAATACTTCTAAAGGCGCAAAAAATGTTGTTCAAGGGTTCAGCGTGGCCACCATTCAGCCTCCGTAATGGTTTGGTGGGTATTTACTTGTAAAGGCGTTACACGCTTCATTTCTGCGAAAAAAGGGGTTAAGACAGGAGCAAAGGTGTACCAAGAGCAGGGCCGTAGAGAGCATATCCGGGCCCGGGGGAAAATTGCAAATGCGGGCCCTTTCAAATGATGTCTAATTCATATAAATACGTATAATCTCGAGTCCGGGCAACTCTGAAAACTTCTGAGCCCAGGGGAAAAAGTACCCGATTCCCCCCCCCGATGTCGATTTACAAGAGTGCACAAGGACCGACGTATGCAACTATTCGCCCAAAAGGAAGATTCATCCGTGAATATTACATTTGACCAATCACGTTGTGAATTTGCCTCAGTCCATGCAAGTCTTATTTCAAATTGTGACAACGAGAGCAGCGGTTTTTTTAATGTGCTCCGGAATTTGAGTTCTTCTGCATCTAAACGTTCTAGAATAGTGCCTTGGATACATTAACATCACTTTATTATGTTTTTGAGAGTATAAAATTTCCAATGCAAAAAAGAGAGCTGTAAATTATTGAAGGCTACATATTCTTTTCTTAATATTATTGTCAAAAGTATTGCTATGCCCTTCGAGGACAAACTGTTGCTAGATATCGATTTGGATGGCCAAAAAGCAGAAGATAGCATTGAAGCATTTTCCCAATAATTGAATGTTTAAAAAGTTATAACCTCTAGCAAGTTCATTCCCCAATATCGATACAAAATGAATTCTTCTAGGTACTGTTACCTAATACGAATGCCAATACTATAATTTTTTTACTGTGAATGGATTGTTTCTATGTAATTATCATTATTATTGTACAGGGAATTATTATCAATAGCATTTAACATGCTGATTTCATTTTTATCCGTTCTTATTCTTCTTACAAATCAGCAGCTTGATTATCTCTGCTCTTAGCGTAATTCATAGTTATATCAAATGCATTTAATTTTAAAATCTATCTCGAGAGACATTTATTTTCCTTGAACCTCTGAGTGTGCCACGAAAATACACAAATTGGTCAAGCACGCACAAAGGGTGTACGCGCCAATTACTATGCTTCATATCATTTTAACAAACCGAGTTTTTGATGGAATTTGATGTGTAATCTCTAAATACATGAAAATTTAACATTGAAAATACTTAGTTTTTGAAAACGTTTCAGAAATACCCTTAAAGCACGCTTATTTCCCTTAAATACAAACACCAAAAAGGAACTAGATTCACTTATAGACAATCTTTATTGATTGAACATTTGGAGGAAAGCATTTTTGTGACAAATAATACTTTATATTTTATTAAAACCGTATTAATTAAAAATCGTAAATATTAATGGATACCGCTGCATAGATGTTTTTTGAAAACTGAATTCTCTAGTATATTGAACTAGCATTTTAGTATTTCAATTGTGCAAAAAAGGGTTTAGAGTTTGAACGAAAAATTTAAATGACTCCAAAATTTTTGGCTTGAAGATTTTTTAGAAACGCAGCGAAAATAACGCGAAAAACTTAATGGGACACCTAAAAAATCTAAGAATTAAGGGAGAATTTTCGATGACTAAAAATTTAAATTTTTATGCTATCTATGATTTTATAATAAAGTTTTAGACCTTATTCAGCACCCCGTTAGAAATAAAATAAAGTAAGAGTAATTAATTTGAAATTTTGTATAATTTTACTGATATATTTTGTTGTGAAATAATATCTGGAAAATCCCATATAAATCGATGCATCGATACATCTCCGATACAACGAAATATGTCAATGTAAATTTTAATGCCCAAAAACCCAGTCAACCAAAAGTGAAAAATGTTTGTAATACTCTTTACGAGGCGAATTTATTCAAGGTGACTTCGGTAGACGAACAACAAAATTTGCATGTATTTTGCTTTTGATGGTTTGATTGCCGAAATTTCAATGAGTGGCATAAAAGTGGTATGTTCCCAAAACAGTTATTTTATTTCTCGCGATTTTGTCAAGTCTGACGTCAGGTCTCTTACCAATACAAAATAAACCCAAATTACGTGTTTGTGAAAATTTAGTGAATGGCTCGGCAATATTGTGATTTGTGAGATTTAAACTAAACCAACTAATGAAATCGGTGTACCGTGAAAGCTCAAATGAAGATAATGCCTCAAAATGCAGTTTTTTGCGTTTTTATGTGTGTGTACGTATAATTTCTAGTGTTTGATAGTTTCTTTTGCTTTCACCTACTCTTCCTCTCCACTAACAAGTAATTCCACTTCCTTTTATTTGTTTATTCACGGGCTCTGACGACATAGTAAATGCGGAAGACGCGACCTTGTTCAAATCTCGGTGAAAGACCAAAATGAAGAAAAAGTTGTTTTCTAAAAGCGGTTGCCCCCTTGGCAGACAATGACCAACTCCCGAGTGTATTTCTGCCATGAAAAAGTTCCTCATAAAAAATATCTGTCGTCCGGAGTCGGCTTGAAACTGTAGGTCCCTCCATTTGTGAGTCAACATCAAGACGAACACTAACACAAATAGGAGGAGGAGCTCGGTCAAACAACCAAAAAGGATGTACGCGCCAATTATATATATATATACATATATTATATTATTAATTACACCAATTATGATCGACAAAATTTTTCACCTCAAAATTAAATCCTAAATAAAAATAATTATATAATTTGTTATCAAAAACAATTGTTGTTTCTCGATGTTCCGTCTAAATCCGGATTCCGAAAAATTTCAATACTTTTGCATTTAGGAATCTGTAACTATTCATCACTATAGTCACTATGAATCTAGTCATTTTAGAAGTATTCAATACGCAAATATAAATTTATATGTCCTTCTTCTAAAAACTTTCTTACTACCATAAAAATTCAAAGACGATGGAAAGTTATTGATGATGTGGGAAAGGATCATCAATATTATGAAAATATAGTATTTGACTTTTTTTATTTATCCAATATTTTTCACATGTGTGAATAAAATAATTTTAAGCGAAATTTAGAATTTCTAATAATTATGATTTCAAAATATGCTCATATAAACTGGCTTCAAGCTCAGAGATCCGCACATTTCCTTGCATGTACTTCCTTACCACCAACATGAATTTATGGAAGTGTTTTTAATGAACTTCTCTTAGTAGAATGGAAATACATTTTTCCCACGACGTTCTCGTATCATTTAAAATAATATTATTTGTAGGCCTGATTTTATTAATAATTATGAACGCTTGTACATGTATTCAAACTTCGGTACAAATCATTTCACATCTATTTACATAATTTATACAGCTCAAACTTAACGTAAAAAACAATCTATAGTTCGCAGATTAAAGGGTTATTAATTAAATACATTCATATAATTGAAACATGAATAATTCAAGATTTACAATAAGTGTAACATGCCAACGACAAATCTTTCGTATTTTATTTTAAAGAAATCAATGGGATTTGAATCAGAATTTAATACAAAAAAAAAGGTCTATTCTAAAAAACACAAAAGTAGCAAATTCACTAAAGTTCTTCATAATTGCACAATATGGAACTTTGACAGAAATTAATTCGTTTACTTTTACGTATATTTATCTTAATTGAAACTACTTTTAACGAAATTGACACTGGCTCTTAAAATGTGCCACTCGAGCATTTAGCCGACTTTTATCATCCGTATTAAAATCAACTGGAGTCAGCGTCGAAGGAGTTAGTGGGGCCAGAGCGAGCGAATAGTTAGACTGCCTTGTACTACAAGCGTCCCCAGCTAATGGGGTAGTAGCACTATCGTTGCTTGAATTTATGCTCTCATGGCGTAAAGCACTTGGAGTTGCTAAGCCCGTTTCCTCATTGCTAGTATCCCACACGACTATAGCATTTCTACCAAATTTTGAGATAGTGCGTAAAAGCTCACGTCGGGCATGTACCGCTTCCTCATTGCATTTAAAAATTATCTGATATTCAAAACAGCCCGGGAAGATTTCGCGTCCAATTAACTTATCAAAAGTAATCAGGTTGCGTAGCTTTTCATACACGCTTTCCGGTGACATACGATACGTTTTTTTAAGTAAAAGTTTTGAAGAGTTACGAGACTGCCGAACCCGAATCATAGGGAGTGAATTTTGTCGAAAAAGTTCCGGTAAGCTGCGAAAGTCTTACTTGAGAAATTAGAAATAGGTAAATCCACAAGTTCTATTTACCGAATAATAGCCGTCTTCATGAGTGTTGGATTTAAATATTGAAGGTAAGCAAAGCCTCGAGAGTCTCCTGAAAAATTCACCTTATACCTCAGTATATAAAGCTCACCAAGAAGAGCAGCGATTTCCGCGATAGATTCAGCCCTAATCTCCGGCGGTATGCCACTAAGAAAAATCTGAAAAAAAAATAAAATAAATAAAACATTAATGGAAACCAATTAACTGTGGAGTTTATATTGCATCACTTCTCCTGCGCATGCGTTTAGTTGTTTTTGCAGAGACTCATGTATAGATCTCAAACTTTTAAGATATTTAGTTCCATTTTCCTGATAAGATTCGTAATGCGTGGATGGGAATTCAAAAGGTGAACGCGAGTACTGAATTAAAGATTGGTGCTGTTGGCGTGGTAATGCATTTGACTGCTGTGGCTGTTCTTTAAAATATAATTCCATTTTGAACACTACACTTTTACACTACAAATACATAAACCTAGCGTGGATTCCCAGGAATTGACGCGGCGTATGTATTTGACGCGACGTATTGCCCGCTTAAGCTTTTATTCGCGAATCTCAGTTGGCGTTTCAAAGGCAGTAGCGCATAGAAAATTCCGAGAAGCGTATAAAAATCGTTTGGCGGGTATATTTTGTACTTATATATATACATATGTATTCACATGTTTATCAGCCTGCATGCTTTGATATATGTGCACATACAGTACTGTGCAAAACTCTTTAATATTCATATGCCAATTTTTGTATGTTATATGTAATAGAGCTAAGTAACATATTATATTTATGATTTGCTTTCCTTACAAATGTGGATTAAGAATTGGTTCATATATTTTTTAAAGAACCGAATGAATAAAGTAGTTGCCTTTCAATAATCAATTTGAGTTCTCTTGGTAGAATAACAAATCGGTTTAAGGACGTTGTATTCAACTTCATATTCGATAATATTTTCATACCTACATTTACATATGTATCTATATAAATACATATGTATGTAAGGATGCACATACTTTTAATTCTGGTCTTAATGCAAAAGTATGTTGAAGGTTTCGTTGAACATGTGTGACAAAAGTAGGCAAATGTTTGCATTATACTTTATAATAAATTGTTAAAATATTTATTTAGCTCCTGGAAACAATAGTGACTATAACTTCTTTTAACTTTAACTCTTTTCAGTACACGTTGATATTTTAAACTTCTTTTAACGACAAGAGTAAGATTGAGTGTAGAAAATCTAGTTGTTTTCGGGAAAGGACCTTTGTACGCACGGTGGAGAGGGATAATAAGGTGCACGTATCAGCAAAATATGGTCAGACAAATCAATGCATATTCTCGCTACGTTCGCTTTAAAGTTCCTTCGAGTAATATCAGAAGCTATCACAGTCGTTTGATATCAAACGAGGTTTCAGACAGGGTAACTCCCTATCGCGTGACTTCTTAATCTTGATGCAGCATGAATCCTTTCAACATAACAACTGATGAAGCGTACAAATTTTAAATTGCTGATTTCAGAACCTTTTAAAAGGAAATATTGCAATTAAGCAAGAGCTACGTAACGTTCAAACTCACCAAATTAGTAAAAGTTGTGTATGGTTTGATTGAAAAAAAAGAAGCTAACCTTCAGTCACATGAAAAAAATTTGATTATTATGCACAACACTGTATATGTAAATTTTTATGTATCTATAATATGTACTTATGTTGGAAGCCATAATTTAAGTCACAATATTCTCTATACATAACATGTACATTTGTATGCATATGTATGTACCTATATATAGGTATGCAAATTTATTAGAACTACTATTTCTTTAGCATTTCAAAATTTTCCAAAACGGAGCGAAGTAGAAAGAAAGAAGAGAAATACACAGTAGTGGAGCATAAAATAGAGCCGCTTTAAGCTCAAATTTTTAATGCACCTGGTCGCGTTCTTTCGAAATGAGAACTTAAAATGATAATAAAAAACAGAAATAGTTTTAGAATGAATTTACATTATTATAATCGGGTGCATAATTTCAAGCCATTTTTTTTTTGAAAATGATATACGGCATATGTAAATTCATATAAATATGTACATATGTATGTACATATATCCGCCGCGGCCACGAGTTACATGGTCCATTCGATCAGTCAAATGTTTGACTAGTTTTTCCAATAAATGGTCGGTATGGTGTCAATGGTGGTTTGAATATTGCAATAAATCGATTATTAAGAGCACTTATGGAAAGTCGCGACGTTTAGTTAACTAATTTTTGCAAACAAAAATTTAGTCAGCATGACTCAATAGCGCTCGCAATTCACATATGTATATATGTACATACATACATACAAACTTACATATACATATGTATATGTATGTATTTATTTTTTCCAAAGTAAATTTCCACAATTTGGAAGCGTTGTTCTGGCGTTAAACGATTTCAAGTCTTATTGAACAGAACAGTTGTCAAACCATAGTTTTCATGTGGTTAAAAAAATACCCGATATACATACATACATATGTACATATGCACATATCTATAGGTTGACTAAGAGCAAAATACATAGACCAAATGCTGAAAACCTTGTACAGAAAGTTATACATATTTTCTTTGACATTTCCTAATTTTTGATTGTATGTGTTCATATGTAATACACTATCTTACTTATCCTGCGACTGTGCGCACATCGACTATAAAGAAATGAAAAATTGAAGAATGTGCTGACTGTGTAAATTGGACATCCGTATATACCAACTGACATCGCCGCGACGTGAGATTATTCGGGAATCAAATTTTTCGCGCCAAAGAGCCATTGTTTCGTTAGCTGTGTGACAAGTGGCACCGTCCTGTTGAATCCACATATCGTCCACATCCATATCTTCCAATTCGGGTCATAAAAAGTTCGTTATGATCTCACGATAGCGAACTCTATTCACAGTAACTGCTTGACCGGCCTCAATTTGGAAAAAATACGGCCCAATGATGCCGCCGGCCCATAAATCGCACCAAACAGTCACTCTTTGTGGGTGCATTGGTTTTTCGGCAATCACTCTTGGATTATCATTCGCCCAAATGCGGAAATTCTGCTTATTGACGAATCCACTGAGGTGAAAATGTGCCTCATCACTAAGGATGATTTTCTTTGAAAATTGGTCATTCACTGTTGCCATTTGAACGCCCGTTTTCATAATAAGCCTGAATAACTTTACCGCGTTGCTCGATTGCGTATTTTTCCACGGTTCAAATTGAGTTAGTCTGAAATTGAAAATGTCAAATGAAATGCAGAAAAAAACCTGACGTTTAGGTGTGTTTCACATTCAACATCGGCCTTGAAATTTAACCACCCTTTACATGCTACAAGCAAATGCCCGTCGACATCTAAAAGTGCTGAAGACATCAATAAGGTGAAAGCAAAATTGATCAATAACCGTAACTTAACCATTAGAGAGATGAAACAAAACTTGAATATTGGTTATGGATCCGTTTAGGACATTGTAGTAAATGATTTGGGTTTGCGCCCTGTTGCTGCAAAGATCTGAATTTAATGCAAACAAGGGGTTGCGTTGATATTCCCAAAACCATGATTTCTAATGCTGAATCGGACCCACGGTTCATCAAACGAATCATTATTGGAGACGGGACGTTGGTCTACCGTATGAGTATGACACATAAGCCAGACATCAGGCGAGTGAGTGGAGAGCTCCAAGAGCAAGATCAAAAAATCACGTCGTTTTCATTCAAAAAAGAAAGCCGTGCTTACGGTTCAGATATATTACAACGATATTGTATACCATGAATTTTTGCCAGAAGGTGAGAAAGTTAATAAGAACTATTATTTGGGCGTTATGAGACGTTACGTGAAGCAATTCGTCAAAAAAAAAAAAATTGTGCGAAAACAACTCGTGGATTTTGCTCCATGATAACGTATCGTCGCACAGTGCCATCAATTTCCGTGAACTTTTGATCAAGAATGGAATGCATACCATACAACAGCCATCGAATTCACTTCATTTGGCTCGCGTTTTAATAGTAGAAAGGAGGTAGTGAAACAATCGAAGTAGCTCTGATGGCTATACCGAAAAATAAGTTCCAGAAATGTTTCGAGTGCTGGATCACGAGGAGTACTTTGAATGCGATAATTTCATTTTGTACTTTAAATTTTATGAACATATTCCAGAAAATTTTTGATCAAGGTCGTGTTATTATTATTATGAGGAGACTTAGTACTGCGATCTGAAAGATTTGTTGTGCTTCATTCATGGATTCAGAATATTTCTCTGAGCCCACCTTCTTTAATAAATTTGAGAATTTGTCCTACGGCGAGTTTTATTTCTTCCTCTGGTTGATGCGTTTACCCAGCGTTTGTCCCGCTTATGTATCAGTGGTGCTCGCTGTCAAAGTCATAGATTCAATGTTCGGGGCTAGCAGCAAAACGTCTACAGTGACTTCAGTGATTTCTTCTGATATCTGCTCCGCACCGTCCTCTGGTATTTGATCCCAGGTTTAGCTACCCGCTTCTTTAGCTGAGCCTCCCGTGATTTCTGTGGATATTTTTACTATTTACTATTAATAATTTTTCAGTTTTCGGCTCCTTGCTCCTGAGTATTCTTCACAGTTGTATACACAGACGCTTGTTCTGGGTGATGATGAGGTCCAGATGAGGTTTTAACGCATTTAAAGATATTGAAAAGAATTTTTTTTAGAACCGACCAGAGGTTCTCCATAACATTAAAATGTAGTGATTGCGCTGGTATTTGAACAATAAGCGGGAAATTTGAAATGGGGCAATTCTGTACAATAGCCGATTTATGCTTGGAGTCGTTATTCTATTAGAAGAGATAATTTTCCTTTCAACGCATACGCAACAATTACCATAATTGGTCCACACTATATACTGACGGCTCGAAAAATGAAGATGTACTCGCCTTCAGCATTGTTAACGAAAATGCAACACTATCTTCCGCCTTATTACCATATTATGCATCCGTTTTCACAGCCGAAGCAATTGCCATCTATAACGCCTGTAAAATAGCAGAAAAAAACGGAGGAAAATGGCTTATCTGCAGTGACTCACTATCAACTTTGACTTCAATAAAAAATATAAACAACAACGATATATTGATATCTCAAATCAGAGATACGCTAATTTCAAACCAAAATAAAGTTGTTTTGGATCCCTAGCCATATTGGAATACGTGGAAACACCTTAGCAGACGCAGCAGCAAAACTTGCCACTAAGTCGCCGTTACACACAATATACAGTTTTAACAAGGTCGACCTAAAAAACGCAACTAACAAAGCAAATCGACAACAAATGTTACAACGATGGCAAAACATAAACCATTATTATAAATGCATTAATCCAAGCTTCAACCTTCCAATCTTCCCAGCAACAACCACAAGGCGAAACACGATTATTTATACCCGTTTTCGGCTTGGACATACACGCCTGACCCACAGCAACCTCTTTCAAAACAACAACCTACAAAACCACGTTTGTCAATTCTGCAACGAAGAGACACTTTCTATCCAACACATCGTTACAAATTGTGAAGCATTACATTCAATAAGACAATCAATATCAAGCCACACAATAGAAGAACTTCTGTCCGAAGTTAACGCAGAAAACATTAAAAGTTTTATACACTTTATTTACAAAATTAATTTGTATGTTGAAATCTAAATTATACACGAATATTATTATATAAATACTTATGTTACGTAAAGCTGATAGCCTAGTAGCTAATGCTTTTTTAATTCATTGTGATTGCAATTCATTACTTTTCCAATTTTCAAATAAAAAAAAATAAAAATAAAAAAATAAAAAAAAAATTTCCTGAATATTGAATTTAATGACACTTTGTAGAAAATGTTTCCCCTAAGCTATATATGTAAATACTTACACCTATCCATGTTGCTTTCATTAAACGTTTAATTTCTTTTTCCTTCAGATGACATGAGGTATCCTCCACCGTGTTTGACTGTAATGCGCTGATTTTGTTGATGCTTGCGTCCACGGAAATTAGCTTTTCTCAGGACTCTGCGGACAGTTTTAAGAATTTTTTCCCAAGATATTTTTTAATTTCGAGTAGTCCGCCTTAGCCGGATGGAGTGTTGTGTGACTACTATTCGGAAGTGCACAGGTTCGAAACTTCGGGCACGAAACACTAATTGGTAGAACAAGTTTTTTTTTAATAAAAAACCATCGGCCGTTCTGTAGTTCCTTCAATTTGTTCAAAGCGTCAAGATTTACACCATAAATAAAAGGAATAGCTCGGCCAAACAAAAGAAAAAGGGTTAAAGCTAATTATGTAGGTACGTATATACATACTTAGTCCTGCCATAAATTCTGTTAAAAGTTAAGTCCGTTATAAATAAGAAATTATAATACTTATTTTAATGAAAATAGTTTTATTTAATCATGTAAAATAAAAAAAAAATTAATTTTCATTCGAAATGGTCACCATTTCCTTTTACTTCAAAAGATTAGGCCATTCCGCTATTGCAGCGCGCACGGTTTCCATGTACATATATTGTCGTCGTTGCTCGAACCAAAGATTGTTTGAGACTCTCCAAATTTCTGAGAGGTCTTTGACAGGCCATGTTCTCCAATTCATACCACAAACTGTGGTCGAATGGATTCAGGTATGGATTTCCAGTAGTCAAATCTTCTGCGGGTATGAACCCAGGAATATTGTTTTTTAGCCACTGCTGGGTAGCTTTTGCCTTATGGGCTGGAACGGAATCTTGTTGGAAGATCCAACGCTCTTCATTGAAGAGAGTACGGTTCAACTGCTGCACCATATCTTCTGAGATATCCTCCTGGTACGCTTTTGTCCCTGTCTTAACCCCTTTTTCGCAGAAATGAAGAGATGTAACGCCTTTGCAAGACACTCCCCACTAAACAATTACGGAGAATGGTGGACGCTGAGCCCTTGGAACAAAGTTTTTGTGTCTTTAGATATTTAAGCATAGGTTTTTTCGTTTTGCTTATGTGGAAACAATATTTTCATGGCCGTTGACCGCGTCCCACCGAAGAAGCTGCTTGCATCTATGGAGTCTAATTTTCTTCAAGCGCATTGTCAAAAGATGACCAGTTGAGCGACGGAAAGCTTTCATGAGGAGCTCATCTCTAATCTAGCCTTGCCATTAGACTGGTCAATACATTAAATTCTCTGGACATCATTTTTTGCTTTCTAAGGGGATTTCTGAGAATTTTTTTGGCTTTTAAAATGCTTTCCCCATAGTCGTTTTTTGACACGATCAAACAGAAAAACAAGTCAGGTGAATTCGATGGCTGTTGGATGGTATTCGTTTTGTTCTTATCATGGATCAAAATCCACAAGTTGTTTGCCCACAAATCCTTTCTCTTTTGGTGAACTGTTTCGCGTAAACGTCTCGAATGTCCAATGATATATATGCCAGATGATGTAAATCGATAGTAAACATGTTTATCAAAATTAAAAAATTTGACTAGAGGCATTGAGTAAGTAATACGATAGAGGCACAAAAACTCAATTTTTAGCGAACGGGCCTATATGCGGTCGGTCGGGTGAATAGAAGAAGAAGGGCATCGCGACGAGTTGTGGAGGCGAGCAATGTATACACAAAAAGAATGCAACACGAAGCTAGTGCGTTTTTGATTTGCCTTTGCCTAATGGTGCTCACTTTCAATGTAAATGGACTATCTGACAGGAACAGACTAATGAGAGCCCCATGTAAATCAAAATCACCACCACTTGTAAAAATTTTTTTGACTCAGAGTACTCTTACCGTATGCCACTGTCAACATTTCAAGTGTTTTTGAGCACTTAATTCCATTTTTTACACAAAATTTTTTTGCAGCTTCTTTGATCTATTTTTTCGATAGCAGAAAATCGTCAAACACGCAAAACACTTGTCTTATTTATGCCCCTCAAAAACAAACTAAACATGCACGTATCTTCGAGACGAGTGTAACTACATAAAAGAAATTTTTGCCCACTGTTTCCATTGAGCAGCAGTAGTGGCACCCCACATACAATATAATTTCTGTCCGAGATTGTGACTTTATGTTATTAGTAGTAGTAGTAGTAGTAGGTAATTCTTTATTTTATTTATTAAAAAATTATGGTTAACAATTGATTTGATTCATACCTTAATTCATTTAATATATTAAAGTAAATAAAGAAATAAATAAAAATGTTTGTGACAATAACGATGTTGTCTGTCACAGCTCTTAAATTAATTAATAATGGATCTCTGCTATAAGAAAATCTCTATAGTGCCAGGCTGAGTATATGAAGCCAGTTAGTGTTCTCCAATTTTGGACATTTAGTATACATGTATATTACTTCAGCGTCGTTTAGCTTCCCTGCATTTAAGTATCTTTGTCTGATTTCCTTCAGTACAGGGCACCTTCTTAAGAAGTGGTACATGTCTTCTTCTTCGTTTGAGTTGCATAGTGTGCAAATTTTTACCGCGATCCATAAGCTATTGCATTCAGTTTTAACAAACCACACCTTACTTTAAATATTGTTGATATGTCAGCTAACCGCATATCTTCTCTAAAGTATGATTCTCCTTTTGAGTGATCTAAGTGTGGTGCTTGATAGAGCCTTTTGTTTTGCCGTGTTTAAATTTTGTAATTTAATGTTTGATAAAAGCTGGGTACAACGATCTTGCCAGTCCATAGCAGTTATATTTTCTTCAAGCTTTAGGCCAAACTCCATCCCTAAGTCATTGAGTTGTTTGAGCCAGAACACGTTTTTTCGTAATATGCACTGTGTAAGTTTGTGCGGGAGTCTACTGCTGTTGTATTTATATATAATTTTCCAAATATATTTCATATGTAGTTCTAACGAATATAAGTAGCTATCTTCTACGTTAGTTTCTAGCGTTATTGCATAATTCGGGGTGAAGTCAGGTAATTTGAAAATTCTTTTAATAAAATAACGCTGAAGTTTATTTACTTCTTCGAACAGCGTATAACCCGAGATTTGAGCGGCGTATGTTTGTATGGCTTTGCACACAGCCTGAAACAGCATTCATTTGGCTTTGTATGAGATGTATGGCTTAGCTAAGAAATCGTTCCATGTACTATTAATGATAGCTTTTGCTGAATTATTTCTGGCTTGCACATGTTTAGCAAACGCCATTTTGGATGTAAGAATGACACCAAGATATTTCTATTCTGCTACCACTTTTATTTCCTCACCTTTGTACCACTATTTTTCTGCCTTGGCTAGTTGACCACCTTTCTAAAGACCATCATCTCAGATTTCATTAAATTTACTTCCATGTTCCACTCAGCGCAATATATTTCTAGTTTTTTAATTATAGATTGCATGACGTTAGGATTATCAGCTAAGAGAACAATATCATCAGCATATAGAAGAAGGCGTACATTTATTCCCTCAATCAGTAGACCACCTTTCAAACAGTCATGTAGATCATTCAGGTATAATGTGAAGAACAAAGGTGATGACGGACAACCTTGTTTCACCCCTGTACCGTTTTCAAAGTAATCTGATACTTCCCTTCCTGTCCTTTATGTTATTACTTACTCAGTGGATGAAGTCAATTGAAACTTGAGAGTTGAGAACTTTGAAATTAATTTCAGATGAACTTGTACATTTAAATGCTTTTACAGATTCGTTATGAACGAATAGCATTGTGGATGTTTACTATCCAGAGCTTAAATAAAAAAAGCGTAAATAAAAATACCGTTAAGAAATTGTGTTTCAGAAATAATAAACAATCTAGGGCAGCTTTTGGGTCGCGACTTTGTCTAACACAAGCCAATGATTGCCCCAAGGAGAAGTCTTAAATAAATATGGAGATCGGGGACGACACCAACGAATTAATTTAATTGTCTAAGCTCAAGGAATGCTGCTGCATCGCACTGTGCAATTAAAAGTCTTAAATTCATCATTAAAGGCGTGTAGCAAATATAAATCTTTTGCGAATAAAATAAATACTACGTATTGTCTCGCATATATTTGGAACATTCAGCTTAGACCTCTTCGCATATTTCTATATATATGTAGCTACGGACAGAGAAATAGCGCACTTCCCCACAATAGCATATAATGATGATTCTTTTACTTTCTATTCCTTTATTTCATTATCATCAACAAAAAAAAACACGCAAAATAAATGAAAGTTCAATATCTACAGTTATCAGATTTTGAACTGGGACACTGGATATTTTGGACACTGAAATGGCATACTTTTATCGATCTGCAAGAAAAACAGAAATTAGTTCTTTTGAATTGGTTAAACTTGTTTCTTAAATCTTTACCTGATTAGTATTTTGTTGAGTATCCATTATTTTTCAAAACTGTTTCACACCTGCGAGGTAAACTTTCTAGTATCTTTTGGCATCTCTCCAGAGAAATAGGGCTCCACGTTTCCTGTACTCCTTGCCATAGTAAATTGACATTTTGAAATTAGCCTTAATATCGTTCCACAGATTTTCAATGGAGTTATGGTCGAGGTTTTGTGCTGGCCGATCCACAACTGCCTTTTGAAAGCCAATTGTTCACCACTTTTGCTATATGGAATCGTTATCATGTAAGAATAACCAGTTTAGTCGCATTTACTCAGAGGAATATGGCTCCACCGCGTTTTTGAGAATATCAATTTAAGCTTTTTTTGTTGACACGCCCATACAATTTATTTCTATTGAGATGTTTTCGCTCAAGTCCACTTGATATACTCATGTTGTATGCCTCATTTATTTTCACCATCATCGCTCGAGAGGACTTGAAACGTAAGTTTTCTTAATGACAAGGCCAATCTGCTGAATTGTAGTCTTTTGCGCAGGTGTCTTTCGAATTTTCTTTTAAGCATATTTTTGTCTGTTAATTAACTTAACTAATGATTGAAATACTTGTAGAACTGCGCTATGTCGCTTTTCAACGCAATAAATGAATTTCGAGTGAATCGTGGCGAAAAGAAACATTAAAAAAGTTAACGAGACTTATTACAGCTTTCTCTAACTTTCATGATCCTAGTAAATTTGTAAAGGTAAAACAACGCAAAAGCGATGGTTCTGTCAAAGAAATCTAAAAGCCTGAAATAATACACGTCTATAATATGCCCATGAATAACGTTGACAAGTTAGATCGGCTAAAGAAGTACTACGAGCTGAACAGAAAAAGCCGCAAGTGGTGGCACCGAATATTTTTTCACTTTCTTGATATTGCAGTCGTAAATTCTTTTATTATTTCTAAAAGTATAGGGTACCACTTACCCCTTAAGGACTTCAAATTTGATTTGATTTCAATACTATGCAGTTCAGCCTCACCACCTACTCTTGGAACCAAAAATAAAAAGCAAGCTAGAGTCCGCATAAAGAAAAACAAACCGTATGTAGATCCAAGCCTACGATCCTCGTCATCTTACTAACCAGTCAGAACAACCTTACGTAGATGTGCGTACTGCAGCACGACAAGCCACCAAAGGAGGACTCAGTGGATGTGCTCAAGTTGTAATGTGCCACTTTGCCTGAGCAAAACAAAAACTTGTTTCAATGAGTTTCATAAATAATCCTCGCACTCCATGCGCGATGGTATAAAAATCGTACCACATCCTTGTACAAAATCCTGCAAGGATAAACATTTTGTTTTTACATTTTCTTCATTAAATGTCTCGAATAAATGAAATAAAAAAATCTTTGTGCTTAATTTTTAGCGATTTTTTTCAGTGCGCCGAAAAGAGTTAACCAGATAATCAGTTAATCTTCTAAGAAACAACAATTCGTATAGAGGACACTATACGTGCCCTATTTCTCTGTTCATATACATATGTATGTATATGTAAGGATAAAGATAAATATAAAGTACAGAAAGATAAATATAAAGAATTCTTCGAATCACTTTGATGCTTTCGTTTTATCATTCAGTTCAAAATGTTTGATTTATTCGGACTTCAACTTGGGTGTTCAGGAATTGTCTGATATATTTTGGGTAATACGTCAGATAGTTTATAATGTTATAAATCGAGCGGAAAAAGAGGGTAGATTAGAGCAAAAGCGTGCAGATGGGGCTAAAACTAAAATTACTGGACGTGCAGAACGTTATTTGTTTTTGTTGCTTTAGTAGTTGTTTTTCCAAAGAATTTGAATTAATTCCCCTTAAATGCTGTGAATAAATATGAATTAGTACAAAAAAGAAGTCAATGATAAATAAAGAGTGCTAATTTTTGCTAATGAAGTCGAAAAATTGAAATTATTTTCTATTTCAAAAGACATTCTTGACAAACTGTATTCACATACGATACCATAGATAAATATTAAACAATGCTTATGGAATGTCAAGAAAACAATTAGTTTATATACATACATACATACATGCGTACTTATAATAATCGCATACGTCGAAAATCATATTTAAACTCAAAAAAATATGTAAGGGAGGTAGGGATTTCACGTAAATATATACTTTTGTTGTTAGAAAACGATAGCATATATAACTAACTTCTTAGATTGTCTTAGGCGGTTGTTGTTCGAAACTATAGATACATCGATCCGTCTAAAAAAGTAAAAATATTAGTGTAAAAGAAAAAATATTAAGTGTTAAATTCTTACAAAAATTTTGTAATAAATTTCGTTGTTATTGGAACTTGCGGAATCTCCCGAAAGCAATCATTTACCAGTAGGAGCCAGCATGTGGATATGCGGCATACGACGACCACCACGGTGTAACTGCATATGAGGTGTAGTATGGCTCAACGTATGTGGGAGCTGCTAAGGCGACTGATGGCGCAGCAATGGCAGTGACAGGAACGGTGTAGGTGCTTGGTATTATCCATTGGGGCTTTCCGGCGGCGATAGTGACAAGAGCAAGAAAGCAAATCATTAACTGAAAATGTAGAAATAAGAAAATATTTCTTTAATTATATTTAATAAACGACTTATATTTTTACACTTTCTATACATGAACGAATTCCATCAAGTCATACAATATAATAAAAACCTCAAATCAAGGTGAGACTGTACAAGGTGATATCAGTCGCAGTTAGTTTGTTTCTTTCTATCGCCTAAGCATTATTATGTGAACTCGTAATGAAATTACGAGAAGAGGTTGGTCTAGTACTAGCAGGTCCGTAGAGAGCATATCCGGGCCCCGGGGGAAAATTGCAAATGCGGGCCCTTTCCAATTATGTCTAATTCATATAATTCGAATTACTCTCGAGTCCGGGCCCCTCTGAGAACTCCGGGTCCGGGGTAAAAAGTCCGAGTGCATTTTTGCAAAACCTGCTCATTAAAACTGTAGTTCAACTGCAAGATACACATAACAAATTGGAAGATATGATAATAAGATTTTGATAATATGCATCCTAATATAAGCATATGTATATACATATACATACATTCATACGGGGGTAAATACACTGCTTTTATCACAGAATGGTCAGGATATTCGAATACGTAGCTATATACAGGGTGAACGATATGAAGTGTTACCTATTCAAAACACCATAACTTTTTTGTGTGAAATTAGTTTTTATTGATTTCAAAGACAAAATTGTTCAAAAATGATTACAATTTTAACATATTATATATTCACTTTAGCTCGATATGCCTTTTGCCTTGACTACAGTCTTCAAACGGTCAAAAAATGAGTTGCATGCTGCACGAATGTGATCTTGAGGTAGTGTCTGTAGTTTGCAGAGCAAAATTTAAGGTCTCTGTTAAAAAATACACCTAAAGTCATAAGTCTACGCTCCTTAGTGGGTAGTTGTAAAAGTAAAATAAAAAAGTTTTTACATTTTTGTAAATAATATTTTTTCTTTTAAATGCGTAATTCATTTTATATCACACTATTTAACAAATAACTAATAGATTTTATTTGATATGCAAATATGATAAACTCCAAAACACTACGTCCATTTGTGAAAAATTTGGAATACTCAAAAAACTCTCAAAAATGTGCACGTTTTAGTAGCTTGACTAACGACATTTTTCAAGTCCTCTTTGCTTATAATTTGGTGTTCCGTTTTATTTCTTTCCAGAAGCGCCCAAAAGTGTTCAATAAGGTTTAAATCTGGCTATTGTGGAGGTGTCGGCAGTATTTTGGGAACATTTTAGAAATGCCAAGACTTTACTATAAAAGCCGCTTGCTTGGGGTTGTTGTTTTGTTGAAAGCAGTTAATCTCAGCGCCTTGCTTTTAAATTTTCCCACGGCAGCAGCTGCCATACAATTCACACAATAACAATAACGTAATAAATTTTCTTTATTCAGCACTGTACCAGATTTTCTCTATGCAGTTTTTCTTCCTTTGATACCCAAAATGTAAAACATCCGAAGAAACAACATTTTTCAAAATTCTGGAGGCTTGTGTACATACATATATGGACATTTACGAAAGCAACGCGGTTTTGCCTATTTATTAGGGAAATAACTGACTTCTTCCTAGCAACTCTTCATTGATAGCCGGCTTATCTTATAACTCTTCTGACAGTTGAAACCCTAATTCATATATTTTTCAAACTTATTCGTTATTTCATCTTTCACCTTTGAAGCAGTTATCTTTGCATCTTCCTTCACAAGCTTTATAATATTGTCCTATAGTATGATATAATAATATTTATAATATAATATATAAATTTACAAGGATGCCCTACGCTTTTAAGTTCTAACTGCGATATTTTCGATAGTTTTGACCTTCTTTCCACAATTTTATTATGACTTTCCTCTGTCGTCCATTGTAAGCTCTTCGCAGATTTTAATAGTTTATTAAATAAAAATAAATTTTTTTACCAAAAAATCGTCCTAAAATCACAAAAGGTGAATCATCATAGAATTAGTGTACACTTTTGATATTCGCCTTACACGTATTACCGAAAATACTATTGCGGTTATCATTTTTGTCGAGAGCATGGCTATTACGATAGTAAACAACGAATATGAGAATTTGAATTTGTAATGAATTTACCGTTAGATTTTCATTCACAAATAGTATTTAAAAATAGGAGGAGGATATAATTATGAACCCTAGTGTATGTGATTTGTAGAAAAGTGGGAAACTGCACTGCGTTTCATTTCTCTCCATTTTGTTATTTTTTTTCTGATATTGTCGAAGACTATCCAAGACGGTTTATTCCCCTTTTCCATAATGCACTCATTAGAGTATATTTAAAATATTTTTTTCACTACTTCAGATTTTTTAGGGTATTCACTGTATTCTGACGTACTTACAAATTTTAACATTTTTTTGTTTTTTCGTCCGTTTCTTATCTTAACTGCCGCTGCCAACTTTTCAATGTTGTTGAATGGAGGATGTAAGTACTTTTGAAAACTTTAACAGCAAACAATACTTGTTTTATACATGCGACCGCCCGTTCGCAATTTAGAAAAATGTACACTATTAATGTTTGATCACTTACAAATTCTACTAGTGTACTATACATTTATCGATAGTGTAAATATTTGTCTTGCCTACAAAAGGATATTGTAAATTAGCAAATGGAATACAAAAAATCGTAAAAGTATTGTACGAGTATATACAGAATGTGAGGCTTCTTGTTTGCCAGGCACGTCCATACATACGATCGTACAATGAGCAATTTGACAGATTTGGACACCGCATAGCACGTCGCAGGCATTATTAATTTATATTTTTTTTATATGCCAGTATGTATGTATGTATACGAACAAACCCGAATTCGGGTATATAACTGATGTTATATACATATGTAAATATATGTACCTGCATATACTCATACATATTACATATTTAACTGTCAGTAAATATCAAATGGTTTTTCATTTATTGTAATATTATTACATTCGTCGAGAATAAAATTTTTTCAGTTGATTTTTTTTTATTTTATGTTCTCAAAAAATCGTTGTCGTTAATCTTAGGATTAATTAAAATATCCACAAAAACAAAGAGGAGAAAAAGTGGAAAAAGTCGTTTTGACGACCCAATTGTGATGAATGCCCACTCAGAACATGTTCTCGAATCAAATGAACCAATATTTATTAAAACCAGGTCTGTGAATCGAAGATTTATTGCTTTCAATACGAAAATATTACAGTTTAAGAAAAACAGTTTAAGGTATTTTATACTGATATCTTAAAACTATTATCTCTCAATGCAGCTGTTGGGAACTTGAGCAATTTTGACATGTTCCATGTGCACTCATAGCGTGAACTCAATAATGTCAAAGATATCGAACTATCATTTACTTGGCGGCTCTAGTAACCGAATGGGTTGATGCCTAGCTACCGGGTATGAAACACCAATTATAGGGTATGAATCACCCCTCCGTAGGCAACGTCAAACTCTGACAATATCTCCGTGCTGCGCTATGTAAAAGTTCCTCATAAAAAAATCATTTGGCGTCCGGAGGTGGCTTAACACTGTAAGTCCCCCATTTGTAGAAAAACATTAAGACGCACACCACAAACAGGAAGATTGGCCAAATATTCAGCAAAGGGTCTGCACTGAAAAACTTAGTCCTAAGACATATACAAATCAACATACTCATTTACCTATAACCATCTAAAGTTAAATAAATGAATATAATTTGTGGAAGGCACGAGCATTCGTTGCTATTTTCTGAAATGAAGATCTTCACATGGCTTATGACATACTTTTTTAATGTTGCCGTAATATGAGATAAACATTTTTTCGGTAATAGTAAGCACTATTATAACCGGGACAGACATCTAGTATTGTTAAAAGTATGAAGCAAATACTATGAGTATCTTGATGTACCCCCACCTCAATTTGTGAGCAACACGATATTTTTCTGGTAACAACACTATCTCAATTACACGGTGATACAGTGAATCAGAACTTGTGAAGTGACATGATGAGCACTGTAGATCTAGTCGAGAACGACGCGGATCTGTGTTCAAAAAATTTTTAACAGCCTCAAATTTTTTATTTATCGTTAAAAAAACCGATTTTGGGTGTTTTCCAACACTTAAAAACTCGTAGCTCGTCTGCATTTTATCCGATTTCCAATCTTGAAACAGTTTTGTTGAGGTAAATGTTAGTCCTTCTGATGTATGTCGTCTATTTTTCGCGCTAAGCAAAAATAACTACTGATTTTTCAACACAAAACGTAAATTGTAGTCAATTTTTCCAATTTTTGCGAGTTTAACGAGATATTGTCGATAATATTGAAATGAAAGGTTTATTTATTAGTAGAAAGTCTTATAGCTTTGCCTATTCTGAATGTAAAAAGCATTTAATTTAAAAAAATCGATCAAAATGGGTCGAAGTAACGGATTTTTTGTAAAACAAAAAAATCAGTAAACTGAAAGTTTTGTTCACTACTTTCATATTTGCAAATTTAAAGCTATTCTCCGTTATTATTCGCAAAATACGTGTATAATTAAGTGTATTTACTCATACTTACTTACAGGAAATTCGTAACTAAAATCAACCTAACCAAACTTCACTAACCTGAACGAATCTAACGCAACCTGAGTTTTTTCCATATAATACAAGAGTGGCAAATTTGAACATAAAATACTGTTAAAAAATTAAACACTCGTACAAGATCACGATAGTCTTCATTTGATACTAAATGACGTTCATTTAAAGTTGCCCCAATTGGAATATAAGGTCTATCTACATTATGTGCATTAAAATTTCCGTCACTGGATTCTGATGAATCTTCTTCTGTCTTCTTTGTTGAAATTTGCTCATCTTGGATTTTTCGTAAGACTGGTTTGGAGACAGTTATGACATTTGCATACTTTAAACGGTCACGAGTTTTGTAGTGATGACCTGTGATGTTAGTCTGACAAAAGTAGCAACCTTCGTGCTTGTGGATCTTTTGATAATGCCAAACCATCGGAATCGTTATTGGTAAAAGACGCGTGCCGCGTTTTTCATATCTCCATTTTATAATTGTAGTAGTGCACATTGAACAAACATATTCAGGTTCAAATCACTGGCTTTCAAAAAGAAAGTTATATCCTTCAACCACGGCCTTACTTTTTGCGAATTCCAAACGATGCTTTTTGTCAACAAACATTCCGCAGATGTAACAAAAACGATTACGCTTATCACACATTCTGATTTATGTTTACTTAATACACTTAGTTAAGGTTAGGTTAGGTTAGGTTAGATGCACTTATGCTAAGTTTTAATAGGAATTGATCATTCAAGAGTGATGATTTTTCACATTCATTAAATTGTACATGCTTACCAGCAAATTGCAAACGGTTCTGCTGTGTCATGCAAGCTTCGCTTGGTCAGTTTGGATTAGGTAATTTTCAATGCATGAAGATGAAAAATAGCTTATTTCGAGCACATTTTATTGGAGTTTAAAAATATGTATGTATATGTATATTTGTGGTCCCGGTTGGAGAATAGTGGTAAAAAAATTGCATCACATTAAAAAAAACTTGGAAAAATTGCACAAATCAGAGCTTGTTACTGAAAATTTCTTTTGAACGTCAATCGTTCAATCGTTCAATCTTAGAATTATATACATTCATAACGCACATACACCCCTTCCCAAGACCATATTGAAATAAAAAATTGGTTGAAAAATGGGTTAGTTATGTATTTTTACTTCATCACAAAAACCATAAATCGGGGTTTTAACCATAAATAAAAAAATTGAGGGTGTTTTGAATTTTCTAAACACAGTTTTATGTTGTACTGGTCTGGACCTAGAACGTGCACTATATCATTTGAAGAGTTCTTCCGATTTTCTTTTTATTTTGTAGCTCCGTGTTATTATAGCGTTTGGCTAGTATTCTCAGTTCACATTTTTCGAAGTGGAAGAAAATCAATGACAAATTTATTATTTTCTGTCAATAAAAATACAAGTATTCTTGGCTAAACTTTTTTTAATCAAAATATTGAAAAGCAAGAAATAAGGAAGTATGATTCCATTATAGAAGGTTAGGTAAATAATGACAAGGGAATTTTGGCACTCCCTTGTAAAGAGTTGCATTTACGAAGGATTGAGGGGAAAAAGTTTCCTCCTTCTTGCCTTAAGGTAGTAAAAAATACGCAAAGCAGTTAGTAGTAGTATTGAAATACAAAATAAAAGAAAAATTAGGTATACTGATTATACAATTTACTTTAAAACAAAGCAAGAGAAAATTGTTGTTTTCTTTTAATGCAGTAAGTAGTAGTAGTAGTAGTATTTATTGGGCATGAGGCGTCTGCCAATTTATTTTTCGTGCAAAACAATTATTCGGTTTACGGTTTTTAAAACCAATTAAACTCTTTTATTAAGTAATTTCTGTATCTAAAGACATATTTAATAAAAGGCAAAAGTTTATTCCAATGATTATTTTCCCCGTTGAGAATCTCAATCAGTTGTGAATCATTTAAGGTAGATTTTCCAAAAAAGACTTTTCTATATTCCCTTAATATTGGGCGCCAGGAACTGTGGTATGTTTTCAAGCTGGCCTAAATTACACATTGAGCAAGTTTTATTTTCTGTGTCGAATCTGTTGTCATTTCTCGCCCTCATTATCCGCACGCTTGATTCCAAGTCATAGTTTTTTAAATAAACCAGACCTTTCGACCGATATAATTCCTTATAAAGGGTGGTTAAGTTTCAAGGCCGGTGTTGATTTTGAATAAAATACAATTTTTTTAGGAATCTATTGTCATTCCTCTTTATTATGATAATATTGGTATGGCTTAATTACGTATGGAACAAAATATCGGCACAATGGACGCCACGGCATCGGCGGCACACCTCCAAAGAGCACCAAATGCAAATAGTTCCTTATATAAATATATATTATATATCCTATATTATATATAGTATATTATATTATATATCCTATAAGTATATTATATCCTACTAGTAATTAAGGCTTTTTGTATGTACACATTCATCTATGCGTGGTTGTGGTTTGTTAAAAGCAATTTTGCATCTTCTATCCAGCTTTCTGATTGTATGTTATCTATTCGCCAGATGACATCGTTTTTACTAAACAAGTTCTTTGAATCTCTAATCCAGAAGACTTCTTTTTTATAACAATTTTGAACAGATAATGTGGCAACCGATTTTACTTAAGTAACAGTTCTAAAGTGAGTGAAAATGTTTTTCTTGCATGTCGGTTTCCAAAAAAAGTATGTATGTAGGTATATGTGATGGTAGTTTCAGTACTCGCTTTACAAAATACTTTTGCAATATATCAACTTTTTCAAACCACCCAACCTACGCAGCACAGGTTTGTATTGAACCACAAACTGCAAGAAAAAGTTGCCATTTAGCTTTCAATTGATATTTCTTGCTTTTTTAAAAGACAAGTCCACGAAGCATTAATACCAATTCTTGCTACAGCTGTTCTGTTTTCAACATGTTTTTTTTTTTAAATTCATCTGTTGTGTTATTTCCACTCCTAAGTAAGTATATCGAGACACAGTTTGTATTTCTTCCTTACTATAATACCACTTCTCCTCTTTACTTAGTTCCCCACCTTTTCTGAACACCATTACGTGTGACTTTGAGCGGTTTACTTCAAGGTTCCATAGGTTGCAGTAGCTTTCAATCATTTCTTGTATGTTCTATGTTCTATGTAAGTCGTTTATGTAAAGAGCAAATAAATGGTATTGGCGACAATATGCATGCCTCTTTGACGCCTGAGTTTGTTTTGAATGTATCTGAAATTTCAGGGCCATCCCATACAATTGTCTTTGTATCCCTGTATATATTCTCTATGAACTTCACTAGTTTCGTTGTAAGACCTATATCAAACGCCGCTTTAAAGTCGACAAAATAAGCGTAAACTTTTTTCTTTTCTTCGAATTTTAAATGGACAATATCGGCTAAATTGAATACGAGTATATTGTCGAATGTGGAGTAATTATTTCTGAAGCCGGCATGATACTCGTTTAAAATACTGTTCCTTTCAGTCCAAGAAGTTATTCTTTCGTTAATTATGGCCATCATAACTTTAGCAATGCATTTCATAAATGAAATTCCTTTGTAGTTTCCTACTATGGCATGCATGATCCTCTTTTTTGATTCTAAAAGCCTCGTCTCCTTTGCATTTTTCGTAAAGATTTGTGTAAGCACTTGCACTAGCCGTAATGAAAGATGCGGGGGCATTTTTTAAGACGTCGTAAGGAATTCTATCAATGCCTGGAGCTTTGTTTAATTTAACTTTGTTTAGCACTGATCTATCACAACTTCGTCTGATGTAAAACTGCCTCAAGCAAATCGTCAGCGTGGAAGTTATGTGTATAAAAAATTTTCTTGTCGTTAGCAGTAGGGCTCAGCAGATTTTCAAAATAAACTTAAATCCAGGCATTGATATGGCGGGACTTATTTCCAAAGCTTCACCCTTTGTCTTCTTAACAATTTTCCACGATCGTTATCTTTAATATATTTATTTGCTTTTAAGTATAACAATTTATTTGTTTAATTATAGCTTTCTCTAAGGACATTTAAGCTTTGAAATGACAAGACTCTTGCTTCTTTACATTCTTTGTTAAACCACTCATTCTTGTCTAACCTTTTTGATTTCCTTTGGTTCCTTATCGGCGAATGTTCTATTGCGTCTTGGAGATCTTGAATATTAACTTCTTTTACTCTACTTATAATTCATATATTCTTATTTAAGTTTTCTTGATACTTCTCTATTTTTTGGATATTTCAATTCAACTTTGGCAATAAGCAACATTTTGACATTTTGCTGGTTCTTCCACCCAACTTCAATTTAATTGGCAAATGGTCCGACCAGCTTCTAAAATCAACTTCAAAGTTCAAAATTAAGTGTTGTAACACATCTTTGTTGACTATACAGTCTATTGTCGATTCTCCCACTTGATTGATGAAAGTGAAATTTCCCTCGAGATCCCCTTTTGTTCTACCATTTAAAACAATTAATCCGAAATCATTATAAAAATCAAGCAAAATTTTCTTTTCTGTGAAAGAAAATTTCTAAAACTTTCAAACTAATTCAGGATTGCTTCCGCATATAAGGGAACTGCTTTAAGTTCATTAAGTTTGTAGTCAGTTTTGAGACGAACAAAAGTCGAGTCAAAGAGTGTTTTCATTATATTAAAAAAGAAACGTGGCTAGTAAACAAAATATATTTTATAGGCCTTCCACCAAATGTGTAAGAAATTTCGTTTGCCCAGAATTATTAAGAAGAGAACGAAGCCATTTTGACAGGCCTATAAGCAGCTTTCTTGTTCCCTTTTGACAAATCGGCTCCCTTAGCAAGATTCTGTGTTGTTAACTCTAGAAATTTTGAGTTAAAGTGGAGGAAAAGTAAGTTTGTAGAAAAAACACGCGCCTTGAGCTTTGTGTCCAAGACAACGAGCTAGCATTTCCCAACGAAATGCAACAGGGAGAAGAGTTAGATAATCTCCACGAGGACGTGATTGAATACATTGCAAGCTTCATTATAAGAAAGCTGGGATTGACAGAACGCGGGTAAAATGAGCCTTCACAAGGTTGGATGAAGTGTCCAGAGGAGGCTTAACAAGCCCCAGAACCAGTTTTCTGAGTACTGCGAAACAATTAGAGCTTGAATTCAAACAATTTAACGGTACAACTTTTCGGCACTGCGACAGCTATTTGGAAAAACTGATTGCATGTTCGAAGCACGTAAATGTCAGCGTTGGCGTCAATAACCTTTCTTTTTAAGTTAATTAAGTTAATTTTAATCAGTTAATTAAAAATTTAAGCAAATCATTTCGAAATAAAAGATATTAAAAAAGTCCTTTAAATACACTAATTAATTTAAATAAGTACAATTACTTTGACAAGTAGGTAGTATCATAAGAAAAATTGTGACTAGGCCCAAAGAGTGTTCTTAGTCAAATAAATTTGTGGTGAATCCGGTTCTTCTTCCTTTGTGGAACAACATCAAGACGCACGCCATAAATAGGAGGAGGAGCTCTGCCAAACACCCAAAAAAGGTGTAAGCGCCAGTTATATACATATATTGTATATATATTTATGTATGTGTACACTTGCATTGTATGTACCATATTTGAAATATGTAGATTTACTGTCCACGAATTATGAATTTTAAAATCATTTAATTACATTCAAATATGTATTAATTTTAAATTATGCTTTAAACCGTCTGCAGTTTGTTTCCATTTAAGTAAAAAGTTTTGTTTTCCTACCATTATCACCAAAAGGTATTTAATTCTTGCCCTTTCTCCGCCCTTTTTAAATGCAACCTTTTGTAAGGACCAAAATTCTAATGTCACAAGTGAGCAAACCTTTATTAATTGAATCACGATAGCACATAGAAGCACTTAACGAATGTTAGTAAGACCGCGTTCCTACAGGGAAACATTTATTGCTTCAACTCCTTACTTGTGATCCTCGTGCTCTGTTGCTGACTGTAGACTAAAAACTAAACAAATGAAAGCAACAGAGCTGCCTTGTGTGAACAAGACAGGCAAAGTCAAAAGAGAATTCGTATAGTTTAGCAACAAAAGTTTGCACTTACAGAAGTTGGCGTCTCCTTAAAACTGTTACTTTATTTTTGGCGGTTTTAACAAGAGTGCTTTTAAATTTTTCTTCATAAAAAGCTTTTAACAAAAATCTAAATTTTTTTGCAAAAATCTACCCATATTTCGTTCGCAGTGGTCTCACTAATACCTAATAAGCTGGCAGAAGTTCTATACTCGGTCGAAGAACTCAAAGGTATAATGTCACGCTTATATAAGTACATTTATCGAGAGGAATAGGGTTGCGTCAATTGGCAAGAATGATAGAGTAGAAGATTGCGCCTATCAGAGAGGCGCGACGTCCCACTGCTCCATTTGCGTGAGAGGAATGTGAAAAAGAATAAACAAAAATATAAGAATAAGAAGAAGAAAATCTACAAATAAAACACGAGTTAATTGCACAACACACTCTATGTAATATGAAAGGTTAATACAATGGCGGCCGCCGTAGCCGAATGGGCTCCTTAAGAATACAAAACAAATGCACAAAACAAACAAAAGAAGCGAACTTGCATGTTTGTGAAAATTCAGGAAATGGCTTGGTAATATTGAGATTTGCGACATTTAAACTAAGCAAACGAATGGAAACGAAGTGCCGCGTGTTAAATTATTAAATCTCAAGTGAATATAAAGCGTCAAATGTAATTTTTTTAGTTTTTATGCGAATAACGCCGTGGCAGGATGGCCGGCCAGGATTGAGCAGTAAAATCTTTCTTAACTAAATGTCATCTTAAAGTACACTACATAAAAAAGTTTGAATGCATTATTATGTCTTCCACATAATACACTATTTTTTATGTCATTAGTGAAAGGAACATCATCCTTCAAGTTAGAGATACCACCGTCCACATTAAAGCTCAAAATCTTGAAGGCTTATGCTCCTGTTTGAAACCAATCAGGAATCACTGAATTACTGTAGTGCAAAACCTAGTCACATGATTAGAGATTTCTTCACCATTTCGACGAAAAAGTAAAAGCTGCTGACAAAATCGTTTTCATGAGAAATTTCGATTATTGCAGGAAAGTTTAACAAATTTTATGTTATTCAAAATTGTAATGATATTTTTTTTGAGACATTTCGAAACATCAGTGCTGTGATTCGAAAGTTTGTAGAAAAATTTCGAAAATAGTATGGACCAGAATTGGTAAAGTAAATAATCAATGTAAAACATATCTATAAAGCTTTTCTTCCACCATTTGTTTTATTGTGGGCAATTTTTCCTCAGAATTTAGAAACTATTCACCTATAGCTAGTGCTGAACGTTCCCTCTGTGTGCTTGGAGAGGAAAGAATTCTCATCGCTCATGTTCTAAACGAGAAATAGAGCTCATATATAAAAACTACTAATGGGTTATGATTCAATTATTAAAGGTTTGGACACTTGTAACATTTGAGTTTTGACACTCCCTTACAAAAGGTTGCATTTAACAAAGGGGGAAAAATTAATTTTGGTAAAAAAGGTAGCAAAACAGTGTTTAAGTTTAAATTAATATTTGCATGTAAATATCATATTTTATTGAGAATATTATTCTTACCTCACTATTTCAAAAACTACGTTTACTTATTTAAATTAATTATTATTATTTATTTGTGAAAAGGTTGAATAATTGGCAGATTCTTGTTTTAGAAAAAGCTTTTATACGTGTTTGGAACACTTCATCCAACCATGTGAAGGTACGCTCATTGGGAATATGTTCCGTCAATCCTTGATTTCTTATAATCAAGTCTGCAGGTATTCCATTGCGTCCTCCGTGTTGCGGGCTGTAATTAATTAACACTTGTACTGAAGGCCCCGGGCCTAACACATATATGGCACAAGTTTTATTGCATTCACCTTTTTTCCGTTAGTACTAACCTTAAAAAGACAGCTGTTAAAACTTCATGAGATGTTGTTCATTAGATCTTGATTATTCTGCTACTTTTGTTATTTTCAAAACAATTAGCCAAAAAGAATTTCATGTTTTAATTTTACATTGCTTCTTGGTGGAAAAAAATACCGTTCAAATGAGACAATGGCTTGAAAAGTGTTATGGGGACATCGCTCCATCATAAACAAAAATAAAACGATGGTGTGCTGATTTCAAACATGGTTGTAGGGACAACGATAATGCACAACGCAGTGGACGACCAAATGAGACGGTAATCAGACGAGACCAGAAAACATAAAAAATCCACTTTTGACTGATCGAAAAGTGAAATTGCGTGAGTTATGTTAGCTAACATCGTAAAGATAGCTTTGGCTTGTTGGCTTTATATAACATTATATGAGAATTTTACTAAGAGAAAGCTCTGTTCAAAGTGGTTGTACACTGTTGAATAACGCAAGACACACGTACGGTGTCACAAGTCAATCAAAACGAAGGTAAAACTACATGAACTTTGAAGTGTTCCACATTCCCGTATTCACCAGAATTGGTTCGCAGCGACTACTGGCTGTTCGCAGACAAAAAAATGCTCGCCGGTAAAAATTTTCGGTCGAACAAAGAAGTTATCGCTGGAACTGAGGCCCATTTTGAGTCAGAAGATAAATAGTTCTACAAAAGTGGGGTTGAAATCTATAATGATTGCATTGTTCTTTAAGGAAATTACGTTGATGAATAAAGCTAATTTTGAACAAAAAAAAAAGAAGGGTTTTCAGTCCATGTGTCACATATTGGTAAATTAACTTTAGTAACCTATATTTCAAAGGCATCGGATTCGGATTGTCGAAATGTCCATCTTTCGCGCGCATTGCCTCAAAAAAGAGCATTTTTGCTATCTTCATGTAAGTGGTATGTTAGAATGTATTCCATGTCGTACTAGTCCTGAACATTCTGAGCGAATTATTGTTTATAAGTACACCCTTGTGAAAACGAAAGGGTTTTCCTTAAAATTTTACTTTTCGTCCTCTTTTACTCAACATTTCTATAGTTAGCAACCCGTTGTCTTGCTAGGGAGCCGATTTGTCAAGAGGGAACGAGAAAGCTGCTTACTGAGCAAACATTTTAGTATTGAATCATGCTAATTGGGCACAATATAAGGCCTAAGCTATAATTTTTTATCTTAACTGAGATGGATTATACTAAATGTGCAAAGGATAAGCAGTGTTTCAAAGAATATCATAACACTAACAGCGTTTTCCTTTCTTGTACTAAAATCAATTTATCCTGCCCTTTCTCAGGGCTGCACAATTTTCGTCTTTTTTTTTTTCACCAAATTCATAGGGCACAGAATTACCTTTACAAAACGTGACGAGATGCGTTGCCCATCTAATTTTAACTTATCTGTGCAGACATGCTCGTCAAAATATTATATTTAATCTAAAGTCTTTTTTTTTTTTTTCAAATTTACAATTTACAATTTAAGTAAATCGTGCAACTTTATTATATTCAATACATAATTTGTAGAAACAACATTTTGTTGTATAGCAACATTTTCGTAATGTTACCTTATAGGTAGGTAGGTAGGTGAAATGGTTGAAGTACTACTCTGGCACTCCCAAGTAGCACTAAAGCGCCATTTTCGTACCATTATGAGTCCTCCAATAAGAAGATATCTATAGTCAGCTAGGGCTGTTGATATAATAGCGAAGATTGATGGAATTTGGGTTTATGTTGCCATATAATGAGGTTTTGGTTTTTGTTTTTAATAAAAGGAAACGCTAATAATACTATGGGTTAGAGTTTGCGCTAAAGATAGGACTTGTTGCTTCATCTTAACATGTAGAGAAATTAATTTTTAATTTTTTTTAATGAATACTAAGCTAAAGCAAAGAAACGCTGGGGCTTTTTTGGAATAGGGACCCAAGGTACATATTTTTGTTAGGTTTTTTCAGAAAACTCCTGTAAACCAAAGAAATTTAAAGCATCTATATCTACCGGAATATGCAATGGCAAACCTCCGAGTATATTTCTGCCATGAAAAAGCTCTTCATAAAAAATATCCGCCGTTCGGAGTCGGCTTGAAACTGTAGGTCCCTCCATTTGTGGAACAACATCAAGACGCACGCCACAATTAAGAGGAGGAGCTCGGCCGGTTTACAAAGAAATGGAAAAATTGTGTTTTTCTATTAATTGTAGCAAAACAAAAACTTTCTCTCAAGGTGCAACTGCTCTTTATAAATCCTCGAACCCATATACATACGTACATATATTCTAAATAAAGGTGTTATAGGCCTGGCGCAATGGGTCCGTCGCGGCAACGAATTTGTCTGAGGCTATTGTGACAGGCCTATTATTTATACATAAGTAAGTTTGTTCCCAGTTTTATGAAGAAATAAAAGGAAGTAAACTAAACTGGTCTAAAATGAACGGCTAGTAACTCATATCTTTCCTTGAAAGAAAATCCACTCAAAGAGAACAGCATCCAACAGTCGAATATACCCAAAGTTTACTTGAACATCCTGAATGACAAGTGCTCATTGTGCCCACCACAACATAAAATCAGTTGCTGTTCGTAGCTGGCCGAGTTCGGTTGTGCCTGGAAATAATTCAGTAGAATAAAGTTGGGAGCACGAAACTAGAGAAAGGATAACAAAATATTACCGGAGTGAATGTAAAAAGAGAATAAGAGTGAGTGAGTTTGCGCACATCCCACAATTTTTTGAAAATATATAACAAGTGAGAGCAGCAGTGAATGGCAAAAGTGCAATGAGGAAGTGAAAATGCACGAGTGTTTGCATATACATACATATTTTATGTATTGTACTACTACTATCGATGAATCCTACTACAGCGATATAGGTATACGCTTGTATTAATACAATGAGCGGTGTAGTGATAGCGACAACTTCTAAGTATTTATGAAATCAGAAAGCAAAAAAGCGCATGTAGCACTCACTCATATATGCATAGTTCATAAAAAGGACGGAGGTTCGCCTGAAAATTATTGCTAGTGGTAAAGAGTTGAAAAAAAATAAGTAAAAAAAGAAACAAAAATACATTAAAGGCCGACGCTCCAGCATCAACGCGAAAGGTAACGAGTGAGAATAATAGACAAAAGTTGAGGTGTTCATATTCGTATTGTCTAGTGTGTTATATACAAATATCGCAGTAGAATGTGATCCAGAGTATTGAAAACAGAACATTTAGTATTAAACTGTTTTGAAAAACAAAAAAATCAGTATTATTATCATAATAAATTGGAAGTGTATGCAAAATAGGCCCAGTGCTTATTGTATATTTAATGTGGTGGATTATATGATAAAATTTACATTAAAGTACCTCACACAGTGAGCATAAATGTGTACGCAAATGAGCGGATGCCGACCATGCAAAGAAGGTTTCCTATGAAAATAGGTTAGTAAATTGTGCGATGCTTAATTATTTCCATGATAAAATACATTATTTTGTTGATCTTACTCGTATAAGCGTTTTTTAGCAATTTATACCAAATTAAGATTTCGCTAAATTAAAATACGAAATGGCTTCTGTCCAGACGTAGTATGCAAAATATGATTGTTTTAATATACAACTGATGTTTAATTTTAAAGAACCTTGTATTATTGTAGTTACTTAATACATTTCATACTAGTTTAACGTTTTGAGCAGCGATATACAAATTTTTCACCGGCTCATTGTAAACTCTCGTATAACTAATATTCAATTTACATGCGAGCACATATGGATGCGCATCCTGCATTGGGATTTTGTGAATGCGTACGAAATTTGGTTTTCTATATCTTTAGACTTTAGGTTGTAGAGGTACTTAAGAAGAGAATAAATCTTTTCAATTATATCAATTGGAGGAGCTAAGAAAAACAGGAAAAGTCACACAAAAGGTATACATAATAAGAGTTCTTGATCCTACAAAATAACATATTTTGTTTCGACTACTTCTATTGTAATAATTTTACATATATATTCTGTAGTTCTTAAAATAAACGCTTTTATTACTTCTTCATGTAGTGACCGGAAAAGTAATTTCCACAGGTTTTTTTCAATGTACGCTGTGACTGTATAATTTTCAAAATACGGCGGAGAACCTTTTGAATGTTTCGGTGTAATATCCTGTTTTCACAATACCAATTTTTTAAGCCTGGATAATTTGTTTATTCATAAGCTGGTATTAGAATCTTACTACAAGTTGAAAGTTAAATAAGTTATTGGAAGGAATTGAATTTAAAAATATGCTCATAAAACGAGCTGTGCAAAACAAAAACTAAAAAGTTATCCGAACAAAGATTTCCGATATTGATATCAAGCATTTCGACGACTTTAATACTGATTGGGTAGACTATTAATTTCATTTTTCTTGCGGTGATAAAATCACTATTTCGGGAGTTTTAGCAGCAACAAAAATCCATAAAGAATAGAGAAAGTGGTGATACTTTTTAAAAGATTTTGCAATTTGATTGGGATGTGTGGACAGTTTAGTTTTATATCTTGAAATTTTTTGCATTATTTCTGCTTTCACTGTGAAATTTACAGGTCTTTGCGGTTGCCACCATTTAAAATATACCATGGCGTTCCAGTGATTGTTCTCAGAATTTTTGATTGCGCTCGTTGAGTAATTTCGATACTGCTGTTGCCCAAATTGTTCAGACCAATATGTCCGGATTGGCTTTAGTATATGGTTGGGTTTGTTGTGTGTTTAAATATTTAGTGTCGAAGTAATTTTATTTGCATTTTAGCTCGTTTATACGAGTATGTACTATATGCGCCACTTCGCAAGTCAGTGGTCTACGACATATAGGGCTGACACAATGGGTTTGTTCCGTCTGTTGCGGCAACAGATTTGACTGACGCGACGTGCCAAATGCACCGTGGTGCCACAATGAAAGTATTGGAGCTTATAAAACAGATGTTCTTGTCGTGAAAGCAATTTATTTCGTTGTGTATAAACAGGTTTTTGTTGGTTGTGAAATATATGTATTATAAAATTAATACTTATTGAAGAGAAAATCGTTTTAATAGAATATGTTAGTCGCAACGGTGAGTGCGATCATAACGTCGAGATCGGGGCACACATTAATTTTTCAGGACCACTTTGTTATACTCTTTCCTATACTCTTTAAAGCTTTTATTGAAAAGATAAGGGATACGGCATGTATATGGCGTCTGCGCCGCAAATACATACATATAATTTATTTTGCTGTCAGTCAAATTCGTTGCCGCAACAGATGATACGGAATCATTGTGAGGGCCCTATTAGAAGTGGTGGGCAACAGGAGCGACAAAGTGTTGCGATGTGGTTGGTGACGTATAGGAATATATAATAATATAAGATTACTGCTTTGTGGCACTCCTGCCATAATAGTGTGGCACTTGGAGATAGTAGTTTTGATCTTTATTCCGAATTTTCTTTCATAAATAAATGATTTTAAGAGTTTGTGGATTTTTCATGACAAAACGCCCTACAGATTTACGGTGTAATACAACTTACTTCTTCGATCGTCCCATGTTTTTTCCAAAATCCAAATTGGTGAGTTAAGATAATATTACTAGTTAGTAGACGTGGCCCAAGTTTGAGCATAAGAAGCTTCTCAAACAGCTTTGTGAGACATAGAACTAGGACAATTATTGACGTTTTCAACTGCTAGGGGAAGTGGCCTTATTTGGATAACGACATAAAAGGTTTTCTCATGTGTACTAAACATAGTTTGGTATGAGTATTTCAATCATCATTTTGGTTGACCGTATATTGTACGTTTTTTGATTGACATAGATGTTATTTTATAGCCTCTGTTATTTCGATTGGTCAAAGTGCCAGCGACTCATTTTATTATAATCCGGCACCTCCGAGAGTGCGGATGCATGGGTTATTGGATTCTGTAGGAGCACAATTCGTACATGTTCATTGTTGTGAACTCATTTGCCCATTTGAGATTGATCTCGTATTGGCATTTTAGTTTCCATTGGAGCATTTAGGTTTTTGTGTGCTTTTCTTTCCAATTATTCTAAAATATCGACATCTTCAACTAATATCAAAAAATGTTGTTTGATTTTGCACAATTTTTCAAAACGGCTCAATTCCATTTGCAATGCCATATATAAGTTTTAAAAAAGATTAAATTAAATATTGCAATATGGGTTTCAACACCATAGCATCAATTTTGGAACAACTTTCTGTAAAGCGCAAATGTCATTTTTTTAGGATTTTAGTTTATACCACTTTTTATCTTGAAAAACTTTTTGTAAAGCGCAAATGTCAATTTTTTATGATTTTGGTTTATACCACTTTTTACCTCAAAATATTGTATTTTTTGCTCCCTGTCTTTGCTCTGAATTCTGTTATTGCTATTTTCAAACTCCCCACTATCAACACTAAATATTTCTGTTTCAACCATCAACGCCATCAAAACAATATCTGGAAGATAGTCTTGCAGTAAATTGGAAGAAAGTTCTTTTATACTACAGATGCAGTAAATATGGAAGGATGACGTGATTATTGACCATTTTAAATAGTAACTTCTTATAACAGGAGTAACCAATTTTTTACCCAATTAAATTTTCACTTACGTTGTTATTTGTAACAGATAAAATACAAGTGATACATAAACATACATATGTACATATACGTATGTAAATACTTGCTTTTCGCTTGGCTGACAAAATGTAAAAAGCTGTGAATGCCTGCCGTGGCCAAGTCAGCCAGATATTAGAAATTCATTAGATGTTGCATATTTTACTACAATTACTAAAAAGTATATGGTGCTCGTTATGTGAAAATATATTTGTGAGCGATTTAATACGTGTTTGCAGTGTTTGTGGTGTATGCCTATCAGTTTTATGAGATGTTAAGTTACATATTCATAGTTTTGAATAGATATGTATATACATACATATACCATATACTTATATATAATTGGCTATTAGCCTTTGCTGGGTGTTTGACCTCCTCCTATTTGTGGTGCGCGTCTTGATGTTCTTCCTCAAATGGAGAGGCCTACAGTTTTATGCCACCCCCGAATGACAGATGTTGCTTTATGCTGAACTTTTTTATAGTAGAAATACACTAGGAGGTTTGCCATTGCCTATCGAGGGACGACCGCTCAAAACAAACTTTTTCTATTATTCGGTATTTTATTATAATTGTGTGTTAAAGCTGTTATATGTTCTAGAAGATTAGGCGAAATCTAATATTTATTTATTCTTAGTAATTCGTACAGACTACCAGAAGAGAAATTAACTGTAATACTTATCTACATATATAATTCATTCGCTGACAATTTAAACATTTGCTTAGAAAACGAAAAATCGACAAATCAATGATGGTATGAAAATAGAGTGAAAGAACACTGCTTTTGCTTTGTAAAGACTTCAAGCTTATTGCATCATTCGAGGGAATCGGATCAGAAAAGGGATCTGAAAGCGAAACAAAAAATTCTTTTGAATTCGTTATTTATTCGTTTATTAGTTAGGTGGTGTTAAAACGTGTCTTAGTTACCCAACTCATTCCGTTTTATACAGTATGAGGACAGAACTCTTTTGGTGAAATAGTATAATTTTATAAAATAAATTTCTTGTAACAGAAATTTGGTCTAACAAGAATATACTGGATATACTCGTATATTTTACATTTAATTATTATGGCGGCCGCGCCTAGCCGATTGGGTTGGCGCGTGAAACTTGAAATCAAAAACATTTTTTTCTAACAGCGGTCTCCCCTCGGCAGGCAATGGCACACCTCCCAGTGTATTTCTTCCATGAAAAGCTCCTCATAAAAAATGTTTGCCATTCGGAGTCGGCACGTGAAATAGAGAGAAAATGAAATAGAGTAGATCCAACAGGCCCTAGTAAAAAAGCGAGGATTATTTCTGATTCTGAAACCGAAAATGAAATGCAGGATGCTGCTGATGGGACTTTACAGAGAACATTGAAAGAAGGTATACCGTATTCAAAGAAGTCTCGGGTCCAACTATATATATTTATATATATTTGGGGCGTACACACTTTTTGGGTGTTTGGGCGAGCTCCTCCTCCTATTTGTAGCGTGGGTCTTCCACAAATGGAGGGACCTACAGTTTCAAGCCGACTCCGAACGACAGATATTTTTATGAGGAGCTTTTTCTTGGCAGAAATACACTCGGAGGTTTGCCATCGCCTCCGAGGAGCGACCGCTATTAGAAAAATGTTTTTCTTAATTTTGGTGTTTCGCCAACGTTCTCTCTGTGAATTCCGAATGGTAGTCACACACCAACCCATTCGGCTACGGCGGCCTGTCTTGTTTTTGGTCAACAGTGAGCAACCACTTTGAACAGACCTTTCTCATAGCCAAATGGTCATGCAATATAACGCCAACATGTTCTTTTGATATTTTTACGATGTTAGCTAACAACACTCACTCATTAGATGGTATTTTAATCAATTGCAACTGTGCCCACTGACCCCCACAGGGGAAAGCGGTTTCATGGTGGAGCCTTGAACTTTCAAAGCTTCGTATACGGTCCAGAAAACTTCTAAATAAGGCCTTAAAGACCCAAAGAGAAGAGGACCGGGGTAATCATCGACTTACACAGAGAGAATATAAGAAAAAAGTACAGAAAGCCAAACTTGAATCCTATAGAAATTTCTGCAGTAACGTCAAAGAAATGAGGGAAACAGCGAGACTTTTTAAGGTCCTTCATCTAGACCGCTCAGTAAGACTGGATTCCATTCGAAAACCTGATGATGCATACATCATTTCCAAATCGGAAACGTTTAATGCTCTACTCGAAACCCATTTTCCGGGTAGTAGAACTCTCTCTGAAGTAGAGCGTGGTGTAAACAATAACGGTAGCATCGGTGGAACCTCTAGGTACAGCTGGTATATTGATAGTCGGATAGTGACAAAAGAATCGATAAGGTTTTCCTTGTCTTCCTTTGAGAACTTTAAGTCCCCTGGACCTGACGGAATATATCCAGCAATGCTTAAAAAAGGAGGAGGCAGGCTGATTGAGGCCCTGAAAAGCATCTTCACATCCTGTCGTACACTTGGGTATATACCATCCCAATGGCGACGCGTAAGAGTAGTATTTATTCCGAAACCAGGAAAACGCGACTATTCCCTGGCAAAAAGTTTTAGGCCAATCAGTTTGACAGTTGACGCTTACCAGACTTAAAAATCATGTGAATCAGCATTACACGATCTTGTTAGCAAGATGGAAGCCGGGCTGGAAGCTGATGAATACGCAATAGGCGTGTTCGTGGACATTGAGGGGCTTTTGATAATGCCACTTTCGACTCAATGTGTTCTTCTGTAGAACGACACGGAGTTAATCAAACCATTGTAAAATGGCTATATTCCATGCTCTCTGATGTTAACCGATGCTCAGAACTGTGATGAACTAATCACCGTCAGGGCCAAGCAAGGATGCCCCCCAAGGTGGTGTTCTTTTTCCGCTGTTGTGGTGCTGGTCGTATACTCTCTACTAGCGGAGATGCAGGAACTCGGTTTTCATGCCGAAGCATATGCGGACGATGTCTGTGGACTACCATCGGATTCTGGACACAATCGATGGCTGGTGCATGAGACAAGGTCTTTCCGTTAATCCGAACAAAACAACCACAGTCTTGTTTACGAGAAAACGGAAATTGGCTAGACTCAGTCTTCCAATACTGAAAGGTGTGACACTTTTTCTTTCCGATGAAGTTAAATATCTAGGAATAATCTTGGATAAGTCAGCTTCTTCTGGGAGACACACGTTTCACTGAAGGTGAATCGCGCATTAAGGATTTTCTAACAAAGCCGCAGAGCCTTTGGTAAAACCTGGGGTTTGAAACCTGCTGTGGTCCTTTGGATATACACAACACTTATCAGATCAATCGTCACTTACGCCTCTGTGGTCTGGTCGCGATGGAGCATGGGTAAGTCCACAATCCGGGAACTATATATGTTTATGCATCACGGGTGCCATGAGTACAACCATGGTGATGCCCTAAATGTTTCGCTTGAATGCATTAAAATAAAAGCAATGTGTGGACTTCATAAATATGGTTTCTGGCACGAAGACGGAACTTCGGGACACAGAGAAATCTTTAAGACGCTATCTGAGCAGTATCCACTGTTTTTGGCGCCTAAAGACGACCTGATACCCACAGTTTCATTGGGAAGGAAATTTGATGTCAGATTTGTGTGAGCAATGGAGCAGTCCAGAATGCCTGCAGGGAGGCTTGATGGATATTTTCTTTACCGATGGGCCCAAGAATGAAATAGGGTCTGGAGCCGGATGGTACTTAAACGATAGTAATAAGTATCATTATGCTATGGGAGAAACGGCAAACGGAAATTTTTGCCATCCTGAAAGTAGCCGAATGGATAATCGAATCGAGATGGAGCGGAAAACAGATTGGAGTTTTCAGTGACAGTCAGGCTGCACTGAACACGAGGCAAACCTCTAAGTTTGTTCAGGAATGTTAGAAAACGCTTAATTCTGTCACAAGACAAAACAGGCTTGTACTTATATGGGTTCCAGGACACTCCAGTGTTCAAGGAAACGAAATTGCCGATGAATTGGTCAACCGCAAATCAGCGTTCCCCCACAAAGGCCAGAGCCAATAATCGGAATCAGTTCCGCAGGAATCATGAATAGGATGAGCGATTATGTAGGCAATATACATAAAGAGCGATGGTCCGGTCTAGAACGCTGCAGAACTGCAAAGTGTTCTGTGACAAGTCCAGACAGAAAACTGTCTACTACAATTTGGAAGGAAAGACATTCGGTTGATGGTCGGTATCATTATAGGACACAACCCATGGGGTCAGCATATGACCACCATTGGAATCATTGAGTGCCTGTCGTGCTTGGAGGAGGCGCATAGCACTGAGCACTTTCTCTGTGAGGGTCCTACCTTTGCTAGAGCACGGCTACGAATTTTGGGTTCCGATGTCGTGAGAATGAGTAACATTCGTTCTCTAAAACTGGAGGATATTTACAGATTTGCCAAAGAATCTGGAAAGTTCTCACAGGACTAAACTATAAATATATCTGTCTCTATTCTTTCCTATCGCTTTCTCTGATACTTTTCTCCTTCCCTCCTTGACTATCTACCCTCTTTCCAGAGCTTTAAATACGATGTCCTTTTTAGCCTGAGCGTCTTAGGAGCCACCAAATCTCCTGGTGCTCCTTGGCTTGACCTTTTCAATTTCAACTCACGCAACTGTTCAAACACAAGTTTTTTTCATGTTTTCCTGTGTTACAGCCTCATTTGGACGTCCACTTCGTTGAGCATCATCGGTGTCTCTATGGCCATGTTTAAGGCCAGCAAACCATCGTTTTATTGATGTTTCTGATGGAGCAGAGTCCCCATAAGACTTTTGAAGCCATTGCTTCGAACGGTATTTTTCCCCACCAAGAAGCAGTGTAAAATTAAAACACGAAACTCTTTTTGATTAATTGTTTTGAAAATAACAGAAGTAGCGTAACTCTCAAACTAATGAATAGAATATTATGAAGTTTTAACAGCTGTCTTTTTAAGGTTAGTACTAATTGAAAAAGAGGTGAATGCAATAAAAAAAGTGGCATATGTGTGTTAGGCCCGGAACTCTTCAGCCCATGTGATATATTTGAGTCAAAGGTGCCACATACGTACCGTATATGGAGTAACATATAATCACACAAAACATGATGTATCATATTTTGCTCTCATTCAAATTCGTTGCCGCAACGGACCCATTGTGTCAGGGCGATAAGCAACTCGAAATCTGGGAAAGCTTCAGATCATGTAAATTAATTAGATATATGTAAGTAAATAGTTTTCTATATAATTGATTTGCAGATTCTTAGGAAATGCTTATTCTATCGCTTTGCATCTTTGTGTATACGTTGCTCCTCTATCCCCTTTTCTCCATATTATTTCTTTCTTTTTACTCATGCGACACAATTAGTTCTAAAAATTTCTCACTCAATTTATGACATCGTGGTTTCATTATGCCTAAGTGGTTTCACTTTGAAAATGTAGAGGTTCCTCCATTTGGGGAGCAACATCAAGATGTACCTATGCCATCAATTAGACCCCCAGGCAGCGCTCGCTGTCGTACGCTTGAGAGAAACTCTACGGCACTCGAATATATTAATCCTAGAATGACCGAGCATTGCCGTCTGCGAGAAATTACTTAAAATTGGTGAACGTTCACTTAAGTTTTTTAAAAGTATTGCTTTTTGTACTAAATCCAAAAATTTAATAAACGATGTTATTTTTTCTGTCTTTATAAAATAATTTAATCCCATGCGATTATTCATGCTTCAAGAAAAGGGGTGAAAAAATTTTAATTGGTATCTTTTTGTCAAGGTGCAAGGGGTAGTACCATTTTTTCAAATTAATAAGTTTTTAAATTTCATTTCGGATATTAAATTTTCATAAAATACAGCCAAATATTGTATAAGTCACGTCCATTTTTCCCGAATTTCCAAACGAAATGTTTTCTATTAAGACTAGTGAGTTTCGAAGTATGCGATTGTAAAAAACATTTTAGTACCTGTGTTTATATTCAATTCAGTTTTTCTAGTTATTTAGGCTAGTTCAAACGGTAGTTCTTATTGTTAACTTAGGCGATGAAATTATTTAAGCGCTGGCAACTATCTACGCCATCAATGGGATAACATCAATACGAAGCTTCTGGGACAAATTTATGTAGATTTTTTTCACAAAGTAAAGAAGCTACAGCCTGAATGCGTATTAAATATATCTCACCCTAAATACAAAAGGGTCACAACCCAAAATTTTCCACACTCGAGCTTGACTTCTTTACAGTAGCACAGAAAACAAACTATGTGACATATCACGCTGAAATTTGCCATGTAAGCTTATAACAGTCCTACCAAAAAACAAAAAATTTATTTTTGCCATATGTCATCCGCGGACCGTTTTATTGATAACGTCTCGTTCATATTTGAGCAGAAGTACATTTTGAGTTGTGACCCTTTTGTATTTAGGGTGCGATGTGTAGATATGCATACATTAAGGGAAAAAAGTGTAAAATTATGTATAAACCGCCATGATTTCCGATCAAAGTGGACAATTCTTAATCCAACTACGAACAATATTGATTTTATAATGGGATTATGATATGCATGTAATATTTTTAGTTTATGATTGTTTATGCTTCAATTAACATTGATTCGTATTAATTAAAAAAAGTAATTCTTAAAATAAAATTATTCATTCTTCATTAAGTTTGAATTAAGGTAGAATGGTCTTAATTTAACATTGAACTATTATACTTTCTATATTCCCCTAAATCTGTCACCACTACACCCACCCGAAATAAAGTCATAATTATTTGTACAGGAATTTGTTATTTACCTTCAGGTGTTTTTGCACATTCGATGATGATTGATTAGTCATATGTGAAAAATATATAAATTATTGTTACGTCACTCGCTCACTTTGCCGGAAATCAACATAGTTTCATCGCCAATCCCAAACTGTGTTGGAAGAAATATTTTAAAGGTAGTCATAAATAAGATTAATATAATATATCTTTTTTCCTCCACATAAATAATTTTTCACGAAATTCTGTCCGTAGTCCAGGAGGAGGAATCGCTTCTTATATGTCATCAATGCGTAAATATTTGAAGAGGCTTTTATTTGTTACCTGCGCCGCTATACAATTAAAACATATATCAAATATGCATAAATTGAAAATGACTGTAAAGTCCAACAGTTTTCTCGTAGCTTACTTTTTAAATATATGTAATTCACATATTATATTCTTTCGCTTTGAATACTTTATTTGCGTGTTTCTGAATAAACATTTTACGGAATATTCCGTTATTCAAAGCATTGCATGACAATCTGAAATCAAGCATACTCCACTCGATCTAAGGTTGACCATACGTAAATCAAACGGGTCTACCTTAATTTAAGATTGTCAGAACTTTGAATTAAAAATGCATTTTTAAATCATGTTGCCAATTTTAATTCAAGGGTTTTCATAGTTAAAACAAGGTTGTTTTATTTAATGTTGAGAATGTAAGATTAAGTATTATTGTGCTTAATTTTACAACTTTTGTTTGTTAATTCTGCAAACTTATTAAAATGTCTATGAAAAAATATACCTACATACATTCTTACATACATACATTGATGATTGAACATATTTCCGTTGCTCGTTTGCCTCTCTTGTTTGACTTTACTTAAAGCGCACCTGATAAAAAGAGTTCACTAACCGATAGAGAAAGCAATTTAACGGGCGGTTTTTTCCATTTTCATTACGGTTCGTAAGCTCCCATTCATCGGCAGTAAATACACATCTTTGTGTTTGTACACGTACAATAACAACAAAAACAATGTATTCCTATGCCTCAGCAGTTTTTAATTATGCACTATACATTTCACACATTTTATACATTGTAATGATCGCGATCAGTATTGCCGTTATGCTGTGGTCGAATGTAGTCAAATTTGCTTTTATAAGAAAATTAAAGCAAATATTTTAGGAGTTATTATTGAAGTTTAATCTTCATCATTCGAACTTAAAAATATAATTAATTTTTTCAATAAACGATGTGCTAGTTAAAAGTTTGAACAGTACAACAGTTTTTTTTATTAATTTTGGGATGCCATTGTAGAAATATGTTTTGGAATTGCAACATGCAATGCATTACATGCATAAGCACTAATATATTATTATATATGAATGTCCGTGCGCATGTAAATATGTAATATGCAAATATGTAGGTATACGAGTATATGAGAATTCGGCAGATGTATCTGAAACTCAAATTTACCGGCTGCCTTTTACTATAAAGCTTATGGGCAAACTCCACAGTCGTATTAGCATGTATGCATATGTACATATGTATATACATTAATGAATGAGTCCTGTAAGCCATACTATGCTTTTTCGAACATCCTCAATGTTTCGTTGTTAATGCTGGTTAGATACGAGTACCTACATATATACACAGATACATCCATGTGCTGGAACGAAAGAGAGAGAGAGCACTTCAAATTGTGTTCACTAATAAACCGGTGAAATAGTCTGCGTCACCGCAATTCGGAAATGGCTGAAATTTACACCTAATATGTTCATATATGTATAATATATAAATGCTTATACATAGATGCGATTACGTACACGTGCACAAGACATTGTTGATTGGTTAGTGAGGGTAGAATGCAACAGTCATCTTTAACCATAGAGATCTGTGATCACAGTTCAGCTTAGTTGTTTTCAGTGATTTGTTTTTTAAATCGCGGCACGGTTGTCTTCATGATGAAAGAATAATGAGATGGCGCCTATCGTGGTCCCGTTACTTTGCTCTCAGCGAATTTGACAACGAGTTACGTGATTTTAGCACCATTATAGCCATATTACCATTTTCGTATCTTGATTTAGTATTTTTTTTTTGTTATTTAGTCTCGGAGTTTTAGTTCTTTCTTCATGACATTTTTCTAGCCTGCTTCTAATTAAAATGTAATGTTTATAATTTTGTAAAATATACATTTTTTAATAATTAGTTAAATAATTGCCCGCGATTGCAGCTGTTGTTGGTGTTCTTCTGCTTTCGGCAGTCAAATCTCTCTCTCGCTACTGCAGTGTTGCCTAGCTTTGGATATAAAAACGCACTAAAATGCCCATTTAAAGAAAATAATACACCAAATTTTTATTGAATCACTTAAAGAACTTTGTATGCGTGACAAATTGTCTTTAGAATGTGGGTTTTTTTTAATAAATGTGTTATGCTTATGTTCTATTTAATTTATGAGTTTTTGTTTGTTAAGCGAGACTCTTTTGTTAAGGGAACGACTTATTTGCAATATTTGACGTTATGCAACTAGATAAGGTACTCTTTTTGTAAAACTGTCAGTATGGTGTGGTTTCTTTAGTATTTTCTGGTATTTTGTGGCTTATTTTTACAATGAATACACCTCTTGATGCCCTATGTCCCACCAAGGATTGCTGGCCGGAAGAAACGATTACTCTTCTATGGTTTTAATCCTCTCTGCATTATTATTCGGTTGTCGTGGGACAAAAAAAAATTACTTTACAAACATTGGAAATAAATGCACGGCAACCCCTACGATTTGTTTGTGTTTACATTCTTTCACATTGGGAAAACTTGACTCACAGTAAACGATGTCGTCCGCATTTACAACAGTATCAATCGATTTATAAGTATGCATGTGTGTTTGTATTTCATAAAATCTGAAACGTTAGATATTTAAACAATTTTTTAATACAATCCACTTTTTATTTCTAGTGGGATTTTGTTTGCTAGGGCTTCTTTAGATTAACTTTTCTGCAAATATGTAAGTAAGTAAGGTATAAAATAAAGGTTATCCAATAAAAAATGAAAAAAAAAAAATAGAAATCGATGAATGTTATTTACAAGGAATTAAAAAAACACTTGAACAAAAAATTTACATTTTATAAGATAGTTAAGTAGGTCGGTTAGATGGCAAGAGTACCTCAGGTTCGCTGCAGGTAGCATTAGAGTGCCGTTTTGATACCATAATGTAGACTACTACCTGCGAAAAATTACAGAACCAGTTAAACCACAAAGAAGCATCTTCAGTCATCCTGTACTGTTGATGTAGTTGAGGAGAGAAAACTGATCAGGGTTGAAGGACTGCCTCAGGCTATCCCCAAAACGCCAAAACATTAATCAAGCGCCAAGCCACCAGACCCGGATATTTGCAAAGAAAGGGTTCAACAGTCTCTTTCTCTGCAGGATTCCTACAGCTTTTGCTATGGGGATTGTACAGAAATCCAAGATTCCCCGCTTGAGTTCCGATCATCCAGTGACCGGTGTTCACCGGTTGTGTTTGGAAATTGAATGGCGGGGGATCCCCAGCACATTAAGCGGTAAGTTATCACAAAAACTCTGACAGTCTACAGGTAGAAAATTCTTCAAATCCTGCAAATGGTTTCACTGTTTGTCTCACTGTTTGTCTCCTCTCTAATACAGGGAACTGGACTTGATATCTTTCATTACAGTTGTTAGGTGGCCCTGTGACATTACATCGCTCATTTCGTTTACTTTTATTCTTTTAGTTATCGTTTTGCCTATCTATTGTAATTATCATGTATTACGGTATTATTGTATAGTGCTATTGTACAATATGTTTAAAGATACACATGGGCATACGCTAGGATCGACATAGCTCGCCATTATCCGTTTTACAATATAAAGTCTCAAGTTAGGGAAACGTTTGTATTCGATTTGCAGACGTGTCAGACAACACTATTTATGACTTTTATTGTTAATCTGATTAGACGCTCTTTAAATGAACCTCACCGCACACCCCAAAGGCGACCAAATCATTGAGGTAAATAGTAACTCAAAAGTATATGTATTTAAATGGAAATTCAAAGGTCAGCAAAGAATAGGCCTCTTATTTTCTCGGCCCAATTCAGAATATTAGTAGATTCATAATAACTAGTACCGGGTATTTTACCTGAAAATATTTGCTAAAATTTTAAGAAAAGCGATGCTTTAGCCAAAGCAAAGAAAGTTTATCAATATCGTCTTGAAATCCAGCTGCATCCGAAGTGTTTTTTATTATAGAGAAAACTTTTAAAACATCCGCACATAGTAGAAATTTTGTAAACATAGCGATTACTAATGTTATTAATTAAACGTCAAGGATAATAGAATACATGGATGCGTCTTCAGAATTCGCTGTGTCGTCACAGCCCATGACCAAACGAACATAAGGAAGGGGAATCACTTATTTGAGAGGAGGAAGAATAGGCGAAAGCAATAGAAATTACCAAACACAAGAAGTTATACACACACACGTGTTCTTGCTACGGCGTCTTCTGCATAAAAACGCGAACAAACTGCATTTGGAGGCTTTATATCCATTTGTGTTTTCAAAATTTAACACACGGCACTTCCTTTTCATCAGTTTGATTAGTTTAAATCTTACAAATCAAATCACAATATTAATGATTGTATGTAATTTCTCCAACTTTTGTTAGTTTTGTATTGTGAAGGGATCTGACGTCAGACTTGTCAAAATCGCGCAAAATAAATTTAACGGTTTTGAAAAGCCACCACCATCAGTACTCAATTCGCCTTGATTAAATCTATAAAGGGAAGTGGTCCTAGGACGCTACCTTGTGAAATCCCTGAAGATTGAACAAGGTGCTGTAAGTCACTACATCAATTGAAACAACACAATGTCAGCTACACAGCCAACGTAGGAGGGGTACTTTTTACTTTTAAGAAGTTTATATAAATGCAATTTACTTGAAAACCAGATGAAAAAGACTCGAAGGAATTTTTAAAAAATATATGTTTATATCTAATATAATTGTTGTAAGGTTCCAAACGTCAACAGAAGTCCCAGAAGATAAGGAGTTGTACAATAAAAACTTTGCTAAAAATATTGTTTTGTTGACTTTAAGAAGGGTTATAATTCGGCTCGAAAAAGGAAAATTTTAAAATTTCAAGCATCATCACTGCTAAGGACTCGCATCATCCAAATTTGCTGGCTATAGTCTGGGCAACTTTCACTAGGGCCTTACGGTCGTATCTGTGTAACTAAGTGTTATCGAGGCATAGCTGCAAGAATTATACAAGTTGTTAGTCATTATAAACGTAAAGATGAATTAACGGCTGTTTATATAGGGTTTTTCAGTAAGAGCGCTTCAACTTTTGAACTTTTTTGAATAAAACACAAACGGTTTGACGTTTTTAATTAATTTTTTTTTTATTATCGAGTTTGAACATATACATTTAAGTATGAAATTCGATTTCTTTTGCATGACCACCGCGTGCACGTTTTACGAAGTCCCATCGTTGAACCCAATTTTCGACCACTCTTTTGCATAAATCGGCCGAAATTCCAGGAATTTCGCGTTCAATATTGGCTCTGAGCTCACAAATCGTCGCTGGCTTGTTGCTGTAGACCAATGACTTCACATAACCCCGAAGAAAATAGTCTAGAGGCGTCAAATCACACGAGCGCGGCGGCCATTCGACCGGTCCATTTCTGGAAATAATGAGCTCATCGAACTTACTCTTCAACAAATAAATTGTAGCGTGTGCTGTGTGGCTTGTGGCCCCGTCCTGTTGAAACCACATGTCGTCTAAGTCCATACCATTCAATTGCGGCCAAAAATAATCGTTTATCATGTCGCGGTATCGATTTCTATTCACAGAAACGTGGCGATCGTTCTCGTCAACGAAAAAATATGGGCCAATTACGCCGCCGGCATGTAAACCGCACCAAACAGTGATTTTTTCGGGATGCAACGGTGCCTAATGAATCACGTGTGGATTGCTTTCTGCCCACTAACGCATATTTTGCTTGTTGACAAAGCCATTGAGCCAAAAGTGAGCTTCATCACTGAAGATGATTTTTTGGAAAAAATGCTCTTAAAGTAGCAGTAACAGTTTCCCTATCGGGAAAAAGTTCAAGCGCACCTATTGAAAAACGCTATATAAATTTTTTTTACATGATAGTATGTACAAAACTACGTGTCGCAATTAATTAATAAGCCGTGTAGTCTTCATCGTTGTGGAGTATAACCTGGCATCTTTTTCATGCTTTGAACCAGCTTTTCTGCGTAGCTCGCCGACAAACAGCACTAGATTTTGCGAACTTGACGCACGAGTTGCTTTAAATCATAGCCTGGCCTTCCGGCAAGATGCGTTTTCATGATTCCCCACACATTTGGAATGGGGTTGGCGGCTGGGGACTAGGAGCAGTGGTTTAGATGATGTGATGATCCTGATTTTTTGTCGTCACTCGCTTCGAGCCGCGTTCGGAAAAGTCATCAACATTTTTATACACCTTATACCGCTGATTCCACATCACAACAAACTTTTTTTATTTCTTAATCACTTTTGCTGCAGCGGCGTAAGATAATTTCGGCCCTCGATTGCATGCATAAAAATACCGCCTCAAAACGCTTTGCGTACTTCTCGCTAATTTTTGTTTGGTTGGGTTTACGGAAAAGTTTCGAACGACACTTACCTGAGTTAGCACTGACGTTGAGTGTGACTATGGTATTATGCAGCAAAAAGCAGAACGAAAAATAGCTTGAAGTTACAAGAAAAAAACCAGTTCTTTTCTTCTGACACAGACTGTATATATACATATATATATTTGTATAATTGGTGCGTACATCTTTTTTTCGATGGCATTGTTCTACAAATTGAGGGATCTAAAGTTTTATGCCGCCTCGGAACGGCGGGTGGTTCTTTATGAGGCGCTTTTTCATGGTATAAATACTCTCATAGATTTGCCTGCTACGGTGGAAAAAACCTTTTCTATTACTTGGTGTTTTATGGCCACAGTCATTGTAAAACCGTTCTTTGGCGATATCTCCAATATAGAATTAGACCGAGACAGAATCTGCTATTGAGGTGGCGTTATAAGTGGACATTTATTTTCTTTTATAACGTTATTAACACGTTAAATGCCAATGTCAGTGCTGTTTTAGTACTATTATTAATTTTGTTTCCAGTGAAATGGACCAATTGCTTTATTTTCTGTGTAAGTAAGGGCTTTTAACTGTATAGGTAGAATCGAAATTGTAGAGATCAGAAATATATCTCGGGTGATACATTGCCACCTGGTGGTAGTTTTTTCAAGTGATCACTGGAGAACGAATTTTGTTGTAATCACTTGATGTATGTACATTCTGTCAAAAAAATATCAGGAATTGTTCATTTAAAAAGCGCGCACATATCTCGAAATTTTTTTTGCTGAAATGTTGATGCAACTGTCCTCTATAGTGGCGCAGAGTTTGAGCGTGATCTGTCAATTAACTTGTTTTTGGCATTTACTTACATCAGTCAACCGCAGGTATGCTCTGCGTTTTTCATTGTGGATACAAATATCGAACGAAGAATTTATCTTAAATTTTGTGTTTTGAACGGAATTTCGTGTGCCGGTCATTGAAAATTTGCAGAAAGCCTATGACAAGTGTGCTTTATCAAAAACACGGGCCTACGACTGGTTGGCTGTTGCAGAGGGCCTATAAGTTGTGGAAGATTTGAAAACGTGGACAAAGTCAAGGAAATGGTACTGGAAAATCATAACTTAAGCTTGAGGGAGGTAGCTCGTGACCTTAGCGTGTCTCACGAACTAATTCGCAATATTTTACACCATCAATTGGGCATGAGATGCGTGGCTGCTCGACTCTTTCCAAGAGAGTTTCTCTCAAAAAATTCATCTGAGGAAGGTGGCTGAAGACCCATCACATCATAACAGTTGATGAGACGTGGATATATGAGTTTGACATGCAACCAGGCAACAGGCGGCTGACTGGGGCGAACCACATGAGCCGAAACCCAAAAAGCCACGTCAAAGTCGGTCAAAAGTGAAAGTCATGCTACTCGTTGTCTTTGATTTTTGTGGTGTTGTGCACTTGGAATTCATACCAAATAGTTCTACGGTAAATAAAGAGTATAATTTGGAAGTTATGCGACGTTTGAGATAGAATGTGCGTAGGAAACTGCTCAATTTGTTGAACGAAAACTCATGGATCTTGCACCATGATAACGCACCGTCTCATAAGGCTCATATTGTGAACACTTTTTTGACCAAAAACTCGACAAATATCATCGAACAACCACCGTGTTCACCGGATTTAGCCCCCTGTGATTTTTTCCTTTTCCCAAAACTGAAATAGCCACTCTGCGGACGCCGCTTTGAGTCGATAGAGGCCAATAAGGACAATTCGCTGAAAAAGATCTCTTCAAACGCGTTTAAAAGGTGCTTTGATGTCTGGACTAATCGTTGGAATATGTGTAATGCTTCGAATAGAGCCTATTTTGAAGGCGACAAAATAAATTTTGATGATTAAACAATTATTTTGCGTTTTATTGAACAATTCCCGGTACTTTTTTTACAGAATGTACTGACAGTCAGTGTTTTAACGAGCTAATTTATCGTACTATGCCGTTCTCTTTCTTGTTTGTCTGCGTTATTGATGCGGCGTTGTTAAGTGCTTTTTTACTTTGTTTGTATGTACATAGTATTAATGGGGAAGAAATGTTGCGCTTTTTACGTCTTTGTTAAGTGGCCACTTTGCTCGAACGTGCCTTTTTTGCGAATTCCTATATTACCCCAAGGTCTGCGCTATCAATATGTATAGTGTATAATATTATATAGTAGTACATATTAGTACATACATATATAACCTGGCAACTCTGATCCAGTACGAAAGGTAAGTCTAAGTCGTGTCTGGTAATTTATCAAAAATAAGGCGTCTCATATGATTTTCGCCCGAACATTATTTATCGGTATAAAGCTCAAGCTTACCTGTTTAGAAGGTTTGTGAAATTCAGTGAAAATTGTGAACAATGCCAAATTGAGCAGCTGAAACATTGGTTACGGTACATATCATCGTAAGCGAATAACAACTAAAATACAATGAAACAGTTCTTAATTCAAATGTGACAATTCACAATCAGCTGTTTAACGTAAGCGAAGAACTGCAAAAGCGTTTATCTTAATTGCACAACAACAAATCCTTCTTGACTTTCTGTTCACTTTTGGCGTGAAACTAAAATGGTCCACCCGTGTGTAGAGAAATGAGTTCCAACCAATTGTTTCGATTTGTTTTCCGTTTGTGGCCTGCGTTATGTAATAGCAAGGTTGCGCCTTCCGAATTCGTTGTGTTGTCATGCTCTATGAATAAAAAAACAAATAGAAAGGGAATTGTTTGTGAAGAGTAGGCGAAAGCAATAGAAATTACCAAACACAAGAAATTATACACACACACACTTGTTTTGTCACGGCATCATCCGCAGGAAATCAGCATTTGGATGCTTTCATAATTTAACACATGGTACTTCGTTTTCATTACTTTGTTTAGTTTATATATTACAAATCACAATATTGCCAAGCCATTCATTGATGCGAAACTCTTCCATTTTGTGTGAGATCGCTCCCGGGAACTCTTTTCAATACCAGGCAGTATTGCCACTGCTGATAGTCGAACTGCCGGGCTGTCAGAAGTAAGGCACCAAAATAACTGACGAAAACAGTTCGTTTTTGCGTTAAAGAAAAAATGTCGATTTAAATATTTGTAATTGCATATCTATTTTAAAATAAATTCCATTGAAAAGTAGTAATTTAGATTAAAGTGAGTTTTTAGAATTCTCCAAAGCCTCTTATATCCTTTTCGGTTTATACTTTTAATTCGTCTTGTGTATATACATACATATGTATGTGTATATGAATAGTTTTTGCATACATTTAATTTTAGTGAAAACTGTGTATTGATTTATTATATGTCTGTAAATTTATATACATATGTACATATGTATGTATGTATATGTAAATATTTTATAGTTGAAAAGCTTAGTTAAGGAAATTGAATTTTAG
>JAYXIM010045089.1:0-29597 GCA_037575425.1 Anastrepha fraterculus | reverse complement strand
TATACATAAATATTGACCTATTTAATAACCGATGAGGTAGTAAGTAAGGCGATGACAAATACCGAAAAAGTGTTCTTAAACGGAGCGTTGCATTTCTTTGCCGCAAAGAACTGATTAAGTTAGATTAGGTTAGGGTGGTAGTCGGTCTATACCACTTCGACTCACTTCGACCTTATAGCTCCGTTGTGAGCCCACTGTGCGACACGAGAACCTCATTTAATTTTCTTCGTGGAACCATTTTGTGGCTCTTATGAAGCGCAGGATTGGCCACATCCCCACGTCAGATAGTTCCGTAAGAGAATTGAAAAAGTATTTGCCCAGAAAACCTGCGCTAATTTAGCTGAGGCTGGACAATTACAAAGGATGTGCTCAACTGTTTCTTCCTCTTCCTCATCTCTACTGCATCTAAACTATAAACAAACATAGGAAAAAACTCATCGTTGTTGTTGTTGTTGTCATCTTCGTCTATCTCATTTAAAGGTAGTCCCAGAAAACATGCTATTTCGCCAGGTTGGGTCCAGAGGGAGAGGGGGTGTTAGATGAGTGGGTTTTGAGGGGCATGTGAAAAGGTGGTTAGTGTCGTGCGGGGTGCCTTCACATGCAGGACATTTGTTTGGTATGTCGGCGTCAATTCTGAATAAGTTGGAGTTTAACTTGCTATCCAGAACGTAGTAGTGCCAAGGTTACGCGGGTCTCACGGGGAAGCTGGAGCTCTTCATCTGCTGTAGGTGGTGGTTGGACTCCGATTACGGCATTCGGTGGAAGGGAGCTTAAGAAGGTGGTGATGGTCTCCCGACGAATGTTGTTTATTGTCTGTCTAAACACTGTCTGGTCCAGTAGATGTCTGTTCGTTTTGTCCTGGATCTCGTTGGCGAAATTGAGAAGGTGTCTTCTGACGTGCCTGGTAGGAGGCTCTGGCTCAAGCAGGAATAGTTTATTGTACTCCTTTACTGGTAGCATCTGTGCCTCGTTGTGAAGGTGTTGAAGAGGGGACATCAGAAGGTAACCCGTCTCTGTCCGAATAGCAGTGTTTTGGCAAGTCTGGAGCTTTATCCATTGCGTGTCATTAGTTCCAGGCGATCACACAGGCGCAGCATAGTTTAGAAATGGCTGGTCAATTGCCTTAAATGTCGATGGCAACAATTCTTTGTCTTTGCCCCAAGTGCGTCGGCACGCGATTTGAGGACCTTGTTGCGGTTTTGGACTTTAGTTGTAATAGCGGTTGTACGCGCAGAGAAGGAGAGCAAACTGTCGAAGGTTACACCCAAAATTTTGGGATTGTCAACAGTCGGAATTGGTGTGTCATCGAATTTTGCCTTGAGTTCCAGTTGTCAGCAAACTGCGTTTGACATAAATCGTTGGTCAAGCACGTTGTGTGGCAAATTGCGCGGTCTTGTTGGAACCAAATGCCGTCAATGTTTAGGTGATTAATTTTTGCGAACAAAAATTCAGTCAGCATGGCCCGATAGCGCTCGCTGTTCATCGTAACGGCAGCTCCTTTCTCATTTCAAAAGAAATAAGTGCCGAAGATGCCGCCAGTGCACTATGAGTAAGTAAGTAAGTTAATACCATATTTCTCTGAATTTCAGGCAGATTTCTTTATCCGCAAACTCCGAGAAGAATCGGGAGCCGGAGCAGAGGTTTTCTCTAAATCAACTAATTTCCTTAAAATTGCAGAAGTCTTTGCGATCCTGGGTATGCAAAATGCTTAGGGAACGTGGGATCGAAGGAGCCGCTATCAAGGCTCTGACGACTTCATGGTGTAGATCAAAACTAGTCAACTCCTGTAAGGAGGAGATAAAATCTCTGGGGTGTGCAGGTATCTAGAATTTCTCTGATCTGGGTTCCAGGACATAGAAACATAAAGGGAAATGAAATTGCCGATGAGCTTGCCAGGAAGGGGGCTGAATTGGTATCAGAGGCCTCCTAATGGACTAACGGTATCCACAACTTATTTCTCGGGAAAACGCAGAAGAGATGGAGCACCATTTCTTCAAGTGATGTTGTAAAAACACTTTGGCCCCAGTACAATAGACGCACGACGCAGAAAGTTCTGGGGACTCCACGATATTCAATTTCGAAACTCGTAGCTGTGTTTACCGGTCATTGAACGATCACCACAAATGCGGTAAAGCTAGGTTTACTCCAGTGCAGATGCTTTGGTGAACTTTCAGAGAAGGAGACTATTAAAAATGCTTCAATTCTTCCCTGAATTCATTTGGCTTCAATTCTTGCACGAGTTGTACTTTATTTTATAGGTACGTAAGCCAAGATCCTTACGTAAAATTTTCCATGTAGTCGAAGGACAAAGGAAAACAAGTTGAGAACGACGACGAATCGATACTTCGGTGTCTTCTTCAACACTTCGCGAACAAATTTATTAGATTGGAAAGTAAATTTCCAAAATTTGCAAGCGTTTTTCTGGCGCCTAACGATTCATGATGCGATTCACTTGCCGAATCTTACTGAACAGAAATGCCCGTACAATTTGCCATTCTCAGCTGCCAAACCATAATTATCGAAAGCGACAGTTCTCATGGAGCTACACACACATTTTTCAATCAAATTCGGCTGATTTGTCTGTTTCTGGACAATGAGCTTTGCCAATTGGAACTGACTAATGATCGAGTTAAATGGAGGAATGTAGCTGCGGAAGCGATGGTCTGTGAAAGACTGTGAAGCTACTGATGATGATGTCTTCTTCTACATCATTCTTTCTTCTTCTGCCTATTTTTGCAACTGATGTCAAATTTTCCGTTCGCTTACGCTATTGATTTGGATTGATGGCTGGTGAGGGCTACTTTTGTTGTCGAACACAACTAATATTGCAACTTTGTTACTTTGCTGTTGTTGCCCACCTGATAATCTGCTGTAATAATGCAGAAGTTTTTTTTAAATACAATTTGATGTTTGAACGAGTTAGAAAGTATGGAAATTTTTATTCATTTAATAACTGATGAGATATAGTTCTCTCTCTTTTATTACTTCCGTCTATGTATTATGTTCCTCATAAAATATTTATTTACATAGTAAAAAAAAATTATTGACCCATATCTGCCATTTGCGCGGTTTGTGCGGCACCACTAACAGATGTACGTACATATATAATGAGTTTCAAATATCAAACGCTCTTTTTCTGTCAAAAGCGCAATAATCGTACAATGCATTCGCACCTCAATGCTATCTGTAATCATCACCACCTACTATCACATTCACTTCGCACGAGGGCGGCTCATTAAGTCCAAGGAAATTAACATAGCAGGTGGTTAACATTTTATTTATTAAAAAGCATTTTTCAAAAAAAAAATAAACTCTAATTTTCTGAATGTTCATTCTAACGGGTTTATTGTGGGTTCATAAGAATAGAACGAAATGAATTTTGTGTGCTTACCGGTCACTGGACTATAAAATCACGGTAGGATTATGAACAAGAGGCTGCAGGCTTACATAAATATTAGGTAAGGTTAGGTTGTATTTGTTGCCCAGAAAGTGGGCCCACATGGACGAAAGAAGTTTGGTTCATCCTTTGTGATACCATTGCAAGGCGGGTAAAAGAGGTTAAAGGTGATAGGATGTGAAGGAGAGGAGGGGGAGGGGGGTGTGGGGGTTGAGTATTTGTGGACTATGAACGGTGACTAATATGCGGCTGTGTTAGCTGTTTTATGCTGCTGATAAGGTTCATCAGATATTTGTTATCAAGACCTGCTATATCAGCAGGCGCAGAAAAGAAGTGAGAACCAAGATGCTTGAATCTTAGTCCCGCGAGAGCTGGGCAGCTAAGGAGCAGGTGCTGAGATGATTCCACCTCTTCCTTTATACAGCTGACGCAAAAAGTACTGGAAGTAATTCCGAATCTCACGGCATGTATCCCCCGCGGATAGTGCCCCGTGAGGATGCCCACAAAATTTGAGAGCTGAGATTTCGTCATCCTCGGAATATGCCTTGTACGCCTCGTGACCTTACACGTTCGTGTACTTGGCCAGCGCTCGCTGAATTGAGTACATAAATATTAGTTTGAGGAAAAAGAAATCCATTATTTTTGCGTAAAATTCAATACTTTATTGAAGATATTTCGGCTTGCCTGATTTGGGTCAAATATGCACCGTTTTTTTGTGTGATATATTGCCATTTTAAAGGTAGCTTCTCTCATAGAAGTCTTGGTTTTTATTGGCGAAAAGCTCCAGTAATCGATTTTCACAATTTTCTCTTAATACCATTTTCTGATCGCTCAGAAAGTTTTGTAATGAAAGGAAAAGGTGGTAATAGCTTGGTGCCAGGTACGGACTATAAGGTGGATGTATTAAAACTTACCAATCAAGCTCCCGGAGTTGTTGGCGAGTCACTACAGACGTGTGTGGGCTTGCGTTGTGCTGATGGAATACGACACCTCTTCTGTTGGGCGGTTCTAGCTGTTAGTGGCCAACCGCTAGCTTCGAACGATCCAGTTGTTGACAGTAGAGATCTGCTTTTAGTGTTTGCCCATACCGAAGCAACTCATAATAAATGATTCCTTTCAAGTCCCACTAAATATACAGTAGAACCTAACGGCCAGGAGTTAGTTCTGGTTTGGCCACCGTTTGAACTGCTTCATCACGATTTGACCACGATCGTTTTTGCCCAATATTGTCGTATGTTACCCATTTCTCATCCCCAGCCACCATCCGTTTAAGAAATGGATCGATTTCATTCCGTTTGGCGAAGGCTTCGTAGACGAAAATTCGATCCATCATGTTTTTTGGGGTTAATTGGTGTCGCATCCAAGCATCGAGCTCCATTTCGAATTCATCTTTGAGGAAATAGTTTACAATCTTTTTATGGGCGATCTTTAGCTTCTGGGTGATGCTACGACTGCTAACAATTTCGATTATTTCTGTGATTTCATCGACATTATTCAATTTCAAAAATGCCTGAACGGAATCGGAATTTGCGAGATCTACTTTACAATCACTACAGCCATCTACCGAGAAAATAATGGATTTGGCGATCTTGAGCACATTTTCATTCATATCGATTACCGTGAAAGGGCTAACACAATCACGGACGAATGATATGCAGTGGTTTTTTAGATCGATCCAAATCAGACTAGAGACAAAAACGGTCAGCTTTGTGGCCACAAGTTCGCAGGCGCAGTTGGAGTATTGCGTGAATTAGATTACCAATTCTACTTTAAGGGGGGACCCTCATTTAGACGGTCGAAAAATGCATCATTTTTGGGAATTTTTTTCTCAGGTAAAATAACTTCAAACGTTTTGTAATTCATAAAGTACTTTAATAAATGTCTTGACTGTCTACAAAAATTTTCGGAGAAGAAAAAAAACATTTTAAGTATGGAAATATACACCTCGTCCATGGCACCTCATTCTATCTGTGTACATTCTAGCGCTCTGAATTTTTTTCTGAAATAAAAAAACCAAATTTTTTTTAAAACTTTAGGATAATACCTTCGATGTGACATTTTGATTTAAAAAACAAATGTCGAAATTGATATTTTTTTACCCAGTTTTATGTTAAAAGTGATTTTTCATGCATAAAAATTGACTTTAAAATTACAAAAAAATATGAAAATCTTTTTTTTTAAAAAAACACTTAATGTCACATTGAAAACAATTTAATTATCTTTAAAATGAGCTATTGTAAAGCCTGATTGGTTCAATACAGCGTTCTCAATTGTGTACACAAAATCGAAAAATGATGTTTCGAGAAAAACGCGTTTAAAGTTTTGGATACAGGCGATCAGGCCACCCGTCGCGTCCTGTTAAAAATTTTGTCACTCCTTCAAAAATACAGATATCGACTTGAAATTTTGAAAGTATATTCTTAAATAGTTGTAGAATAGATTAAAATTATTTCCAAAAAATCGATTTTTTTGACCCGATAAATGAGGGTCCCCCCTTAATTGATGAATGAACGAATGAGTAAATAAAAAAAATTTCTTCCTCTTCTAGCATATTTTTCAAAAATTTTAGCCAATCGAAAAGGTCCTCGATGAAATAAATGCCTCAAAATGGACTTGAACAAATTTTGTGAAATTGGAGAAATGTTGCAAGTAATTTACTGCATTGGAAAATAAAAATCTTTCGGTTACCGAAACTTATCGAGCCACCTCCGTATTATCAGTCATCTGATCCATTCTTCACCCTCGCTTTCTCAATTTCAATGTTTACTTAGCTGAATGTATTATTGTTTGATGTTATTACGGAAATACTTTCTTTGATTTGTTGATTCTAATTGTGAGGGTAAATAAGTACGAATTTATTTGAATTGCAACTTCACAGCTAAATGGTAAGGTGCACGAATATATTAACGCAGTGACCCAATTCGGGATTGTTGTTCGGCAGCTGCTGTCAAAATCCAATAGAAATGAAAAAGATAAGTCAAAATTACTTAGATCAATACATTTACAATACATATTATCAAAGATAATGGCATAAGAAATGTGAAAGAAAAATATAGTATAAGAAATAGCTGGTGTGGGTAGCTAACAAAAAACTATATACGCTGCGTTAAATAACTACAGCACAGCGACTTATTGACGTTTCGGCACTTTATTTGTCTCTTATATAATTTTAATAATTTTTTTTACAAGTATGAAAACATAATTCATCCACTACAAAAACCATACGAATACAAGTTTCCAATTTTGTGTAGGTTAAAAAAAAAATTTAACAAATTTGCATAAAAATTTCACACTGTTTAATAAGAATTTCTAGAAAAAATTCGAGTATACAGATCTACAGCCCATTCAATTTTGGTATAACAAAGTGCAAGTTTCAAGTTGCTCAAAAATCACGTTGATTTTTGGCAATTTTTTTTTGTCGGCGTATTGTGTATCTTCTCCACATAACGATTGCTCACATTTTTTTTATAATGGAAGGAAATACCCCTCCTCGCCGTATAATTATGAACTAAGAGAGATGTTGTGGACTTGGCTTGCTACCGCTATGTCATCCTTGACCATAGTGTTCAATACGAGTCACACTGGCTCTCCATAGAAGATCACCGTGCCGGCATGCCTACCTTAACGACACCCTGCCCTAAGTTCCCATGCCCGTATTTATGGCGGTTATGGCACGAATGACTGGTTTGACCTATACTCGTGGGATTAGACCACAATAAAAACTAAAACTAAAATAGTAGAGTCAATAAACTGATAAAGTCGTCAAATGGAATGATAAATTGGAGGATGGTTTCATATGTAGAAGTCCACGCAAGTGGAGAAAGTACCTGATCGCCATTAACTTGGGGCTGGCCACGACGATTCTTCGGCTTATGGTCCAAGCGGCTCATAACTTTAACCCTCCGATGTTCAGTGCCTTATGATGCGGTAAGTGCATCATAAGGGTCTGCCCAGATCCATACAAATAATGTAAGAAATACGATTTTAAAAATAATTTTATTTATTTATTTGAACGGATTAGTATTAATTACGAAGAGCAATTGGGTTTACAACTCTGCTTTGCTGGATTCAGCTCGTCATAGATGATGAATGAGGGCAAACCGGCAATATCAAGCATATTATAAAACATTGCCAGTGGCCAACGGTTTGTCCAGCGTTTGCACGAATAGCCAGTCAACATTTGATCCATTGTATCTACCCCCGCTTTAAATTTATTGTAGTCCAAAATTTGATCTGAATCCTTTCAATGGATCGGGCAGTGGATAACATAATTACTGGCTTTTTCGGCTTTGCCATATACGAGCACAGAGCGATATTATTATTGTGATAACAAAATAAAGTGCTTTTAACATCACGCTTCGGGTTAAGCTATTCATGCGGAATGAAGGCCTTATTTTTTCTTAGGGTACCGACGAAAGCCACTCTACGATCCATCAAGATTTCTGCCAAGTTGTATGTTGAAAAAAAATTGTCAGCATAAACAGTCCTACCGCTGTCCATATAATTTTCCATCAACTTCATGACGACCCGTTCACCTTGATTCGTTTCTCGCTGGCCACCTGGTGGTTTTCCGGTATAAATTATACCTTTCAAAGGGTAGTTTGAAACAGAGTCACAAATCCACCACACTTTCATGCCATATTTTGCCGGCTTACTCGGAATATATTGGGTGAATCGAGTGCGCCCACGATATGGGAATAACTGTTCATCGACGGTTACATGACAATCCGGAGTGTATGCTTTCTCTAAATTGGCCATCAGCATGAGCCATACATCGTCCAAGGCAGCAGATTTGCTTTGCTTCAACCTCTCAGCACGAGTACCACTGTTATCTTGAACCGATTCAATGACATAGTGACTTTATAAATTGGCATATTGTAACTGGCCCACAATTCTTTCGCTGGCTGAGAATTCGAGTGGAATACACCATCAATAAGTAGCATCTCAAAAAAAGCATACATTTCGTCTTCGTTAGTCATTACCCAAGAACGCTGATTATTACTGGGATGCTTTTCATTCCATAGACGAAACGCTTCAACGGCTTTTCTGTTGGTTTCCCGCACAATGATACTTACGATTTCAGGAGACAGCAATAGCTTGAAAAGAGCTTTATGACTCGGTGACGCTCCTCGTAGTGGCCCTTTACGAGTAAAAGTTGTAACATTGTGACAACGAGGCCTTCCAGGTGGTGGAAGATTTGAATTCCACATCTTACCATCTTTCGACCGTATATAAGGCCCTGGGTAATAGATGTGCTGCATTATTCCATTGTGGTTGAAGCCTGAAGAGCGATAGCTTCTCTTTACAAATCCTCAATATCATCATGGTTTTCAGCCAGAACAGCCTCGAACTCGATTTCCTGTTCTATATCTGATGCTTCACCGAAGTCATCTTCATCTGGAAAATATTCATCATCTTCTACGTCGCCACTTGTTTCAAATGGATCGGACTCCTGTCCCATAATTACTTCAATTTGTGCCTGAAGTCGCTGACGTTCTTCCGGACTCACATTTGCTGCACTTTGCTTACGAAGCAAACGCGTATCACATCAACTTCATCCATATTGACTTGTTCCATTTAATTAAAAAAACACTTCCCACTAATTAAAAAACACGTGTTGACTTTAATTTTCAAATGTCAACTAAAAAATTATCTCTACCGCTGCCTCCGCTAACAGTTTAGTTGTTTACACCTAACGGTTAACTAATTTACATGAGAAGCTTATATGGGTCTGCACAGACCCATGTGAGCTTAATTAACAAAATTAGTTTAAAAATATTATTTTTACAACAAATATAGCGAAAATCTTAATTTTGCTACTTCATTGTGTTTAGCACACTACATTTTAGGAAGTCATGGACTAAGAAGCCTCAGATATTAAAAATAAAAGATCTACATACATTTAAAGATCGAATGGGTCTGGCCAGACCCATATGAACATCGGAGGGTTAAGTATCCTTCAAATATGCTTCGCCATAAGTATCTTCTGGATTCGTTCGAGAGCGAGCTAGTGTGAGAAGGCGCAACAATCCAGGATATCTGGTTGAGCACTGGGCTTGCGACCCGCCACTTAAATATCCATCTATCAAGTATGGCTGTAGACCTGGAAGGTCCACCATCGACCAAATATTCACGATACGCCAAGTATTGGGAAAGATTCATGAAAGGAGAATCGACACACACCATCTTTTCAAAGCTGCATTCAATAGCGTGAAAAGGAGTTACCTATACGGCGCGATATCTGAATTTGGTAACCCCGCAAACCGAATACGGCTATACAAAATGACGCTGCTCAATACCAGCAGCGCCGTCAAAATTGGTAAGGACCTCTCGGAGACTTTTGATACCAAACAGAGAGGTTGCAGAGAGGGTGACTCGCTGTTGAGTGACTTCTTTAACCTATGTTGGAAAAGATCGTGCGAACCACAGAACTTAATCGCTCAGCAACAATTTTTTATAAGAGCGCACAATTGTTGGTGTATGGCGATAATATTGGCATCATTGGCCTTAACAACCGCGCTTTTAGTTCTGCCTTTTCCTCAGTTCTATCTGGTGGTGAAGGAGAACAAAACGAAGTACCTCCTGTTATCAAACAAACAGTAGGAACCAGCATTAACATTGAAAATAAGGTCAGCTTTGAAATCCAACGTAGAATCTCTCTTGCCAACAAATTGAGTAGTAAAGTCCTCTCTCGAGGAATAAAATTCGCACTTTACAAGGCTCTCATCATTCCCGTCCTATTGTATGGCCCAGAAGTTTGGTCGATGAGGCGTCCTTTGGAGGGTTTGAGAGAAAGATTCTGCGTAAGATTTTTGGACCTTTACACGTTGGCAACGGCGAATATTGCAGGCGATGGAACGATGAGCCGTATGAGCTTTACGACGACATAGAGACAGCGCAGCGAATAAAGATCCAGCGGCTACGTTGGCTGGGTCATGTCGTCCGAATGGATACAAACGCTCCGGCTCTGAAAGTATGCGATGCAGTACCGGCTAGTGGCAGCAGAGAAAGAGAAAAGCCTCTTTGTGTTAGAGAGCTCAGGTGGAGAAATACTTGGCTTCACTTGGTGTTTTCAGCTGGCGCCGGTTAGCACGACAAAGAAACGATTGGGGCGTTTTGTTCCATTAGACCAAAATCGCGTAAGCGGTTATCGCGCCAGTCAAGAAGAAGAAGAAGAAGAAGTAGAAGAAGAAGAGAAGAAGAAGAGAAAAAGAATATGAGAAGAAGAAGAGAAGAAGAAAATGAAGATGATGATGAAGTAGAAGAAGAATTAAATTCTGCAAATGCAATGATGCCACAATATTTGAACTTAATTGTGAACCACCGCCTTCTTTAACTGCCACTAATTTAGGAGCATAAGAAGTCATTTATTGTCGACTTTTCAGTTTTACTTTCAATGCGTTTTTATTTACTATAATTAGATATATCAATATTTATTTTCATATTATTCCTTTATCCTATATATTTCACGTTTTATTGACTTTACAAGAAATCATAAATGTTTCTGCGAAGCATATTGAGGACTTCCACAAGTTGCAGCGAATTGTCGTCATCTTCTAAGCAACTTGAAAACTCCCTCTGCGCGTAGCACTGTTGAAATTTCGGCAGCAAATCTGGTGGAAGCAAATGGAGCGAAATATCCATCAACCTATTCATAATATCGGGCTCCTCGTGGGATAACCGACGCAGTGATTCTAAACTCAGTATGGAATCTTCGTCTGATTCATAATATTCGTCGCTTGTGTCGTCATAGTCTCCAAATCGTTTTAAATCATTCTGGAAATTAGACAAATATTTATTTTATACATATTCAGCTACAAATAAATGAGGCACCACAAACTTTGTCCTTGATAACAAAATCCTCGAATCTGGCTTCACTGGTCACGGCACTCATCAACAAAAGCGATGCAATATTAAAAAAATTCATTACAACACTGGCTGGGTCTATGGAAACCTGGTCGACAAGAATTCTGTAGCGGTGTGTTTTTGGCACAGTGCGCTCGGCTGTTACTTTTTATTGCTACTCGTAGTAGAAATTTATACAAACAGACATTCAACATTCAACATTCAACATTTTTGGCTACGCACCATTAAATTGTAAATACCGAAGATTATATCGTCGAATTGCTCAGCGCAGAACAAACAACAATAATTTAACGCCTCTTTTGATTGAGTTCGACTGCGTTTAAGTTCCGCATCGGTTATTTCGTTTGGTTTGTATTCACACATACATATGAACATAATTACTGCACGAACTCCAAACTATGTATTTAATAATACGGAAGCGGCTGATAAGTCTGAGCTACTTACTTCATGAGTGAAAAGTGGAGGTTTACATCTTTTACTTTATAAAGTAATCCCCATAGAGTGGAGTACTCTTTTCACATCTTGAATATGGCACAATGTCTTTATGCCACTGAAAATAAAGGGTGATCAATTTTGAGTTATCGGATTTAAAGTGAAATAAAACAATGAATATTTAAATTTATTGGGCAGTCTTCATTATTTTTGTGTAGAACCATTCATCACATTTATTTTTTAAAGATGATCCCTTTCAAATGTTGGCCGGAACTGCGCCGTCCTTCGGTCATCCGTAAACAACAATTTCGAATGACCCGCTGGAGGGCTTCGGTCGGTGCCTCGTGAATAACTTTAGTAATTTTGGCTGCCAATGCTTCAACCGAAGCTGGTTTATCCACAAAGCATTAAAACTTTATATACCTCCACAAATAATATGCCAAAGGTGTGATATCACAAGATCTTGGTGATCAATCCTCTCGAGTCCGAGACGAGAGATAAATTGCTCACCGAAACTCCATGGTCTCGTGGGTTGTATGGCAAGTGGCGTCGTCTTGTTAAACCAAATGTTGTGGAGATCACGGGCTTCAGTTTCCGGCATCCGGCATCAAAGAGTCGTTTATTATGGCGCTATAACGTTCGCCGTTCACTGCTACATTGCAGTGTCCGGCACTCGAAGTGTAACCAATTAAAAAGGCCATAAATTTGATGAGGAAAATTACTTTTATTCAATTCAAAGTAAAAAATGTGTCAAAATAATACAAAATTAAGAATAAATTTACTTTTGCTGGCCACCTCTTGCCTTGACTATGGCCTTGAGACGGTCCAGAAACGAATCGCAAGCTGCCCGAATGTGACTTGCAGGTATTTTGGGCCACTCGCGGGAATGGCTTTTTTCAGCACTTCGCGGCTGGTGAATCTTTTAGTTCGGATCTCGCTCTTTAAAATGGCCCAAAGAGAATAATCCATCGGATTCGCGTCTGGTAAATTTCAGAGCCATTGTATGGACGTTATAAAGTTCGGAACGTGGTTTTTTAGACATTATTGGTTCACTCGAGCTTTGTGAGACGGTGCCGAGTCCTGTTGACACGTCCATTGTCTGCCAACGAAATGCTTGACTGCCCACGACTTTGAAGCAACCTCCAGAATACTTTCCCGACAATATTTCGCATTTACCTTGACGCCAAGGAAACGATTGGAGAGCGCCCATCTGCGGTTCCAGCGGTCCAAACCATTACCTGTGGCGGGTGCTGCTTACTGGTGGCCAATCGATGACTCAAACTCTCGTGTGAACGGTCAGTCAAATAAACCCCATCGTTTGGGGAGTTTACGAATTGCTTAATTTGAAAAATTTTCTCGTCAGAAAACACAATGTTCGGAAATTGACCGCTTTCGGTCAAGCGAAGCAACTCCTTCTCTCTCTCAAATCTGACTTGTTGCTGCTTTGGTGTGAGATCATGCGCCTTTTGGATCTTGCAAGGCAAGACTGTGATTTGATTTTCCAGTATGCGGTGGATGCTACGGTAAGATATTTTCAGTTCTTTCACCATTTGCTTGGCACTTCGTCGGAGATTTCGCTCTAGTCACTTCTTCACTTTTTGAACCATTTCACGTGACATTGCAGTCTTTTGGTGACCACCTCCAAGACGTTTTGCGATGCTACCAGTCTGATTGTAACGAGTAATGGTGCGATAAACAAAAACTTTATTTACTTTAAGGTGCTCGAGCTCACGAACAATCGCTGGTTAAAATCCGTTACGTTAGAAATCCATTACTGGTTTTCTTTTTTCGCGTTTACTCTCGGCAAAATGCTTCCACGCGCTTGTAAACAATACACTGGACTGTCATTTCGCAAACTAACAGACAGCTGGTGCGTGCATCAACTTCGCGAGCGGTTTGAAGTTGGTTACACTTCGAGTGCCGGACCCTGTAGTGCCAACCTCGTCTTTGAAGAAATATGGGCCGCTGACTCCTCCAGCCCATAGGCACTTTTCCACCAAACGTTTGTTTACAATGGATATAATGGATGTTCTTGAATGACTTCGGGTTGCTCTTCAGCCCAAATCCGGAAATTTTTCATATTGAACGTTTTTGAACAGTTTTGGCGATAAACATCATCAAGGGTGATTCAAGAAGTGAGACATCAACACCCTTCTGCTGGGTGGCCATACTGTCTAGGCGAATCGTACAACGAAGGTGTAAGGATAATCAGCCTCTTCCATAAATAAGCTCTAATTCGAAGTCACCTAGCCCCACCATTTGAAGAAGTGGAACTTCATAAAAAGTTTGAGAGCCTTCTGAAGATCCAGATTCAATACATAGCAATAGCTGTGTAAGAAACACCCGCTCTTGGTAAAATAGTCAAGCTTACAACAATTTCAAGGTAGCTAAAGAATAAATGCCACAAGGTCAAGTTTTAAATTTTAAATACTTGCCCCATAGCATCAGCACGCAGACACGCACATATGAGGAAAATAAACACGTACTTCCTTTTTTGCCATTGCATTTATTCGTACAACTTTGCAAATATTACTTATACATCAAGCAAAGATGAAACTCGTATATTCTAAATCTAAATTTATAATTTCATAAACTTTTCGCTCGCCACCACAGGATGTGGCGCCACTTGACTTCACGGCTTTAGCCAATTGGCAGTTGGCAGTGGCACGTGCGGCAGTGGATTACATTGGGCTGCAAAGGATTTCGCTACGTTGCAGTTGTGGTCGTTTTTCCACATCTTGGCAGGACAGTTGAGGAAGGTCTCGGCGTTTACACAACTGAACATCAAACTGGCAAAAGGTGAGCAGCCCATCGGTAATTTGGCGTGCGTTTTGATACCCACAGCTTCCAAGTGACCCTTGACTGTTGGCAATTATGAAAGAGAGAGAACAAAAAGGCACGTAATGGTGCAGGATCAATGAATCGACAGTATTGTGCATAAGCAAAGACACTTGTTTTTTATAAGTTAAATATTACTGTACATTTTTGTCTTAAATTATTTTTGTGAAAAGCGATTGTAACTAGTGCCATAATGAAATTTAAAAAATACATACTTCTATGAAAGAGTTCGTGCGAAATCCTCTAGAAAAACTTTTGCTAATTGCGAGATATTCGGCTCAGTTTTTCATTTCAAGTCAGCTAAAAATTTTTGTTTTCAAATGTTTTACCTCCGAGTTGTCGGAATGAAAATCGACGCGATTTTACTAACAATTTAAAGAGAAGTTCAACTATATAGGCGACGCAGCTGTACCATTTCTCATTTCAGTTCTAATTGGAATGCAGAACAGGCGCGAATAATGGTTATTTTAGTTTGTAAACCTTGCATAACTTTTCTTAAAAACCTATGATCAGAAAGTAACGGGAATGTTTAATTTAAACGAACTGCACACGTGGGAACCGGTCCATTTTTTTTTCTTATGTTGGTACGACTGTAAGACACACATTTGTCACTTTTAAGCGCCATTAGTGTCTGCCTGGCGGGCCGGAAATGTGGGCAAACCATTCTAGGATTTTGCATGATGATAACGCGCTATCGCCCCAATTGTGCCGGATTATTTGACCAAACACTAAGTAAATACCATCGCGCAAGCACCTCATTCACCTGATATGGCTCCGTGCGACTTCTTTTTGTTTCCCAAGTTGAAGTTACCACTTCGTGGAAAGAGATTTCAGTCGATAGAGAAGATCAAAGAGAATGCGACGAAGAAGCTGAATGCCTTCGTCGGCTTACCAGGGGCGCATTGAGGACTGGGTTAAACGTTGGCACTTGTGTGTTGCTTTAGACGGGTCATATTTTGAAGGAGATAAAATAAATTTGCCTGAAATTTAACTCTGTTTGGTTTTACTTAAACATTCTCGATGCCTTCAGTTAAATAAGTTTTGTGATATTGTTTTCCGCAAGTTAAAGTAAGCAAGTTTTGATCAGAACAGTTTTTTCTTACCCTTAACCCTCTTAATGATTTTTAAGGATTTATATTGGATTTCAAATAATTTAATATTGTTGTATGTGCGGAGGTAGCCGCAATTGAGGAAGCAGTGGACTAGTTGCTCACTTCGGTAATTACTGTAGAGGATGTAAATGTCTACTCCGACAGCCAAGCGGCAATTAGGACTTTGGGCTCGTTGTTTACGCGTTCGAAATTAGTCGGGACATGGCTAGGCTCTCTCTCGATTGCATCCGAATACTTCCATATCAGTCACATTTGGATTCCTGGTCTCAGTTGCTTAGAGGGAAACTGCTGGGCTAATGAGTTGGCTAGACAGGTGACCCCAGCGACGGTTTCATCGTAAAATGAGAGGAGTGGGGTTCCCCTGAGAACCTGTGCTCTATTCCTCGAAAGATGGGCTTCGCGATAACTCAGCGAGCGCTGGGCTAGTGTACAAACGTACAAACTCGTTAGATCCTTCTGGTCATGGATAGATCGGAGGCACTCGAGGGACCATCTAAGGCTAACAAAGCTACAGCTCTTGAATTTGGTGGGTATCCTTAACGAACATTGTCCGTTAGGTGTCCGTGCGATGAGTCTGGAATTGTCTCAAGCCCGTTCTGCAGAAGCTGTCTTGAGGACGAGGTGGAACCATTTCAACACCTTGTCGGTCATTTAGACAACAGAAGAAGCGATGCATTTTGTTGTGGATAACAGGTGGAGAGGCAGATCTCTATGCGTCTGCAGCGACAAAAAGCTGCGCTCATGGTCTTAGACAGCCCCCCACCACATCAGGGGTAGTCGAGTATTGTAAATCCAGGCTGAACTATGTTTGTAGACATAATAGCCCGATGTTAACAATGGTCCCGGGACACGTGGGTAACGAGATCTCTGACACTTTAGCCAGAATGGGCTCTGAGGCCAACTTCTTTGGCCCGGAGCCCGTTCTGCCACTCTCTTCCGCAGCCATCAAAGCCACGCTTAGCAAACAGGTTACTCTAACCCACAAGCGAGCTTGGAAGGCTGATAGAAGCTGCAGATGGACAAAACTCATGCCCAACCGACTGTCGCAGCTCCTCCTGTCATTAAGCAGAGGGGACTGTAGGAGACTGGTTGGACTGATGACCGGCCACTTTCTGTAAGCAAAGTACAAGCATCTTAGACAGTGCACTCTGCGCAGTATGTGTAGAGAAGAATGAGACGGTGGACCACTTTATGTGCGTCTGCCCAGCCTTCGCTCGATATCTTCGATATCTATCTACTCAGATATCTTCGGACTTAATTGTGTCTGAGTGCTATACTTGCTAGTTGTCTCGACAAATAAAAAAAGGGCTACCTGACTATCGGAATATACGTAGATATTTCTGACTGTAATTGCATCTTTATTTAGCCCTAAAACCACCATTTTTCCAGTCCTCCCTGGACGGAAATTTGATCGTAAAAGGCCTGTCAAGGTGTAAATCCATCGAGTCATAAAAGTTAGTGGTAACCGGAATGCAAGGAAACAGCCTGAGAATGCGCGTATGGCCCTTGTTATTCATTTTAAGTTTTGATGATTCTCTCAATCTTTGGGCCACTTGAACGGCTGATTGTTTAAAAAACAAGTCAATCGGTAATAAAATCAACATGATATTTAACACTGATGCTGGTGTTGTTGTCATAGCCCCGCTAATAGAAAGGCTAACTGCTCTTTGAATGCTGCCCAGCTGCTTGATCGAAGTTTTCCTCTCAAGAGTTGACCATCAGACCAGTACTCCGTAGGTCAATAGCAATGAACTATCTTAGGGGATATACCCCATTTTAAGCCTACTGCTCTTTTGCAGGGGTAGAGCGCTCTAATAGCGTTCAGCTTCCAAGAAAGTTTCTTATCTAGGATTAAGCCAAGGTATTCTAGCACTATCACCAACTGACAGAACCACACCGTTCAAAGGCGGGAGTCGGAAGGTAGGAATTTTATAGTTTCTAGTTAGGAATAGTTTCTTGCGAATTGTAGTATAAAAAAATTCTGATCTATCAGTAATAAAAATTTGTTTAAGCAAATTAAATTTTCTAATACATATTGAGCCATTTCATTTTAAACTTTCCCTATGTCTACGCAATTTTTTTAAATTTCTAAAATTGTGAAAGAATTATTCTAAATATTCATGTTGTGCTATATATAAATAAATATGAAATGTAAATTTCCGCAAATACAAAGGCTTGACTGTTGGACTACTTGACTTTTGTCATTACATTTGCTTATATATACCAAAACCTTGATCAAAAAGTCTCCAGAACAACCGTCAGTTGATGTTGTAAGTTAACTAGTTTGTGTTCTGTTTTTGTTTTTGTTAGGTTGCCACATCTGTGATTAACATCCCCACCAAACATTTTATCGACATTGCTTGACATTTGTAAAAGTAAATCTATCTCTCCACGTGTTTATAGTTTTAAAAATGGACTAAAATTTTGAATTTGAGTTTGTAACAACGAGTTTGTATTAAATTTTCTCCTAAAAATATATTCAATGGTGTGAGAACTTTAGAAATGTTGGGAAACTGTTACGGTAATGATACTTTAAAGAAAACAACCGACAGCCGATAGCCGAGTGACATGAACGCTTCAGCAGAAATCGGGAGTCCACCAAGTATAATGAACCTAGTGGCAGACCGTCGACATTGAAAACTGATTAAAACAGAATAAATAAAATGAATGAAAAGTTAATCAATAACGCAAATTTACCAACAGAGAGCTGGCAGAGGACTTGAACATTGCTTATGGATCCGTTGAGGTCATTGTAGTTAATGATTTGGGTTTGCGTCGTGTTGCTGCAAAGTTGGTCCCAAAGTGCCTGAATTTCATACAAAAAAGGTACCGCATTGATATCGCCAAATGATTTTGAAGGCTGAATTCGACCCAACATTCATCAAACGCATCATTACTGAAGACGAGATGTGAGCTTATGAGTACGACGCGCAATCCAGACTTCAGGCGATTGAGTGAGGAGCTCTAAATGAACCAAGACCAAAAAACAAACAAGTAATTTCCTGTCAAAAAAGAAAAACGGTGCTCACAGTTTTATGGATTACAACAGTATTTTACTCCATAACTTTCAGGCAGTTAATAAAGGATTATTATTTGTGCGTTATGAGGCGTTTACGTGAAGTACAATTCGCCGAAAAAGAAAGGATCTGTGGAAAAACAACTCGTCGATTTTGAACTATGACAAAACACCCTCGAACCGTGCCGAGAATATTCCGTGAGTTTTCGACAAAGAATGAAATGAATACCATGCAACAGCCATTAGTGGGGTTCCCTTAAGAATCTGTGGTCTGCTTCAGGAAACATGGGCCTCGAGTCAACTCAGCGAGCGCTGGGCTAGTGCGCAAACGCGCAAGGTCGCGAGATCCTTCTGGCCACGGGTAGATTGGGAACGCTCGAGGCTAACAAAGCCGCAGCTCTCGAATCTGGTGGGTGTCTTTACCGGACATTGTCCGTTAGGTGTCTATGCGATGAGACTGGGATTGCTTCAAGTCCGTTCTGCAGAAGCTGTCTTGAGGACGAGATGGAACCATCTCAACACCTTCTCCTCAGCTACCCTGTTCTCCTCTGGCAAATATTAAGGCATCTAGGCTCTAATTTTTCGCTACACCTGCGGATATAGCGGGTTTAAATATCATACATCTGGTGAAGTTCATCAGGAGCTTGAAGCGGCTAATTAAGAACGTAAATCAGCCATAGTCGGCGTCGTCATAAGTGCATGGTCATCATCCCTAATCCTAAGGCTCCTTCTTCTCTGCCTTCTCCTTTCTTCTTTCGCCTTTATGGTATCACAAAGGACGAGTTTTGAATTTCTGTCCAAGTGGGTCCCAAGCAAGGGCAGCCATTTAATCTAACCTGATCTTATCTAACAGCCATCGAATTCATCTTACGATTTTTTCCCGTTTGATCGCGGCAAATTACCACTATGGGTCACGTGTTTCAACAGCCGAAAAGAAGTAGTGGGCTCTGATGGCTACACCGAAAATAGAGTTCGAGAAATGTTCCGACAGTTGGATCAAACGCGGGTATAAGTGCATTACACTTGACGTGGAGTACTTTCAAGCGGATAATATCACTTTTGAGGCATAAACTTATATTTTGAATTTTCTGCACATATTCCGGGAACTTTTTGATCAAGGTGGTATGTATGTAAGTGTTGGTGCAATACGTACTATTGTTCAGGCAAGCCTCAAAAGAGCGCACAATCTGTGGCACAATATCCTTGTCTCCTTTGCTGACACTTTTGTTTAGAAATTTTTCGACATTGTCCATATTAAATTCATTCTCGACCATCGAGCCTGTCTCACGGTAAATACACTCCGCATAGCACTGCAATGAGGAAGAAATAGAAATTCAAAGTCACTTTCAATGAGTTGTTAACTTTTGACTCTGTTTGGCTAAGCGTTATGATGTACGTGAGTGGCAAGAAGGAGCGCACAAAAATACCTACAACGTGGGCATAAGCGGGATATTCAACTGCTGCTGCATCCGGATTGTTTTGATTGTTCATGTTTTTGTTATTCTCAGTTTGTTTGCTCCCACCGACCCCATTCATGTTTGCCATTTGTGTTGAGAGCTCCTTTATATAAGCACTGCATTTTGCAGGTGCGTCACCCAAGTTTATTTCTGGCATGCGGCAGCAACTGTGAATGTCCTAAAAAGCAGAAAAGCAAAGAATGTCCGTTATTAAATTGAATTGAAGAGATTTTGTGCTTAAGTTGTTTGTAGTCAAGCACATCGTTGTGGTCGAAGTACTTACAAAAGCTCCCAAATTCGGTGGTTCCGAGCAATTGAAGGCCGCAGCGTGAGCGGAAGACTAAAAAAGGAAGAGGAACATGGAATTTAGTTGTCTATTTCGGAGAATTCTTGTAATTCGAGATAAGGCAATTCCTTTACACTGAAATTCAAATTAAATAAAACAGCCAAATAAGTGCAATGGAGCGACGGAAAGGTAAATTCTTTACTGATATACAGGGTCTGGTACTCGAAACGTAACCAACATTAGACCGCTCGCTCAACTGATGTACGAGCATCATTCGTTTCTGAACCGTCGCACGGCCATAGTCAAAGCAAAAGATGGTCACATCGAGCAAAAGTAAATTGATTCTTAATTTTGTATTATTTTCACACATTTTTGACTTTGAATTGAATAAAAGTAAACTAAATTTATGCTCATTTTAATTGTACAGCTATAAGTAGGCATTTGGCCTATCAAAATTAGCATCGTAAAATGAATCATCCAATTTTGTTTCTAAATAATTTGTTCAGCATATAGAAAAACAATAATTTTGATTCGTTATTAAACAGCACCAGCTAGTACAAGGTGGCACAAAATTAATCACCCGAAAGTCATCAGTATGACTATAGCTTTCCGGGAAAAGAAATACCAATACGAAAGCGTTTTTCAAAACAAAAAAAAAAAATAACGAAAAAGTACAAGTAAAATATTTATTATGTGCAATACATTCAATAAAACGTATAGTCACCACTATTAGCTATAATGGCTTCACATCTTTGAGCCATATTTCGAGTTAATTTCTGAGCAGGTTGTGGACGTAATTGGCTCCAAATCAGCCGAATTTGCCTTAATAACTCTTAAACTGTCCATATTTGTTTCTTTAGAGCTTTTGCTTAGCTATGGCCCACAGCTCAATCCAACATTTCAATCCCATTTTGCTGTTTCCACTCTGCACATCTTCAACTTCGATACTCGGGATCGTTGTTCTCTTGTAAAACCCATGGTTGGCTAATTCTTCCAAATATCTTCGCAGTTGATGGCAAATGCTTTTTGGTAAATCCAAATAAACGGCCAAAATCCTTCTTCGGAGAAGCATCCCCAAATATGAGCTTTAACTGGATGCTTAACAGTTCGTTGAAGTTGTCGATTACCAATAGTTCACCAGGATCGACGTTCGCGTATGCAACTATTCGCCCAAAAGGAAGATTCATCCGGGAATATTACCTTTATCAAATTCAGTTCTGAATTTGCCTTAGCCCATGCAAGTCTACTTTCAATGTATGATAATGAGAGCAGCGTAAACGTGCTCGAATCGTGCCTTTGGATACATTGACACGACTTTTATTTAGAACTGCCACAGCTTCACGCAACGATAAGTTCGAATTTGACACAAACAAATCAATGATTTTCTGATCTTGCTTTGGACAGGGGTTTTTTTTGCTTTATCTCGGGAAGTCGTCAACGCTTAAAGCTTCGGTATACAATTTATCTGCTACTTCTCGTTAATCCATTTTGTCCATATCCCTAAAGTCATCAGTACCATGTAAACCTAGTGGTATGCCACGCCCGCCAATGACAGAGAAGATGCCATGCAGACTCTTCCTCCTCCTTCTCATTCTTGCAGCTTGACTATGTCGACCTAGGAGACAGTGGCCTGTGATCAAAACAACCAACATAGAGGCGTTTTTCCTTGACCGATTAAGTTGCGCCAGTTGTCCCATTCCCAGACTATCTACCCATCTTATGTTGGTTGAATCGACAATGCTACTTGCACCCCGCAGTTTGTAGGTTGACCGCTGTCACTCTTCTATTAAACCGACTGTATTTTATCATCACTGTTCACAGGCGGCCTGACAATACGCGGAGTTAGAGTACAACCTCGGCATAATTACTTAAAATTTATATGCTTCATATTTATTATATTATATTAATTTTTAAGTTCGGATCTTTTGCAACCGCCGACCCGTAAATATCAGGGGAAATTCTTCATCCCCACATCACCGCCGTTGGAGCAGTGAAAAGTTGCAAAAGGCACCATAGTGAAGCTGCCCAAGAAAGGCGACCTGCGTGACTGCGGCAACTGGCGAGGAATAACCCTACTTAACACCATCTACAAAATTGTAACCGTAATCATACAAAGCAGGCTCAAAGATATCGAACGCTTCTCAAGAGATGAGGCAGCTGATTTTCGCCCTCACCGAAGCTGTGTTGACCAAGCCAACTCACTTCGGATTATAGTAGAACAATCAGTTGAGTGGCATTCTTCGCTCTACATGCTGTTCGTAGACTTTAAGAAGGCGTTCGACACTATCAAACGAGACGCAATATGGCTGGCACTGAGTAGAAATGGAGTTCCCGCCAAGATGATCAGCCTGATTAAAGAGAGAACTCCGAACTGGCAGTGCTTCACAAAAGCGATATCAGTGATCCATTCACTACCAACGCAGGCGAAAGGCAATGTTGTCCCCTGTCAGCCCTTCTCTTCGCCATCGCCCTTGATGACGCCAACTGACACCATGCATCTGCCTCCTCTCTCACAAACTCCCTGATGCAAGCGAAGGCGGGCAAACTAGTCGCGCTGGTCTCTAACACCATCACACAGAGGCTACAATGCTTCATCAACAAATGCCTCCGCATTATCTGCAGAATATTCTGACCAAAAACCATCAGTAACGACTCACTGTGGAGATTAACGAACGAGGAACCCATCCCTAGGCAGGTCAAACGCAGAAAGTGGCGATGGATACATTGAGAAAACAACCCGATAGCATCACGAGAATGGTACTGGACTGGTCCCCGCAAGGGAGCAGAGTTCACGGTCGACTAAATACACTTGGAGAAGGTCGATGCTGCGCGAACTAACAGATGCACATTTCATAAAAAACCAAAAATTTCCGTCTTATATTGTAGATAATTGCATTTTGGTATAAAATAGTGCAAGTCTCTTTTTGACAATTTTTTCTGCTGACGGTGTTGGAATTTTTCTTCCATATAAAAAAATTTGGAGCAGATGTTAAATGGAGAAAATGCATAAGACCGCGTGCGAAAACAATTCAATGCGATTTTTGCTTTACTGGAAACTTGCACTTTATTGCATCGAATTTTAATGATCTATAAAACTGCATACGCAAATTTTATCTAAAAATTCTATTTATAGAATTTGAAGCTTTGAAATTTTTTCTAAAAGTTCTGAGTCATAAAATTTGAAGTTTTGGTGAAAATTTTCCGAATTTTTACAAATTATATACAAAGTGTGAAATTTTGCTTCATTTGGTAGTTATTGTAGTATGAACTTTTTTTATGAAAAAATTATGAAATTATAAAGAAATATATAGTCAAAATTTATCAATTTTACACTTTTTTCTGACGCAGATGGTTTTTATGAGGCACTTTTTCACAGTAGAAATACACTCGGAGGTTTGTCACTGCCTACCGAAGAGCGACCGTCTTTAGGAAAAACTTTTTCTATCAATTGGGCGCCAAGATTTCGGCCTAGCGCACTTCGGAATGGTAGTCACCTACCAAACCATTGGGCTACGGCGGCCGCTACGGCGCTCGCTTAAGGCATCCTTAAATTCGTAGCGATGCCTCTTACTTCATAAACTTACCCTTTTGTATGGACTTATACAGCAGGCGTGAATGTGGAGGCGAGTGATAAGTAGTTTTATATAAATATTGCTTGTATATTTTTATGAAAATAATAAATCCACTTACAAGTAAACACGCGGAGAGCACAACTAAAGCGTAAGTAAATTCCATTTTCCCGAGATATTCACTTTCTATTAAATTTGTTAGTAAAAATATTATTTTCAGTATAAAATTCTGTAAAACTTATGAATGAATACTAAAAAACTATTTTTTCTACAGCTTTATATAACCAAAATTCGCGCTCGACTCAAGGCAATAATTGAAAATGGAAATACCCGCAAGTATAAATATTTTTGTTCTTATTTATGTACCTGCATTAGGGTGTGTTTTATACTGATTTTTTTCGTCAAAATATAAGTCTATACAAGGCACGCAAAGGCGCGGAATTTTTTATCAGAACTTTTCGATATGGTCGCGCCCAGCCTCTGAAAGTCAAAAAGTGGAAAGTGAAATGTGTATGGGTACCACTGGAATGATCGTGACACAACCTACTGATTGAAATGCAAAAAAAAAACATCCAATTTTGAAACGGTTCGTCTAAATAGAAATATTTGCGTCCGTTTTTAATTTTACTTTTTGTTGCGAAATTGAATTTTTTGACTGAAGCTTTTTTTATTTATTTAAATTTTTATTCCATTTTATCTTTAAAAAGGCTTTTCATATGCTATAATTCGTGCACCCTAATATCTTCTTATTTAGAAATATTCATAATTAGATATGTAACAAAGTGTATGGAGTGCAGCGGCAATTATTATGCCGCATCGAAAATATGCAAAATTGTATTCTATTTTATAATTTGAATAGGCGTCGTGGTTGACATTGTTGCCGTGAAACCCATTGTGTCACTTGCTGGCTAGCACACACACACACACACATACTTGTAACTGATTACAGTGTATGTATGTATACAAATATTTGCTACTAATCGTAAAATTATGAATTGGTCTGATCAAAATTATGCTTCAGCAGGTGGCTTATGTTTCAGCAGGTGATTTTAGTTTTCAAAGCAGTTGTACAAGGTGAAGTCCAAAATAAACAAGACTGAGCTAAAACAGAAACGACAGGAACTTTGTTTTGATAACTTAGAGTTTATTTATTCAAAATAGTCCCGTTTGCAAGCTTTTCGAAAGAGTCAGAGGTCAGGTCATTGATCGGAATGTCTTTCAGGATGTCGGTACAAGCCTTAGGATGGCCTCTACGGACGCAATACCTTTTCCTTTCATGGCCAAATGCAATTTTCGAATAGGTATAAGTCACAGGGAGCCATATCAGGCGAATGCGGTGAGTGATTGATGATTAAAATGCGATTTCTAGTCAAAAAATCAGACACAAGAATTGATCGATGAGATGGTGCATTATCATGCAATAAGCGCCAGCTTCCTCCTTCGCGATATTCAGGGCGAATTCGACGAATGCGATGCAACAAACGCTTCAAAGCGCCAAGAGAGAAAATTGCATTGACGATTTGGCCCATTGGCACTTGTGGACAATTCACTTGGAATCGTAAAAACAAATGAGCATCGACTTGATTTTTGACTTCTCCAAACGCAATTTTTTGGGTGGTGGCTCGTCTGGTTTAGTTTCAGGTTCATGTTGGAAACATCACGTTTCATCGCCAGTTACAATGTTGTAAAAGAAGTTCTCGTATTTTCTCGCCTCTTTAATGAGGTGTTTCGATTGTTGAATTCTGAGCAATTTTTCGTCCTGAGTTAAATTGTGCGGAATGAAACGTGCACAGACCTTTCGTAAGTCCAAATGATCAGTTAAAATGTGATAAATCGATGGTTTGGAGATATTCAACTCGGATTCCATGAATTTCAACAATGATTTCAGTTCATTTTTGATAAATTTAAGAACAATTTCGATGGAGTCTTCGGTGATCAATTCAAATGTTTCGGTAAACGTTTTACCGATTTTAAAACAAGATTTGATATTAGCTCTTTGTTCGAAATTAATTTTTGTACCGATGATACAAATACCTATACTAACACTTTAGACGCAATAACTTCGCTTCCACTGAACCGAATGTCAGCAAGCTTTCACTTTCAGCAAGGGAAGTAACTTCCAACGCACAAACTCATTAAAAAGATGGTGCCATCAAGAACATTTTTATGACGCCAGTCTTGTTTATTTTGGACTTCACCTTGTATATGAGATTGGATTATAATATATGTATGTATATGCAGATAATAGGAATGTATATATTTTCGATTTTTTTGATCACGAAATTTTCGGGATGCTCTTATTGCAATCCCGAGAAACCGGCATTACTCGCGAGACTTACATTTTGCAATAACTTAAAAAAAATTTTTTTAATTGAAATTTGTTTTAAATTGAAACATTAAGTAATTTGTATGACCTAGGCTAATGGGGCGACCTTGAAGAGCGCGAAATAGGTGAAGTCCAAGTTCGCCTAAAGAATTTGTTCACACGATGCTCTTGATAGAAATAACTTACTGAACATGAAACAAAAATAAAAACAAATTTTTTAAAAATTTTTTTTAATGTTTTTGTTTTTTTTTTAAATTTATTTTACTTTTATTTCAATTAATTTAATTTTATTCTATTTTATTTTATTTTATTTTATTTTATTTTATTTTATTTTATTTTATTTTATTTTATTTTATTTTATTTTATTTTATTTTATATTATTTTATTTTATTTTATTTTATTTTATTTTATTTTATTTTATTTTATTTTATTTTATTTTATTTGAGCTTAATCCATCTCGGCTATTGCCGGAGATTACACATCCCGGATAAAATTTTCAAGGGATTGTGCTCTGCTGGAGCGTAGTCCAAGTTCTACGCCCATGCGATTGCTATTGCTTAAATATTTAAAAATCTACGAACTATTGCACATGTGTCCAGTATGGTCGACTTCTGCATGTCTTCTAAGAGGTGTTGGCAGTCATACCTCTTCAAGTTTTTTATTAAACGCTTAGGCACTAATCCAGTGGAAGATATAATTATTGGTACTATATTAACTTCCCTCGCTTTGTACATCCGTTTAAGTTCTATGACCAAAGCTGCATACTTCGATACTATGGTGGAGTATGTGCTTTTGATGTTGCGATTAAGGGGCACCGCTATATCGATTACTTCGATCGTTTTATTTGTCTTGTCGAACAAGATAATGCCAGGTTTGTTGGCAGCTGCTGTTTGATCTGTGGATATAAATCTGTCCCAGTACAGTTTAAAATTTGCATTTTCCAATATTGGCTTTGGTTCATATTTAAAATACAAGACTTCTGCTTGTAAGATACCGTGTTTTATCGCAAGTTGTTGGTGGAGGATCTTTGCTATATTGTTATGTCTCATGACATATTCACGGGGGCAAGTACGCTACATCCAGCAATTATATGGTCGATTGTTTCGCCGTAAATGCCGCACCTTCGGCATCTATCTTCTATTGCCTCGCCATGTATCGACCTTTGGAAATTCCTTGTTGGAATAACTCGGTCTTGGATAGCGATTGCGAACCCTTCTGTTTCAGAAAATAGTTTTCCTTTTTTCAACCAAAAATTGGATGATTGTGCGTCTATCCATTCCATTTCGAGATCACGGGGATGGGCACCGTGTATTGGTTTTGCCTTCCATGCTGCGATCATTTCTGCTGCGGATTTAACCCCCTCAGGTAGTGGGAAATCCTGCTCCATCAGACTTAGCGGGGTAAAGCCGTTATCTGTTTATTTTATTTTATATTATTTTATTTTATTTTATTTATTTTTATTTCATTCCACTTTATTTTATTTTTATTTTTTTTTTTTAATATTTTATACGGTTTGAAGAGGCGTACTCCGTTTGCGGCGCGGTACGTAGGTGTTTGGTCGAATAATGGCTGTGTCAACGTGTTGAGGTGGCGCGACAAGCGGCTGCTGTATTTGTCACTGAATCGTTTTATCTCTTCTCGTACAGAAGAAATCATCGTTTTGTTGGCTAGTTGCTGGAGTAAATCGAGTCTACGGTGACTACTCGCAGTGTCTTTACCTGGGACCTCTCTGTGCTGTCAATATTGGTTTTCGCTGCCGCCCCTCATAGCTGGATGCCGTAAGCTCAAATGGGTTTAATTCAAATGGCAATTCGTTTTTGATTTTGTTTTTTTTTTCTATCTTAACAGCAAACCGGGGTACCTAACTTTATCGAATGCTTGTGAAATATCGAGAAAAGCCTCAGTACACATTTTTTTTCAAGCATTGCGTAGGGTGCTATAGACTCGTTGAACTTGGTCCGTGCTCTTGGTTGAAGCCAAACTGATGATCGGGCTTTTCTATTGCTGTCTTAAGTCGCGCTAATCGAATTTTTTCTTTCATTCTCTCACTTTTTATAGGATTGGGAGGAGACTAATGAGTTTGTAAGAAGTAACAGCTTCTTGTGACTTACCAGGCTTGGAGATTAGGATAATTGCGGCGATTTTGAATTGCTTCGAAACATAACTGGTCCGCAGAATGGCATTGAAGAGTTGCGTGATGTATTTTAAGCCTGCGTACGGAGTTCTTTTAGGACTTTGTCGGTTAGAAGGCCGTTTTCTGGAGCCTTGTTTGCTTTCATGACCATAATGATTTTTTTGATTCCTGAAATTTTTGTAGGTATTTCCGAGTTGGCGAGTTGCGTCAAGATACTCAAAGATGTTGATTTCGGCTGTTGGCGAAGTGGATAAATGTGGAGTAAATACTGATGTAAGTTGTTTTGCGACGCCCTAGCCTTGTCCTTGTCTGTTTTCAGCCAGCCGCTTAAATTACCTCGTAGTGGAGAAACTCTTATTGTCGAATGGGCGAAGGTTTTCGTTGCCTTTCATAGAGAGTAATCAGTATTTTTGTTTGCAGACAGTGCAAACAAGTATTTTGAAAATTTGCGTTTCTTCTTTTCCCATTATATATGCTTCGTAAAGAGCTAGCAGATGCCGATATCCTATGCGACGGCGCAAAAACAGATGTCCAGAACCGTAACGATGGGAAAGTGGGACCGAGTCTTACCCTATGCTCCTGAGCTGAGTAAACCAGGACAAAAAATAATAATAATTAAAATTCTGAAAATTCCGGGATTTTTGAAACATGACAAGGTCCGGTATCCCGAGATTACGGGATTGAGATCCCTAGTATGTACATACATGTATATGGAACATTCTTTTATAAGCCGGACAAATTTTTACAAGATTAATCAACAAATTTTTGATTTGGGAAAAATGTTTTACGGGTTCTACAGGTTTTTTATATTTGGAGAAATATAGGGGATACAAATTTTCAGCATTTCGTTATTTTTCTTTTGTTTTTTGGATTGGTTTATTTAATTTTGAATTTAATAACAAATTTTCTCTAGAGCATCAACTTGAGAATTTGAAACATTTTTTATTCGGCTTTGGAACAATTTTGAGGTTTTGCGCCTCAACCGAACCGATTGGAAACGGTGGAATCTATGCAATGCAGTCGAACCACAATTGTACTTTGCTTTACCTCATTACGGAAAACTGCGAAGCGGACGCGTTGGCCAGATAAAGGACTTCTAGTTTCCCCGCGAAAGAAGAGGATTGGGATCCCCTTGACAACCTGTGCTCTACTCCTGGAACGATG
>JAYXIM010045025.1:0-13886 GCA_037575425.1 Anastrepha fraterculus | reverse complement strand
CTTTGAAATGTCGAAAAGAGGCAGCGCATTACATGGTTAATTTACATTACTCTTAACGCTGATCTCTCGCATAAAGTGGAAGTGAAACTTAGTTGTTTTTAGTTTACATATGTATGTGACATTTACTACTTACAGATGTATGTATTTGCATACATACCTACATAAGTGAACATTGAGAAATCGACCGTTAAAGTAAATACAAAAACAGCACTGATTGGCAACCGAAAGATGTGATTCGGCCAACCAGCCACTCTCTTCCCTCTCAAAATGTGAAATACTCGGACATACACACTTACATGTGTGTGTATGAATACTCGTATTAGTGTCGGGCAAAGTCTGCAAAATAGTAGCAAAATTAAAGTTATATTTCAAGCGAAAGGAAACTTACAGAGCTAATAAAAAATGTAACATCTTTCCACATAAGTTTAACTCCTACGCATCCATTTCGTATGTTGAAATATTATTTCCCACATTTGGTGATGCTGCTGTTGACAGCAGTGATTCAAGTCATGCGAAATTGCATTGTTTGAACCAAACGCAGAGTGACTTGAGATTTACATGCATACATACATGCAAGTAAGTGTGCTTTATATGCATGTGGGAATTTGTGTAGCAAAGCCAAACTACATGCATATCTATGTAGTCATCAGAGATTCTGATTCAGGAACTCGTGTTTAATGGAAGAAATTATACTAGTTACAAAGTGACTAAAATGTTACCAGTTGTAAATGATTAAAAATAGCTGTATGCGAAACCAATATTATTTTATTGTATTATGCGTGTTGTTTTTATTGTTGCTATGCAAATATTTAATATCTTTTTTTTTAAATTTTTTTTTTTTGGGGTTCAAACAAAATAAAATTTTGAAATAACTCATTTTTAAGAACAATAATTAAGTCGAAGAACAAATTTAAAGATAAGAAACAACATTGTTTAAAAATTAATAAAAACATTTTTCTAATAGCTGTCGCCCCTCTGCAGGCAATGGCAAACCTCCGAGTGTATTTCTGCCATGAAAAAGCTCCTCCTTCGTTTGTTGTTTTTTTTTTGTTGTTCCATTCAGTTGTGAGTCACAGGGTGTTGACAATGGAAAAAATTTGAATTCGGTACACTTTACAGTTTTTCTTTGGCAAAGGCGAAAATACAAGCCAGGACGCTGGAAATTAGAAATGGTGTTTACGGCGCCGAAACTTTAACAGCTAATTATGTGCAATTTTGGTCTCGTCGATTGCGTTCAGGCAATTTTGGATGTTCAAGAAAATGTCGAAAGAATCACAGAAATATTCGAAGTTGACCGTAGCATAGCCCAGTAGCTAAAGTTCGACCATAAAACAGTTTTAAGCCATTTGCGCAAACATTTTTCGTAAAAGTAATGAATTTAATTTTCCCCAAACTAATATTATTGTACTATGTTTGTTGTTTTTATTGGTGCAATGCCACTATTTATAAATTTTATTGGTTTTTGTTTTTTTTTTTTGTTTTTTTAGTTTCAGACAAAATAAAATTTGAAATAAGCAAATTTTAAAAATAATATCGAGACGTACAACAAATTTAATATTGTAATATTTTGTATATATATTTTACTTAGTAATACCAACAAATATTTTTGAAACTTTTCTCGTCTAAAACTGATGAATTTAATAAACATTTTTTACTATGTTCTAACTTATTAACTGACACAACGCTAAAGCACAAGCTGAGTGATATTGATGCATAATTTGAAAATTGAAATTTTGTTGAAAATACCAGCTACTGGCATTGAAAAAAGTTGAGTTGCAAAGCTAAATGGTAGTAAAATAGTTCAAAACTTGTAGGTTTGCCTGCAGGGTATCTTCAATGTGTCTGCCTTTATATGCATCCCTTCTCGCCGAAGCATATACCCACACACATACATACATACGTGCATGCATGACGGAATAGTTACAATCTCATGCGCAATGAAGCACGCACAATGAGCCACACAATGTTAAGGAGATACAATGTCAAGCTGTAAATTGCTTCATTCTATAAATTCTGCAGGAATCTAATATGGCCATTCTGCTGTGATATTCTTAAAAGTTGCCATGCATTAATGACTCAACAATTTTGTTGTGCAATGTCAGGAATTTAATCGTCTGCTTTGACATATTCATTTAACTTTTCAGATATAATAACTTTGTGCAGATGCATTTGCATGTCAACCACTGTGAAAATGTTAAGTAGCTGAAGTTAGCAATAGGACACTTTCTTGTATTCGAACCAATGGAGTTAAGGCATTTAATGTCAACTCCAGTACACAGTAATCCAATAAACCAGATAGGCAAAATTTCATTTTGTTTTCTTTCCTATAAAAAAACTCCCAACATTTGTTATATGGAGAAAATGCACACGGCCGTCAGGAGAAAAAAATGGTTAAAAATCAACAAGATTTTTGAGACACTTAAAATCTGTACTTTATTGCACCAAAATTCAAGGGGCTATAAAACTGCATACGTCAATTTTTTCGAAAGATTCTGAAAATTTTTGATATATTTTTTAAGCGAAATTATCAGTATGTAAAATGTTAATACAGGGTGGGCCAAATAAGACCTACTAATGTCCATACTAAGGTCCATAGTTTTCCTAGCAGTATGTGCGTTATGCGTACTGTAGGGTTCCATAATAAATTTCCAACAATTCAATTATAACCTACAAAAAGAGAAAAATAAATATGTCAAAAAATAAAAAAGTTATTTGTGCTTAACATTAGTAGGTCTCATTTGGCCCACCCTGTAGAAAAATTAACGATATTTCTATTCTTTATAAATCATTTAAACCAAATTTCCAGACAAAAGCAATAAAACAAAATCATGTTATCAATAAAAAAAAATAGACTACATAAAGTGGCGGCCGCCGTAGCCGAATGGGTCGGTGCGTAACTATCATTTGGAAGTCTGCAGGTTCGAATCTCCGCGCATGAAACGCAAATAGGCCACAAATAGGAGGAGGAGTTCGGTAGCCGAATGGATTGGTGCGTGACCACCATTCGGAATTCAGAGAGAACCTAGGTTCGAATCTCGGTGGAACACAAAAATTAAGAAAAAAATTTTTCTAATAGCGGTCGCAACTCGGCAGGCAATGGCAAACCATGAAAAAGCTCCTCATAAAAAATATCTGCCGTTCGGAGTCGGCTTGGAACTGTGCGCATTGTAAAACAACATCCAGACGCACGCAACAAATAGGAGGAGGAGTTTGGCCAAACAGCCAAAAAGAGTGTAAGCGTCAATTATAAATATATACATACATATATACGAGGTTTGTTCAAAAAATAAGGTGAATTTTCATTTTTCTCAAAAAAATATTTATTTATTCCCCTTATTCAATTTCTCTTTTATCTCCTTCAGAGTAGTCACCCTTAGATATAATACTCTTATGCCACCGATTTTTCCAATCCTTGAACCAATTCTGATAAGCCCTTGAGCTCTCTCAGCGATTCGGCTTTTATCTCCTTAATCGTCGCAGTACGCCGTCCTTTCATTGATCTCTTCAATCTAGGGGACAGAAAAAAGTGGCTGAGGCATAATAACGGTGTTGCTTTTGGCCAAATAATATCTCATAAGCAAAGAAATGCATTTTATTCCAAAATTCCGGGCGTTTTTTTCGTATTGCTTCACGCAAGCGGTGCATAACTTCAAGGTAATACTCCTTATTTAACGTAGGACCTTGTGATAAAAACTCCTGATGCACTACGCCATGGTGATCGAAGAAAACAGTAAGCAAAACCTTGATTTGGGCTTTGGTTTCGATGCCACCCGTGATGCGTCACTAGTTACGATCCTTCTAAGCAAATCTGGATCATCATTGACGTCATTCAACAATCCCTGGGCGATGCCATGCGACGTTGTTTTTTATTAAAAATCAGGAACTTTGGAACGAACTTCGCTGCCAAACGTTTCATGCCCAAAATTTCCGAAACGATTGCATGGCATGAGCCTACCGATATGCCGACATTCTCAGCAACTCCTCTAATTTTCATCGGTTGTTGATGTGTTGGGGCATCCAGAGCTAGCGTCGACATTCACATCTTCTCGGCCTTCTGTGTAAGCATTTTTTTGACTCAGAGTTTCTCTCTCTCTCTCACCGAATGTCACTGTCAAGACAGGCCCAGCATAGTTTAGAACCTGTCGGCCTATTGCCTTGAAAGTCGACAGCAACTTTTCCTTGTCTTTGCCCCAAGTGCTGCCGGCAAGCGACGTGAGGACCTTGTTGCGATTCTGTACTTTGGTTGCAATAGCGGTTGTATGCGCTGAGAAGGAGAGCAAGCTGTCAAAGCTGTAAACTAGCCCTGTCTAGTGTATCGTACCGCGTTTTCCAATCGGATCTATCGGTCAAAATACTTGACTTTGTCAGCTAATTTAATTAGACTATTAACCTTAAATTTTGATTTTAAAGGACTCGTTAAATTTAAAATATATTTAATAAATTATGTTTCTTAAACATTTTATAAAATTTCCATATCGGGCTGCAGTTTAAGAATCTAAAATTAAACTTCACTGGCTTTCTTTAGGTTAGGTTAGGTTACCCTGGTTGGCAATAAGCCACGCATAGACCTTTCGGTCGCTAGCGATACCAGATGGAGACCGACCTCTATGAATACCGAAAGTAGACATCATGTAGGATGTCAGCGGTTTTGGCGAATCTAAGCAGAGCTGGGAGATCCGCTTTTGAGACGTTGTCCAAACACTCAAACAATGGGGCTCCCAGGCATTTTAAACGCTTTTTTAATAATGCCGGACAGACGCACAGAAGGTGTTCTAAAGTTTCCTCAACATCCTCTCTGTATTTCCAGCATTTGTCCGCGTTAGCAATCCCAATAGATTATGACCTGTTAGCATACCTGTGATAGTTTCTTTAAAGCCACTTGCACTTCGACGCATCGTATTAGTATAAAAAAAAATTTGTTTGAGCTGTTGTTGTCTCAAATGTCTTGGGAATATATGTTTTGATATGACTCCAATCAATTCACAAATAGCATGTGAATAAGTAGAGTAATATTTCCAAGGTTAAAAGTATACTACAAACTGCTCGAATTGCTCGGACTGCTTTAAGGGGTTATATATCTTGAGTTGGACTAAAAAATCGAAAATTTTTATGGCATATTATAAAAGTACAGAACGAAACTTACAGACCGTGGAAGCGCGCGACCTTATCCATAAATGAAGTGCACGCAAAACTTTTGACGCGATTATCTCGAAGTCGAGTTTTTTGAAAATTACCGCCGCGGTGATCATTATTTATCAAAAACTATTTGACCGATTTGCATAAACTTTTTTTTTAATTATTCGAAGTTACAACGTCGTGAATCTGAATGGTCCACTTTTTATAAATACTTTGTGTAGTTCACTGGAATTAATTTTTTCTTTAATTTTTCAACCCCTCAAAGCGGTTTTCATATCCAACAATTTTTTTTTTGGATAAATAAACCGTTCAGATTCACTAAAAAATATTTTTCTACAATAATTTAATTTTTTTGATTTCAGTTGAGCTGCTCATGCGCAACCGTTATCACCGCAAGCCTCTTCTAAAAAACGGTGTTTCGGGAGAGGGGCGATATCAACAATAAATAATAACATTTTTTAAAATATAAACACCAAAATATATTCTTCGAGAGTTACCCTTCAGTATGATATATGCCTCATTTGAATAAAAGTTCTAAAACATATTTAAAAAAAATTATGACAATCGTCCACTTTTTCGGGCCCACAAGGTATATAACCCCTTAAACTGTATCCACTTAGCACTAAAAGCCTCGTCGAATTCGATTCATCCCTTCCGAAAATTAGCACGTTCAAAAAGACAAAGCGATAAAAGACAAGATAAAGAGAACAAAGAAAGAGATGTAAAAATGAGCTTAATACAAGTTGGCGCAAAATTAATCACCCTATCGGAAAATGTTATAATTTTTAGAGATGTCACGAATATTCGGCAACTATTCGGTACTCGGCCTATTCGGCCACTTTTTTTGCTATTCGGTATTCGGCCGAATAATACGTACTATTCGGCCGAACGCCGAATACCAAATCATGTAAAAAAGACACGTTATGTTACTCAAAATTATGTATTTATTTTCAAATTACAACACTTCAGTATTTAAAATTGATCAGTGGTAAGTTGTGATGGATAAAAACAAGCTTTTCAGCATTTTTTGGTAGCAAACGATTACGCTTTTCATCGTAAATGTTACCAGCCTCAGAAAATAACCTCTCACTATACACGCTACTTCCAGGAGAAGAAAGATAACTCATAATATTCCCATATGGGCGATTTTTTATTAACTGGTACCATTTTATAAGCTTTTTGACAAAAAAACAATTGAAAATGAATTTAGGAACAAACTTCTTAGCAAAATAGTAATTAAGTTTTATTTTATGTATTATTCAACTAACAAAGCGTTCCGTGACATGATTTACTCGCAATTAACTCCCGCACTGTGTTGTGTTTGCGATTTGTTTTATTGGTTGCGTGCGACTAACAGGTTGCGACTTGTCTTATTCCAGCTAACGCGCCCCCGACAAGCATGTATTTCGTGCCGAATATTCGGCGGCCGAATATTCGGCGCTTCGGCCGACAGCGTTGCCGAATATTCGGTATTCGGTATTCGGCCAATTCACTATTCGTGGCAACTCTAATAATTTTTACCAATGGCGTCGTACGTCAATTATATTTGACGCTTGTGAATTAAACCGCTGCAGTATACCTATAAGCACAAAGAAATCGAGATTTCCATCTCTCAAAATAATTTTTGCCTTTATTTAGTAAAAAAAATAATTCGAAAACAAATTGGGATGATTAATATTGTGCCACCTAATATATTCCGCTGTACTCCCTACACCATTCGCAATATAAACCCGACGGTTCTGCAGCGCCATTTTAGTGACGATTTGATTCATAGCGGACAAAATGTCTGAATGCCGGACATTCATATGCGCCTTCTTTGTATTTGCACTTAAACAAATTTATCAATACGCCGTTATTTCACAATATGGCGGGTGACTCGATTACTCTTTAAGGGGCTCAACCAGTGTGACTGACAAAAAAACAGGTGGTTTTTGAAAATTTATTTTTAATAAAAGTTTTACATTGATTGTTTTAAAACTTTGTAAGTATATTAATATATAATTAAACTTCAAGTTCAAATTTTTTCAAAGGAAAATCTGGACTTTTCTTCTAATAATAGGGCATCTCTCGAAGGTGCAAAAAAAAAAAGTTTCCCCACTGCTGCCTTTGTTACGGTCTTCAGAGTGCCTGAAATAAAAAAAAACAAAAAAGTCATTAAAGATGATGGTATCACGCGTTGATTAACGCAGGATTGTGGTGAAAAAACGAAATCCAAAAAAATCCCGCAGTTTTGAAAAAAGTATAAAAATTTAGCTTGAAAATGTGATAGTATTTCACATCGCAAATTTACAATTTTTATTAGATTGAAATATCGGAGGGTCATTCAATGTAAAAATGAATACTTAAAATGAGGAAACAAGATTCAAGTCGATCGTAAAATTAGTTTTTAAGTTACAGTGGCAGCAAATTAAGAAAACGCTATTTTGAGAAAAACGTTTTTAAAGAAAAAAATACTGATCTCACATTTATAAAACGATAAATATCATACCTAATCCTAATCTGCTATTCCAGACCCATATAATTCACCTTCTTCTTCTTCAAAAAGTTGCTGCTTGCTTGCTGAAAAATATGAACAAATTTTTTTTGAATTTTTCAAAGTTTCACACTGGTTGAGCCCCTTAATCTCTTTATTTGCGATATCTGTGCTGCAACAACTCTTCAATAATATTTATGTCTGCATGTACATTCCCATGCATTTGAGCAGCCACGTTCAAACTTTTATTGAGTTTTGTTTTACATTTTTTTTTTTCGTTTGCCTTTGACTACTAAGGGATGACCAGCGATTTTTCATTAAAATTCCGCACAAGGATTAAAGATTTATCAACTAGTCGGAGCGAAGCAGTAACAGACTAACATTCATGTGAAGGCAACGCAATGGAGATGTGGTTTTGACTGTCTACCCACCGAGACATTGACAAATGGCAATTAATTTGTTTGTTCAGTTAAATGAAAGTTATTAAATCTGATAGTCAGCTCATTGTTCAATTTGACTTTTTGTTTAAATTAAAAACTGTTGCGAGCTGGTGGGAAAATGTTACAGTTACAGTGGATTTGCGATTCGAAATCGAAAAATGAAGAAGGCATTGACCTAAACATAATTTGTAAAGTCAGTGGAATATAAAAAAAATGAGAGAATGTATGGCAGAATAAAGTGAGCTACGCAATGAATAAAAATGAATGTTTTGATTATCGTTTTTAGCGAGATTTTCTGAATGCCCACGCTTACTGAAGGTGTCAAGTCAACATCGTCACACTTTTCAATTGGGAAACGGACATATGTACTTATATCTAAACGTGCATGACATATCTAAATATTTGAAAAATTTTGCCCCTTAAAAATATAGTCACATATCCATGCTCGCACTACCAACAACACGCACTTGCTTACTCATTCTCTCCTACTCATACTCTCCTAAACTCCTACTAAACACCTGCAACGGTTCACTCATTTGGCGTTCTAAGTCACTCGCATAAAACTCTGCTACTTGATCTACATAACGCTAACTCAACATCTGAACTAAAGAGCATGTTTACGAAGAGAGAGAGTGATCTCACTACACTGCAATAACGATAGATGTTTCATTTATTATTATTGTCCATTGTGTTCATAATTCGAAAAGCAATTGATTTGAGTGGCAAATGAATCGATTGGCAATATGGTCGACTTCAACAAATTACCGTTTGTAAATTAGTTTAAAAATATGTAAACATGTAATTGATTTTACTGTTGAGTACTTAGAATATATGTATACGAACATAAATGTAATTAGGTATGTATTAGAAAGAGGTGGAATTTTATGTACATACATATGTATCTAAAAGTTTTTTATTTCATATAACAAAAGTAAATTTAATTCATGAATAAGTTTAATAAATAACAGAAAATATTGGCGTACACTAATTTAATATATTCATATCCATATTATAATGTAAAAACATTATTTGATGCACAGAAAATGAATTGGAACCGATTGCACTTCGCTTCTCTGATATTAAGTTCCTTGCTTTTGAGAAAAGCCTTTCCGAAGCGGCACTACTGGCTGGAATCGCCAGCAGACTATTGGCTACTTTGAAAAGCAAAGGGAATTGTACTTGGTGTAAGCGCCACCATTGAAGGACGTCGAATTCGTCATAATATATGACGCTAGTTGATTCGTATCTGATAATCTCATTATTTATATTATCTTCTTCATTAGAACTTTCAGCTGGTTGTAAAAATGCTGTGAAAAGCTGCGTTTTCCGAGTGGTGGGCGGGTTTTCAGGTGTAGTTTGATGGTCGTATCGTTAAAGTAGCTACACATTAGAGTCTTGCATTCATCTCTTATGAGAGTCTTATCATTTTCGTTGAAAAATATTAACTTGTTCGTTGGCGGAAACAGAAATACGGCAAGTTTGTGATATACTGTAAGATTTTCAAAAACAATGGTGTCCAACAAATTATTTAACTTTTCTTTAAAGTGATTTATGAAAGCTAAGTCACTTTCACGAACTGAACAAGTACTTTTTAGTCTGTTTATGTGGGGTAGTACCAAATGCAGCGTTGGATACTTTTCACCTTCTAGTTCCTTTGATGCTTCTTCGAAAATCTCTAATACTTTTAATATTTCCTCTATATAGCTTAAGCTAATACTATTCAACTTAGACAGTTGTTGTTTGGCTTGTAAAATATCAGTAATTTCTGCCCAGTTTTTTTTTTTACTGAGCTCAGCAAATAAAATATTGAGTTCCACCTGGAGGGTGAAAAGCTTTTTAAGGTCGTTTGTAAACCGGAATTCTCTCCAGATTTCTTAAAAAATTTAACAAGCTTGGTAGCTGCATCACATAGCTCATTGAGCTCAGGAATACTTGTTATTGCTTGTTCCAACACGTTATTCATTAAATGGTTTATGCATGAAATTCTTTTAAAAGGCTCAAAAGCCTTATTCATATTGCTACCTCTATCAGTCACAAAAACGGATTTATCAATAAGTAGGTCATGAAATTTCAAAATGTTCAACACCTTTCGTTGGATATTTTCCCCTAAAGACAAAATCATAACATAACCGACTGACTATTAAAATAAACTTTACCTGTACATCTTTGTCCTTCAAAGGCGGACAATCCTAATAGCCGATTTATAAGTTCACCATCCTTTGTATAATGTATAGTCAGGGAAACATACGATGTTCTAATATAGTTATCTGTCCAAATATCGGATGTTAAGCCAAAACCTATCTTATTTCCAGTTACAAACTGTAAGTCATTTTTAACTTTTGCCAGAGTTTTGTCATATAAAGTAGATACATTTCTTGATATTGTTGTTGGGTGAGGTAGTAAGGCTTCAACATTGACGTGGAGTCCGTATTTTGCGCCGATTGATACAAGAAACTCTGAGAATTTCAGTAAACCCGAATCCTTTACTATTTGAAAGGGACGGCAATTTGCAATTACCCATTCTGTTAAAATATTTATTCCGACATGCTTCAAATCAGCACTAACTTCTATCTTCGATACAGAAACACTGTCTTTAAAATTTTTATAGCACTTATGTCTTACTAAATTAGAAGTGCTATTTTGATTGAACTTATATACGTTCCAACAGGTTCTGCACGCAACTATATTATTTAGTTCGTCACCAGTGCTAGTCTTCACCTTGCCAAAAATCTGCCAAACAGTGCTACGCCCTTTTTTATTGCATATTTCGTACTCTTTATTTAAAATTTTCAATTTTATTTCCGAAAAATTTACTTCTTCACTGTTTTCCACATTGCTTGATAATGTGAGGCTATTAGACGGTAACTATAACACATAATTTTAAATACTTAATACTAATATTTTACCAAAATTTGTTTTTTCATTAATAAAATATATGTATATACTTACATCTTCTTCCATTGTAGCGTCGTTATACTTTTTGTTTGAAAAGCAAACGCCAAAGGCATAACAATAGCAACTGTGCAATCGAATAATTCGCGAAGTTTATGATATTCTCTTCTGTTGCAGATGCTACCTCTGTCGTAACTCGAAAGGCAATGAAATTCAGTATAAGACTAAATGCTCACATTTAAAAGAGAAGAGTGCGCTACATTGCATAGCAACTCTTGCTAACACTTGTTGCTGAGTGAATACAGATCGCTGGCTAAACTAACTCAAACCTCACTTCGGCAATGACAACGAATCACAATGTGTTAAAAAAATACGAATTCGCTTATGCAGGAGTTTAACTCCTACTTATGTATATGTATTCTCACATCTCTTCTTCACGTTTCTTAATTTGCTGCCTTACTAACTGATCTTTTCTTAGACATGGGATTATCTAAACCAATATCTTTGTATAACAAGAACAACAATATACATTTGGACTCTCACTATTAGTTTTAAGCTCATATTTGTTAACTTAGTTGTAAGAATTGCGTAACCGTGGAAATTATCAATAAAGCTACCTTCGTAAAGAACGAATTATGCAGATTCGTGCGATTTTCATAAATTTAGTTCGTCTTATAGGTTTTCCGTGTGCTGTACTGCACTCTCAATAAATTAGGACGAATGGCCACCTATGTATATTTTTTGGTTGTAAAAGTGTGGTGAAAAATTGGCTTCAAATAATCGATTGCGCCTTTTCAAGAATGATAGAAACAAGATTGCGCCCATCAGAGAGTGCGTCACGTCACATAAGCAGAGATGTGCCGTGTTGCCAACCATTTGCTCTTCCCAATAAATTAAGTTCTTTTTCATACCCAAAATTTTTGTTTTTTTTTTGTTTTTATTGAAACAATTATAAATATTTTACAAATATTTATACAGTGTTGGCGACTAAATCTGGTGGCTTAGTTCTTCGAAGTCTTCTTGTGCAGACTGTTTTGGTAAGCTCTGTGACCTCCGGGTTTGTGTGCTCTTTCAGCCTGGTTTCATGCTTATTTGCAAAAATTGGGATTATATCAGCGACTTTTTTCACCGACAGATCATTGTGCAGGTCGTGATTTCGCACATACCAAGGTGCGTTGACCATGTCTCTGAGAATCTTATTGTGCAGGCGTTGTACAGCTTCAATGTTTGATTTAGTGGTACATTGCCATAATTGAATGACGGATATCCATACCGGCCTAACTACTTGGTTGTTTATTAATAATTTGTTCTGTATTGAGAATGTAGACTTCCTGCCAATTAACCATTTCATTTTTTTAATTTTTAAGTTGATTTCATTTTGACATGCTCTTTCCATTTGAGCTTTGCATCAAAAGTCATACCCAAGTATTTTGCTGTATTACTATACGCAACAGTAGCAGATGATATTTTCACTGGGTTATAGGCTATTTTCTTGTTTGTAAAGTCTACGTGAACAGACTTGCTTTCATTTAGTTTGATTCTCCAGTTTTCAGTCCATGCGACAACTTCGTCTACCGATGCCTGTAACTTTCTAGTTGATTCATTTGCGCTATTTCCATAGGCTAAGATACACGTGTCATCAGCAAAAGTCGATATCTTAATTGTATTTGAAACAGGTAGATCTTCAGTATAGAGCAAATACAGTACTGGCCCAAGAATGTTGCCTTGTGGTACACCAGCTTCAATTTTTTTTAATGTTTGAGTACGCTTGTCATTGTTTCACTCTAAAATATCTGTCTTGTGAGATATGATTCCATAAGCACAGTATATTGATATGGGAGCATCGCTCTGAGCTTAAAGATTAGACCTTCGTGCCACACTTTATCAAACGCCTGTGCGACGTCAAGGAATATTGCTGAACACACTTGATTGTTTTCTATGGCCTCTTCTATGATGTGTACTCGTACTATACGAAGTATCTGATCTATCGTTGAATGTCGAAATCCAAATTGGTGAGATGGTATTAATTGTTTATCATACCAAAATGCCAAAATTTTTAAATTTGGTGTTTGTTTCTTGTTTTTAATTTAAAGCTACCGAAAATGTAAATTAAAAAAATGTATTATTAAACAAAAGAATGTTAAAAAAGGTCACTCTGAGAAGATTTTGGTGCTAATGCAAATTTGTTGATTCTTATAAAGTTTGATATTTTGAAAGTGCAAATTTAATTTTTGTTTGTTTTAAGGTTATGCAAGAATATTAAATCTTCTTCACTCAACTCTTCTTAACATTGAAAACCTTTTTACAAATTTTAAAAAGCGTTTGAATTTACTGAATGCGAATTAAAACCATAGATGTGTAATCCTTTCTTCCGGTCCTCAATCCTTAGTGGGGCATAGGGCATCAAGGGGTGTATTCATAGTAAAAATAAGCAAAAAAAATAACAGAAAATACTGAAGAAACCATAACGACATTTTTGCAAAAAGAGTAGCTTACATTGTTAAATAAACTCAGATATAGCAAACAAATCGTTCTCTTAACAAAAGAGTTTATCTTAACAAAAAACTCATAAATTAAATTGTCCATAACCATAACACATTTATTTAAAAAACCCACATTTAAAGACAAATTGTCATGCATACAAAATTCTTTAAGTAATTCAATAACAATTTTGTGTTTTATTTTCTTTAAATGGGCATTTTAGTGCGTTTTTATATCCAAAGCTAGGCAACACTACAGTAGCAATAGAGAGATTTTACTGCTGAAAGGATAAGAACACCAGGTTAAGTTACCGCTATATCCGCAGGCGTAGCAAAAAAATGAGAGCCTAGATGTCTAAATCTTTGCCAGACCAGAGCAGGGCAGCTGGGAAGAAGGTGTTGGGATGATTCCACCTCGTCCTCAAGACAGCTTCTGCAGAACGGACTTGAGGCAATCCCAAGTCT
>JAYXIM010045013.1:0-10623 GCA_037575425.1 Anastrepha fraterculus | reverse complement strand
ATGTTTAATGATACTTTCGCCATGTATTAAAATTTTGTGAACGGAAGATGGCATATTATACCACATATACTTCGTGACGTATAATTCCGCTGTAGCTCGAGTATATGCTCCAAATTTTTCCGGATTAATTGCAAGGCCTGATGCAAAAGTTTGAAGAATTATATAAAATCTTTTAATGAGGTTCTTATCAACTCCTGTAATTTCCGAAGAACAACTGTAGTTTTCAAAAAACCGTCGAGCTGTATTGCCATCATTGCTGTTTCCGGTACCTTGCCGGGGTTTGTCAATATTTAATCCCATCCGGCTTCGAAATAAACTTTGCACAAGTTTCTTCTTGTCTTCCTTACTTTTTTTGTCTTCTGAAGTTCTTGCAGTCCTTTTTTCAAATGAGAGATTATATGAAATATGCAAAATTAACTCCATGCATCTAATCCAAGCATGCAATGTATACAAGCCGTACTCGTATGCATTTATGTTAACTGGCTTTGTATCTATTCTTTCCAAATTATTCATCTCGCTTGGCTTAGAATTACATACCGTGCACACAGCTGCAGAACTTGTGCCAGTTAGAACTTGTGTAACTTTTCCATCCACCATAGTTAAAAATAGTTTGTGACTTATTTCTGTTACCTGGTTCTCTCTGTGTATCTTAGACGTTGTCAAATTATGAATTTGATCACGAATATCAGCAACCACCGAACGGGTTTTCTCCGGGGTTTCTTTCGCAAATTCTATCCAAATTGGTCGGCAATATCGAATTGAAGAGCAAGCTGGATTTTGCCAAAGAACCTCTTCTGTTTCAATATCTGTCAGCTTTATTGGAACCAAAGACGCAATAAATAAGTTTGCATCCGAAACCAAATTTTTTTCATCTGATAAAATTTGTTTATATTCACTTTGTCCCGATGAACCATCACATCCCCATTTGGTAAACAATTGAAGATTTCTTTTTGTTGGCTTGTAAGCATTTTCAATTTTCAGGATACGGGCTGTAGTATGATCCAGTAACTCTTGCAGATTAACTTTAACACCAGTATCTGTCACTTCAATGCTGGAGGGTTGAGGATAACATAGTTTTTTTGCGTCGGTCAATACGTTATAAGATGGAAATATATTAAAGTTCTTCTTAATAAGGCTTAACCGAAGTAATCTATATTGTGCTTTTGAAAGATCTAAATCAGCAAACAAACTTAAAGCTTCATCCGGCGTAAAACAGGTTGCATTGCAAGTTTCACGCAACAATTTTTCCTTTATAATCTTTTTTCTTTTTTATCGCTCTTTCGCATCATTTTTACAACAGAAGCTTCATCGAACTCTCCTTCAGACCGCAATCCTTGGACATATGCGTTATGTATATACTCGAGTCCATATTCTTGAACCAATTCCATATGCTTCCTTTTTCTAGATTTCTCTGATAGATGATCATAAGACTTTGGTGGCCGTCCACGTTCTCCAGACGCTCTAGGTGTAATATCAATTGGTACTTCCTGGAATTGTACCTTAAATTCACTTTCCAACCAAGTCGAGTTATTAAGAAGAAAACGTTGTTTTGTTCGGCTAGATTTGCTCCAGCGATCGTTGAACTTTGATAAGAGCAGTTTTTGAATACTTTTCAAAACAAATTCGCTTTTAAATGAGTTCAAATTATATTGTTCTTCTAAGTAGTTTTTTATAGCATCTGGTGTTGTGCCGTGGTCAATGAAAAATACGCACAATTCTCGTCGAGGCACCACAAATTCACTCATTTTGTTAAGTATTTGGCAAAAAAATTTTTTTGAATTTTGTAACTATTTATGTATGTCTTTCAAATATACGCAAAAATTCGTCACTGTTCTTGAGCTGCAAACGCATGATCAAATGTGCGCGTGCATGTTGTATATTCATATGCATGCACTACTTACCAACAATAAGTTTACGCAATCTAGCAGAAGCGCACAGTAAAATCGTTATTCCAAGAATTCGTTAATTATTAAGAACTTTACTTTCAAACAACAGAGATTTAATAACTTCATCGTGCTATAAGATGATCTTTTTGTGATACTTCGCGTGGAAGGGGGTTAATTTGGAGGTCAAAGGTCAAAGGGTTTTAATATGAAAAAATGTGTTGTTTCTATAGATATGTCAACCAAACTAAAAGATTATGTGTTTATTTATTTAGATATATTTTTGATTGATCTTTAGTTCAAATTTTACTAAAATTTTTTGAAAATTGTTTTCCTTTTCTTAAAGAGAAATTTGGTGTCTAATTAATTTTGGGGCAGGTTGGGGCAAAATTTTCTTTTTGATTTTACTTCTACATAAGTTACTTTATGTTATGATATTAAAATTACGAGAGAGCCAAACGGAGCTAACTGTCAAAAGTCCATTTGAAGTTTCTAATACGCATACAAAATAAGGTATTCTTTAAAAAAATGTATGCCTTTCCAAGTTTTGCAAAAAATAAAATTTAAATACTTTTTTAATAGTAAATTGAATGACCTTTCTAACAATATATAACACTTATAGATTTGCATCGAAGATAATCAAAATATGACCATGTAAACTGCTAGTATAATGTGCATCATAATCGACACTATTTTATGCATCAACTTGCAAGTCATGTTTTTTTACAAAAATAATTTAAATAATATTGTTTAAACACAATATAATATGTATTGGACATTTAGTCACATATGTACATAAACAAAATATTCAATATCGAAAATTCACAAAACCTATTTTTGAGACGGTTTGGAAATTTCTGTCCCACTGTGCGCCGGTCTATAAACCGCACCAAACAGTCAATCTTTGTGGGTGCATTGGTTTTTTGGCAATCACTCTTGGATTATCATTCGCCCAAATGCGGCAATTCTGCTTATTGACGAATCCACTGAGGTGAAAATGTGCCTCATCACTGAAGAGGATTTTCTTCAAAAATTGGTCATTCACTGTTGCCATTTCCTGTGACCATTCTGACCATTGACAACGCTTGAAATCGTCAAGAGGCTTTAGTTCTTGAGTCAATTGCACCTTGTAAGCGTGTAAATGCAAGTCTTTATGCATAATGTTCATCAACGACGAGCGTGAGAGGTGCAATTGTTGGGCACGACGACGAGTTGAGGTGGACGACTCTTCAACCACACTATCGCGAACAGCAGCAATATTTTCTGCAGTACGAGCTGTACTAGCATGCACTGGTGTTTTCACATCTCCTACAGACCCGGTTTGCTCAAACTTTTGCACAATTTCTCCGATTGTACGCACATTTGAACGATTAAATTGACCGAAAAAATCACGAAGTGCGCGACATGCATTTTGATTTCAACGCCCTTTTTCATAATAAGCCTGAACAACTTTAACGCGTTGCTCAATTGTTTATCTTTCCATGGTTTAAATTGAATTAGTCTGAAATTGAAAAATGTCAAATGAAGTGCAGAAAAAAACTTGAGGGTGTGGTTCACATTCAACATCGGCCCTTGAAATTTAACCACTCTTTATTATAATTTATCAGATATATCGAGTAAATATGTAAAGGGTTTTCCAATAACAGGTGTTATTTTGAATAGCCCGCTATTTCGGTAGATGTCACTTTTGAAGCGGTCATTTTATGATATTTGACAAGTAGAAACTACGCCATTAATAAAACTGGAACGATACACGCTTTAACAACGCATTGAAATTATTAAAATTCACTATAGATGCTTTCCATTTCAATTCAACCGGGCTATTCGGGACATGTTCTTCGATTTCGATGTAACTCAAATATTTTACTCTCTGATTAAAATAATGAGACACGTATTTTTTTGTTCGCCCGAAGAAGATTTATCGGCATTTTTATTTTTCGGCTCAAAATCGATTTTTTTGATTAGATATATAAGAAAATTTTTTTTAATTGCTCATAACTTAGTCAAAAATGAACCGATTTTAATGACTCTCGGTTCAAAATGATCCTCATTACTTGCCCGAGCGACTTCATATACAAACAATAGCAAAAAAGTAGTTGCAAATTTTTTATTTTGTAAAAAAACAAAAACTGCGAAATTTTCTCGAAATTCAATATTTCAAAAGGACACCTCAAACTTCAATTGAGGTGAATTTCCAGTAGCTAAAATCAGTTGTTTTTGAGTAATGAATTTTCGAGTAAAAAACCTGTTTCGTACTTTACTGAGTTACATCGAAAGCGAAATGAACGAAACGAAACAAATTGTCTAAATAAACATATGGCGATTAAAAACGTTTTTCTAAAATATAATACCCCATTGCCGTCATCTACTCCTGTAGAGTATTCAGTAAAAAATATATATTTTCACTGCACTCCTTTTCACTAATCAGCAGATTAAATTTGTCATGTAATGCAGTAAATATATAATGTGGAGTGCCTTACTTATTATTGGCAATACTATCATTCTCATCTCAACTGTATATATGTATGTATGTATGTGTAAGTATACTTGCATATACAATATTAACAAAACGACTGCCCGAGCCTCACGCCGCAATGCGTGTCCTTCTGTTCAGAGCTCGAAAATGTTTCGCTGGCTAGTTGACGTTCATTACAGCAGCAGGCTACTATTTTCGTGTAGCAACTTACAGAACTCATTTACTTTAGCATGTAAACAACTAATCTGTTAACACTCGGACAAAGTGATATGGGAGCGATACACAGGTTTATATATTTCTACACATACCTACATACATACTCATATATAATTATACATTTTTAATATATATAAAACTGTGGACGTTTTTTTCCATATTCATGCCCTTGCAGTATGGCTACGCCCAACCACTATTTCAGCCACTTTTCTCGCATGTCGCATTTTGCTGGCAACTGAAAATAAAAATGCGACACGCGATGCAATAACTGCCAGACCTTGCACGGCGTCCGGGGTGCCGTCACCAACACTCTGCCAGTTGAAAGGCGTCCATCGATACAGCCGTAATCACAATGCTCGTTACTTAAATGGCACCACAACTGGGCATACACACTGATGCACACACATGCAAGTGCTAATATGAGTGTGTGTGTAGGTTGTAAGCTCAAAGTGGAATTCTCTTTATTGTAGCTCACTACTGTTGTTGTTGGCCGAATTGTAAAATAAGAATGGGGATGGAAAAGTGTATGGACTTAAAGAAAAGCAGTGAGAGCGAGATAGCTAAAGCAGCTCGTTTCGGTGGTATTAAAAATCAGTTGAGTAATAGAAATCAGAAAAATTGTAATATATTTCGCTACAGTGGTTGGCGTTACAGAAGGGCAACATGTTAAGCTTCTGAAGATAAATAAGATTTGTTATATTTATTTTTGTGTTCCCTTTTCGTGAAAAAATTAGGCAGGTAAAGATACTTATTTAATGATGATGCACTACTTTTTTTCGTATAAAACGTTACTTGTTTTTATTTTTTCTCGGTAGATCACTGTAGTGATCGATATCTCGTAAAGTATGGATCAAACAATTTAAAGTTTATGCTCGTTGTCAAGGTGATATTTCACGCTAAGAAATTCTTTTGCTGTTTTTTAATTTTTATTCCATTCAGTTGTGAGTTACAAGGTGTTAACAATGGAAGTCAACAAAGGGAAAATTCGGTACATTTTACAGTTTTTGTTTGATAAAGGCGAAAATACAAGCCAGGCCGCTGAAATTGTAAATGGTGTTTACGGTGCCGATACAGTAACAGCTAATTACGTGCAATTTTGGCTCCGTTGATTCCGTTCAGGCATTTTTGATGTTAAAGAAAAGATGTCGATAAAGTCGTTAAAATTACAGAAACAATCGAAGTTGAACAACATATTAGTGGTCGTACCATCGCACAGGAGCTACAGATCCACCACAAAACAGTTTTAAACGATTTGCATAAAATTTTTACGCAAAAATAATGGATTTCTTTTTCCTCAAACTAATACTTACGTATTTATTTTATAGTAATATTTTTTATATTTCATTTATTTTTTGAAACTGTTTTGTTTCTGTTGAGCTTAAAGTAGTTTTTAGCGACTTTTTTGAAATACCGATTCGGGTTCCATATTTTTGAAACATATATCTATATATATTTTGTTCAAGTTTGCTTTTTGTATCCTTTCTATTTTAAGTATAGCCAACAGTTGTATCTGAGGGCCAGGTCGGGTGAGTTAACTGCCCAAGAAGGAATTTGAATATTATATTTCGTAAAAAATTTGTACATTTCTTGCGGTGTTGTAATTTGCTCCGGATATAAAGGTATACAAAAATTAACCTGTGTTAAAGAGATATTAAAACTTCTTCAAGCAAAGGCAGATATTAATCCGCTTTCATCGTTCCTTTGGAAGATAAATGGAGTCCTGGCTCGTTGATTTAAATACAATCCCGTATCATATCATATTACCGCGGGCAGATGATAATAGCCTTAAAAAGACTGAAGGACTTTTCCACGTGCCCATCCGAAGGTTTTTAAGAAGGTGTCCAACGGAGGGTTAATAACAAAAAACGAATATCCAGCTGCCACTTATTTTATTTCTAAGAATCTATTTTATAAATACGCCCAAAAAAAGTTTATGTTATTAAGGACTTTCTTTTTCGTTTCTAGAGATTATAAATTAATTAACTTAAGCCGATAATTATAGGATGCAACAGGGAACTCAAATCGTATGGAACGTAATGCCTGCTTAAGAAATATTTTCTGAATGCGCTCTATTCTATTAATCGAAAGTTGGTCGCAAGGTCTCCAAATGATACATGCCTACTCTAGTTTTCGAAGTACATTCCTGTGTAATTCATGGTGAAAGTAAAGTCGAAGGATTGTCTGTAACGGCCATCCGTTGAAGACAATGTTGTATCGTACGCGATTTTCGTGTATACTAAATTTAAAATTTTTTTTGCACCGTAAAACATTTTTCCGCTACACTGTACGCTGAATCTTTTGTTATTCTCCGACATAATACAGTAATGAATTCTCACAATTCTAAGCAAATAGATCCCATCCAATCGAGAAATAAATGGAAACGAAACCTTCGTGCACCAATATTAGATTTGTACAAAACATATCGCAGTTAGGCGGTCGTCGTAAGTGATTTCATTATTGCATACGAAGTGAGGTGGGAGGGCTTGGTAGTTGTATCGCGGTTTGTTGCATTCAAAAAATAAACACACATACCTACAACGCAAACTCTCACCAACACGACCATCTCCTCATTCACATATGCACCCATGAGAAAGTATCAGACACGATTGTGGGGTAAGAGCGAGATGGCTTTGAAAGGAATAGTAAATGAGCAGTATTAATAGACACGGAAGAAAATGGCGGCGGTTAGAGCGAGAGCACAATATGTGCGCATGCAGCGGCAACGCCTTCTAAATTTGCTGGCAGAGCATGTTTTCCTTTGCTTAGCTCATTGTTGCGAAGATTTTGTGCCGATCCATCGAGTCAACGGTACCTATACCTGTTTGGTGGTTAGCTGGCTGGCTGACTGGCTAACGGCTGCTGCTGTTGCTGTTGTTTGTCTCACAGTGTGTCTGTGTGTCCGTGTGTTGGCGTACGAATGAGCATACGTTACTAGTTGGGTATCTCTATTCTGTTGTGCTGCTCACATTAAAACTGGCAGCTTGCCATTGTTGTAGTTGTTATTAGCTTTGTATGACGCGTCGCTTCTGCTACTCTGCACCCTAACTTCCAATCCTGCATCGTCATCGTCATCGCCGTCGTCGTTGTAGTTGTCGTTGTCGTTGTCGTTGTCGGCTTGGTAGTCAGCTCAGTTACAGGCCATTATTTGATTTTGTTTGTTGACGGTCGCGACAACGACTATTTGAGTGCTCGATCCCAGCAACGCCGCCACGAGAACGCAAAACGAGTTTGGTGAAACGGGTCCGATAATTTACACGCAGGCGTCGCCGCAGCAGCCGCACCAACAACACCAGCAGCTGCTGCATTGGCAGCATCGGTAGCAATACAACGGTAGCAGTGGCACCACCAGCAACAGTGGCTATCACAAACGCAGAAGCGGTGGCAGTTAATTGGCATTCGCCTACTTGCAAAGCTTACCTACGTGTAGACGCGCAATAACCCCGTCGCAAAGTAGCACCGATCCGATCCGTTCGTTGTTCAGTGCATAAACCGCGGCCGCATCAATGTCCTATCCGGTTCCGATTGCCTGCGAGATCATTGCTGCGGATTAATTCGCAAGTCAACCGCGTTATAGGAATGAACGGCTTGATTGGTGGCCACGTCCCAATAGGCTAACGGTGCTGTGCAGTTAAGTGTAAAATCGTACGATCGGACAGCAAAAGTGTTGGAAAATCGAATAGCAAAATAAAAACAAAAATTTATCACTCGTCTAATAACAACGCGTAACTGTTTAAATGAGTGCTGTGATTTAAGTTAAATAAAAAAATGTTTACATCTACGTACATCTTAGATGAATTCTACTGCAAATCAAAACAACAAAAGATGTCCATGAAAAATGAAGTGTGCTTCTGCGCCAGCTAGAAATCGTTACAATCGATTCGATTAAGTTTTTGATGTGTTTAGTGAACTTGATTTATCATACACACATACATATAGTACATACATACGCACATACGCATGCACGTATTGTTAAATTATCTTTCGTTTGGCGTTTTGGCGAGCTCCAGCGCATAGTAGATTTATAGCTGTTGTTGTTCTCCTTGTCGCTCTTGTCGCTTTTGCCGCCGCCGCTGAAAATTACACAAAACTCGTGGTCCGGAATAGTATGCGAAATTGTTCACAGTGGATTCAACGAATAAAATGGCCGTTGGACCGACGGAGGGCAAGCAACCTCCTTCAGAGACATTCTCGCCCACACATCAGATTATAGCACCCAGCCCAATATTGGCAGTGCCGACGCTCGCCTTCTCCGCCGCGCAAGTGGAAATCGTCTGCAAAACCCTGGAGGACTCCGGGGACATAGAGCGTTTGGCGCGCTTCCTATGGAGTCTACCGGTGGCCTTGCCGAATATGCATGAAATATTGAATTGTGAAGCCGTACTCAGGGCGCGGGCGGTTGTGGCCTATCACGTCGGAAATTTCAGGTGGGAAATATATACCTACGCAATTATAAAATATACGTATGTATGTAGGTGTGCCCGTACAATGATTTTCGTGTAATAGATATCACTACATTTGCACACACATACATAAGCACACGCACATATTCAGTAAAAGCTTCCACAGACCGGCACTCATTTGACGCGTTTGTCTGGCTACAGGAGCTGCCGCTGATTAGCCACTCATTTGCACCAAAAGCACAACATAAAATTTGTCATTCGCCCAGTCACAAGAGATGCTCGCTTAGGGGGGCAAGGGGAGCTTTTACTGTGTATGCATGCGTGGTGAAATTGTCTTAAGTTGCGAAAAAGTGGCATCAAACACAAAAGTTGTGGTACATTAAAAACTGCTATGGAGTACGATTATAAAAATATTCCTACTCCGTTCAAATTGAGAGTTAATTTTTTTAAGTTTTAGAATCGCTGCGACATATTACACTTATGAACGCATCACAATGGGTACGTTGCATCCGTTGGGGCAACGCGCTTGACTGACAGCTAAATAGTTTATGTGTTTTTGGGTCGAAGGCGCCATGCCGGAATGCACAAAAACTGCCAACTTTATACTTTTACCATACGGCGAGTGCGGCGCAAATGACAACTGTTTAAAGAAGAACAATTTTGTATCGCGCCAATTTTTATCAATACTGTTTTTTATCAAATAGAATACAGAAAATGAGTGGAATTTAAATTAATTGACTCCGTTCAAATGCACCCTTATATTTTCGATAAAAGCTCGAATGAGTAGAGAAATGGCTAGGCTTAACCAAGTTGTCCTGGTAAATGAATGTGCATACCAATCCCGATTATGGTCGCACCCGCCGTCTGCGACTACCATAAATTCTATTAAAAACCTCCTTCGCTTCAGTAAGCATTAATTTTATAAAAAAAACATATTTCACAACCAACAAAAATCACTTTATACACTACGAAATATGGTATTTGCTTTCACGACCGGAACATCTGCAACATTTTTTTGTTTATATGCGACAATACTTTCATTGCGGCATCACTGTACGTTTCACAAGTCACGTCAGTCAAATGCGTTGGCGGACCCATTGTAACAGGTCTATTAGGCCCAATTTGCTTAGCGATTTACGCTTTACCTCTGATATGAACTCAAACCAGTGCCTCCAGTGCGGCGCTTTTAATTTATTAAATAGCCAGAAGTTACGCAGAGCTAAATCAAGAAGCAGTGGCCGTGCAGCCGGCGGGAACAGTCAATTTGAGGACGGCGGATTATCATTGTAAAATGCTAAGAGTTCTCCCGCCACAAATCTGGACTTTTTAACGCTGTAACTAAATTATAAAAAAAAAATTAGAAATTTACAAATTAAATTTGAAATTTATAGACTGTTAAAAACATGAAATAATTTGAAATATTTAAAGCGTGGCACCACTGGTTATTTTGATTTTGACGAAAGAATTCGTTACAAAATCTGCGACTTTTTCGAGTATTGGTCAAGGATGCTGAAATATTAATTTAATACATTGGTCTCATACGGAGTCTACTGCAGAATTTCGCTGCTCCCAAATTTTCATATCGTCTATCAAAATTCAAAATATGACTTGAAGCCAATGTTATGATACATATTGACATCCATACTCG
>JAYXIM010045012.1:0-278952 GCA_037575425.1 Anastrepha fraterculus | reverse complement strand
TAACACCACAGTTAACTCGCTCACCTGCAGCACAAGCACACCTGTGTATTGAAATATGCTGACAGTGCGTCTGCTTAATGCAACGTGATCCACACGCGCATCCGGCAGACAGCAACTTCACCCGAAATGCACAACATCGTGGGAACCGCTGTGTCAGCAGAGTTAGGGTAGTAATAAGGCTAGTTTAAGTATAAAAGGTTCTGAGTGTGCCGCCGCGCGGGCAGTCTTGTACCAGTGGGCTTTAACCTGTAACAATAAAGTAACTGTAAAATACAAAGAACGGACGATTAATTCCAGGATCCCGAAAGTAAGTATAACTTAACGGGCCAAGTGGTTGGCCCGCAACTTTAATTTTTTAAACGATGTCCTGCGGGACTCGTTAACTGGCGCCCGAGCAGGGACCCCTCTTTTTTCAAAGATGGGGTACCTAACAAGGATCTCCGCAAGGGAGTCATTATGGTGTAGTGGAAAGGGGAAAAAAGTGAAAATAAAAAGTGAGTGCGCCGTGTCATAAAAAAAACAAAAAAAAATGTGTAAAATAAAATTTTATAAAATAAATCAAATTGTAACTAAAATTAAATTAAAAACCAAAATTGGGATCATAGCTACATTTTTTTAAATGAAATTAAATTTAATAAATATATTAAAAATCGGACTTAACCAAATAAACTAAAATTAAAAGTAAACTTGAAATAAATTCAAATTAAGTGTTTGAAAAAAATTCACGGCGCAAAACGAAAAGTCACTTAAAAATGCCCTTCCACAATGTGAAGCCGCACTTGTGCAAAATAACAGCCGCAATGCGAGCTTCACAAAGGATTCCCTTGTTTAGTAAGGGAATATCCGGCAAAATGGAGCGGAGTGCGACGATAATTTTGTGAGGTGCAGTGAAGAGTGAATGCTTAATTAAAAAAATTAATTGTAAAATGAGTATGAATCTCGGAGTAAATTGCTCAGCGATTCACCACCTACGGGGGGACCCTCCTGGCAATTTACTCACGATGATGAAAGGTTTGTGAGGTGCAGTGAAGGGTGAATGCCCAAATAAAAAAATTTATTAATTATAAAATAAATATGAATCTCGAAGTAAATTGCTCAGCGATTCACCACCTACGGGGGGACCCTCCTGGCAATTTACTCACGAGGATGAAAAGAAATTTCTAAAATTTGTGAACTAAATGAACTGCCCTACTGCAATAAATAAATATGAAACTCGGAGTATATTGCTCAGCGATTCACTACCTACGGGGGGACCCTCCTGGCAATTTACTCACGAGGATGAAAAAATTTTCTAAAATTTGTAAATTAAATAAAACATTACTTATAACTGCACTACTGCTATAAATAAATATAAAACTCGGAGGATATTGCTCAGCGATTCACTACCTACGGGGGGACCCTCCTGGCAATTCACTCACGAGGATAAAAGAAGATGGCTAAAATTTGTCAAGGAAATAAAATAAAATGTTACTTGTTACTGCACCACAGCAATTTTTCGTCCGCGCTCGGTGACATTAGAATTGCCACAGGAGGCCGTATGCCTACGCCTACGAGGACGGACTCCTACGACTATAATGTCGGTCGGTTACAGTCTTGTGTGCCCGCAATAGTAGTCATGCTACACCTTCCACGTTGGAGATTGCATGGGACCAAGTACTTGTTAATTAACTAAATGCCTTATTTAAAAAAAAAGGCTGCAAAAATAAAAAAAAAATTTTTAAAGATAATTACGCAGAAAAATTGTATTAAAATCCCTGACAAATTGGTGGGCACTGTGAAACATTCATAGTGCAAGGTTCGACTCCTCGTCAGAAGGAAAGAATACAAAAAGATTTTTGAGAAAAATTACACATTTTAAATCTGTGGCGAATTGGTGGGTGCCATTGGCACAAGGTTCGACTCCTTGCCCGGATTCGTAAATATAAAAAAAAAAAAAAGAAGAAAAATGTTAATTGGCTAGTGTAATCACAGCCATGTTAGAATATAAAAAGAATAAAAACGAATACAAAAAGATTCAACTTGAGAAAAATTACATATTTTAAATCTGTGGCGAATTGGTGGGTGCCATTGGCACAAGGTTCGACTCCTTGCCCGGATTCGTAAATAATAAAAAAAAAAAAAAAAAAAAAAAAAAAAAAGAGGAAAAATCTTAATTGGCTAGTGTAATTACAGCCATGTTCATAAGTAAATTGGGTAACGTCAACGATCTCGGTATGATAAAGCAGCTGCAGCCAGTGGACTGGATACGCCCTATCTGGGTGCACGTTGTCGTTCACATGGGAACACGCCAACTATTTCTGGCCTCTGCCAGCTAAATTAAAAGTTGTTTAGGCTTTCGAGAATCGTGTGAAGGAAGCGTCCTAAGTAGGTTGCCTACAATCTGATTGTAGGACGACTAAAAAGGGTTCCCGCGTCCCTTCCGTGACCTTAACCAATAAAATAAAATAAAAAATAAAAAAAATATTTTATAAAATACTAAAACTTTCCGCATTTCTAGCTCAACATTTTGGATACTCGATGCAACCAATCAGCCTGTGAGTTGAAATAAGCGGAAGAAAATAACAAGTGACAGAAGCAGCGAAGGAGAAGGAAAAGGTTTGAAAAGGAGTAAAAATAAAAGTCGGTGAGTCAATTTAGTTAATTATGGATTCCTTAACCCAATCGGTTACTGAGCTAAATGGCTCTGTGGGTGCGCTCATGGCTGAGCTGAAAAAAGCCGAATATCGCATTCGCCAGCTTGAGGCAGCGTCCGTGGGGGGACCCGTGGCAGCACCAATAAAAATTCCTCTACAGGGGCCGGTGAATGAGGACGACTTAAGGGAGATTGGTAGATTACCGGATTCAGTTAGGGATCTTCAGGTGTTCGAGGGAAACCCTTCCCAATACGTGTCCTGGGTGACATCAGTGGAGGGAATCCTTGATGATTATAAAATCATCAAGGCAAGACCTCTATATAGGGCCATCCTTAAAAGCATTAGGGGGAAAGTTAGGGGAAATGCTGACTCTGCTCTAATTTCACACAATATTTCCGAGGTCGACTGGCCAGGGATTAAAAACTGCCTGTCGCTACATTATGCAGATAAAAGGGACATACGCACCTTGGAGCATCAGTTGGGCCAGTTGACGCAAGGTGGTCTCAGGCTAGACGAATTTTATGCCCGCGTAAACCATCAATTTTCTCTAATAATCAACAAATTAAAAACCGAGAATTATTCTGCGGAAACTGTGGGTGCTTTAATGGAAACGTACCGGAATCGAGCGCTGGATGTCTTCATAAGAGGGTTAAATGGCGACCTTTCTCGTATGATAATAGTCCAAAAACCGCGATCGCTGCCTGAAGCGTACACGGCTTGTTTGGACATACAAAATCTGAATTTCAGGAATCAACCTGTGCATGGAGCGGTAATTAGAAATACGGTGACTGTTCCCATGAATACCATGAGTGGGAATTCTAAGCCTCACCCATCTGTTTCGAAGTTTAGCGGTAACTTTCGACCCACAGGAAATAGTAATAAGTTCGGATTTAGGCCGCAGAGTGGTTCCTTCCAGAACCGCACATTTACCCGAAAACCGGAAATATATCGACCAGTGGAAAAAGTGGAAGTGGATCCTTCTGCACAAACTCGTCGGAGTTTCCCGAATAAACCTCAGCAAGGATTCTCGTTAAAAAGGAAATTCGGCTCAGATAATTACCCCCAGAAACAGCAGAGGATGTTCCATATGGAGGCAATTGATGAAGAGTATGCTCAAGTAGCAGAGGATAATGTGGAAGACCAGGTGAATTTTATGACAGGAGCCTATCCAGCTTACCTTACATAGAGTATGTGAGTAACGACGGTACTCCCTTGAAATTTCTTGTAGACACTGGCGCAAATAAAAATTTCATTAATTCAACCCTTTCCCTAAACAGTAAGACACTTAGGAAGCCTTTTTTCGTATGTTCAGCCGGAGGGCGCATAAAAATCACTGAGGAAGTTAGTGGCAGATTTTTCCAACGCGCGGGAAACGATACCTTTATAACATTTTACGTACTGCCGGGTCTCGTTTCCTTTGATGGTATTATTGGCGATGATACCCTAAAGGAACTGGAGGCTATAATAGACCGCAAGGAAAATGTGCTAATTTTGAAACCTAATATTAGAATTCCACTTTTAGAAAAACCTTCCGGACAAATTAACCAAATTTCCGATAACAACATTTCAACTAGGGCGCAGGAAAAACTGCAACAGATCATTAAAATTCACGAAAAACTTTTTGATCCGATAAGTGACAGGGAAATTGTGGATACTACAGTGAGGGCGGAGATTAGAACGACAACGGCAGAGGCAATTTACACCAAGAGTTACCCATATCCTGCCTGCATGAGAGAGGAGGTTGAAAGGCAGGTCGAGGAATTGCTTGAGGAAGGGATTATTCGTCCTTCGAAAAGTCCATACAATTCCCCAATCTGGATTGTCCCCAAAAAGCCAAAACCTTCGGGAGAAAGGCAATATAGAATGGTGGTTGACTTCAAGCGCCTAAACGCCGTAACAATTGCCGACACATACCCCATACCGGATATAAATGCAACTCTTGCCAGCTTAGGTGCTGCAAAATACTTTACAACGATTGATCTAACTTCCGGGTTCCACCAGGTTCCGATGAAAGAGTGTGACGTACCGAAAACTGCGTTCTCAACGATGAATGGGAAATTTGAATTTCTTAGACTTCCATTCGGACTAAAGAACGCCCCTGCCATTTTTCAACGCATGATAGACGATGTTCTCAAAGAATATATTGGGAAGATCTGCTACGTGTATATTGACGATATCATAGTTTTTGGAAAAAGTGAAGAAGAGCACCTAGAAAATGTTAGCACGATCTTTGCAAGGCTGCTGAGTGCAAACCTAAAAGTTAACCTGGAAAAAACCCATTTCATGAAGACTTGCGTAGAATTCCTTGGTTATGTCATCACTCCTGACGGGATTAAGCCCGATGCAAAAAAAGTAAGAGCCATTCAGGAATTGGATCCTCCCGAAACGCTTAAGGATCTAAAGCGTTTCCTAGGAATGACGTCGTACTACCGAAAATTCATTCGGGACTATGCAAAGGTGGCTAAGCCATTGACAAGTCTAACCCGAGGAGAGAACGCCCAAATAAAGGCTAATCAGTCGAGAAAGGTAAAAATCAAGCTCGAATCCGCTGCGTTGAAGGCGTTTGCTGATCTAAAGGAGCTACTCGTTTCGGCTGATATTTTGGTTTTCCCGGACTTTCAGAAACCTTTTAATTTGACTACGGATGCTTCTAACTTTGCAATAGGCGCTGTCTTGTCCCAAGGTGAGGTTGGAAAGGACAGGCCAATCGCGTACATCTCTCGCTCGCTAAGCAAGACAGAAGAAAACTATGCTACAAATGAGAAGGAAATGCTGGCCATTGTATGGGCATTGGATAACCTGCGTTCCTACTTATATGGCGCAAAGAACATTAAAATTTATACCGATCATCAGCCGCTGACCTTCGCTCTAGGAAACCGAAACCATAACGCGAAGTTAAAAAGATGGAAGGCCCGGATAGAGGAATATAACCACGAGTTAATTTACACACCCGGTAAATCAAACTATGTGGCAGATGCCCTATCCAGGATCAAAGGTCGGAAACAGGACACAACAGGACTTCACGTGTTGGCTAGTGGCTCCGATACAGAAACGGCTAGTGAAGGAGCAACAGATACATCCAGAACAATGACCGCCGCTAGGGGCTCTACCACCGCGACCGCAAGTGAAATAGAAACTGTCCACAGCGCTGAACAAGACGCCTCCGATCTAATAATTCACGTCGAGGCACCCTTGAATGTTTTTAAGAATCAGCTCGTGATAAGAGAGGGACGGGAACTCCTTAGTGTTGAAAACCCACACGAGGGATACACTCGCCATTATGTGACTCTAGCCGATATTAATCGGGACACTCTAGTAAGTATATTGAAAGAAAGGCTACGTCCAAATATAATCAACGGTGTAAAAATTCCCGAGAACCGGCTACAGCTTCCCCAAGATGTGTACCTCGAACACTTCCTTTATTACAAAATTAGGGTAACGCAAAGATTGGTAGAAGATGTGGCGAATGAGGAAAGAATTTGTAGAATAATAGAGGAAGAGCACAGGCGGGCTCATAGAAACCCGCTGGAGAATAAAGGCCAAATTCTGGAAAGGTACTACTTCCCCAAAATGGCGAGCCTGATAAGAAGCTTCACTAAAGCTTGCGAAATATGCCGGGTAAATAAATATGACAGACATCCTTTCGTCCCAAAATTAAAAGATACACCAATACCCAAACATCCGTGCGATATCCTGCACATTGATATTTTCGAAATTAGCGGGGAGAAATTTTTAAGTTGTCTAGATAAATTCTCCAAATTTGCGAAGTTTTTCCACATTAAGGACAGGTCGGCCGTACTTTTGCGAAAAAAATTTGCAAAAGTGATTCACTATTTTACGGTCCCGCGGATGATAGTTACAGACAACGAACGAGGATTCGTCACCCCTCTAGTATCCAATTATGTAAGAAGTTTGGGAATCAGGCTTTACCAGACCCCCATTCAAAAAAGTGAAGTAAATGGGCAGGTCGAGAGGCTTCATTCCACTATTATTGAAATTTACCGCTGTTTGCAAAAGGAACTACCCAACACCAGCCCCAAGGAGTTACTATACATAGCCGCTGATCGGTACAACAATTCAATTCATTCCATTACAAAGCATAAACCGAGCGACATATTTTTTAACAGGGTGCAAAGAATAAACTACCAGGGGATAAGGAACTTTCAGGAAAAGGTTTTCAATGAGGTAAGGGGTCAAATAAGGAAAAATCAGGAATCAAGAAATTCGCGAATTAATAGAAAAAGGGACCACCCTAGGGAATACTCGCAGGGCGACGTGGTGTACGTAAGGAATAAGCAAATAAAAGCAAAACAACGGCCACTGTACAAAAAGGAAGTCGTAGGAAAAGATAATAGGGTCACGGTAACAACGAACAATGGGAAAAGGATCCATAAGACTCAGGTAAAAAATATATGAAACCGATCTTTCCTTTCCTTTTTTGACGGATTTTTTCCTTCGCTGGCTCGTATAAAAATGGGGTGATAATTAAAACCCTTTAACAAAAAAAAAAGAAGAAAAACAAATATTTTGAAACAATTTTTTATATAAAAAAAAAAAAAAAAAAAAAAAAAACAAATATTTTTATATGAAACAATTTTTTATATTTAAGCAAAAAGAGAGAAAGAAACTGTTAATCAAAAAAGAAAAAAATACGCCAAATATATTCAAATGATCTAAGGCGTTGTAAATTGTAGAAAAAAAAAAAAAAAAAAAAAAAATATATATATTTTTTTGCCAATATTCAAATAATGTAAGGCATTGTAAATTGTAAAAAACAAAGAAAAAAATATTTTTTTGCCAATATTCAAATAATCTAAGGCGTTGTAAATTGTACAAAAAAAAAATATTTTTTTTTGCCAATATTCAAATTATGTAAAGCGTTGTAAATTGTACAAAAAAAAAATTATATTTTTTTTTTGCCAATATTCAAATAATGTAAGGCATTGTAAATTGTAAAAAACAAAAAAAAAATATTTTTTTTGCCAATATTCAAATAATGTAAAGCGTTGTAAATTGTACAAAAAAAATATATTTTTTTGCCATATATGTAACGCTCCTCTTTTCCTAAAAGCCACTTGTTTTAATATAAACGATGAAATGCTTTTTCTCCCTTTTCCTTTCAAAGGATATTCTGATTAGGAACAAGTTGCTTTCAGGAAAAGAACACGCGCAACTGGCAATATTAGCTTAAGGATGAAACAAGAAGTTACCGATTTTTGTTATGTTATTTTATTGCCACACTAAGAAAATTTGTAAATTTTTATTGAAAATTTTATCAAGCTAGATTACTCGTAATCCCCTGCGTTTGCGGATTCAACATCTTCGGCTACGATGCCCCATTGGTAGCGATAAATCAAGGTCAAGGCTGGATAGTAAATGGTCATTTTAAATTGATACATAAGATTGATTTGAATCTCTTCAGTGAAGCATTGGAGAAATTCGAAACGGCTGCAAAGGGCATGAGGAATGATGTCGCAAAATCCTTTGCGGCATACAACTTGAACCACATTAGTCAACGCCTCGCCGAACTTCGGGCCACTAAACCCCGTAAAATCCGGTCAATCAATTGGCTTGGATCGGCCTGGAAATGGGTTGCCGGCTCGCCTGACGCAACAGACTGGGACACAATCCTCAGAAGTCAGGATGATGTAATCGCAAACAGCAACCACCAATTTAAAATAAATGAGGAACTCTTCAATGCCACTCGGGAATCTGTGAACCAGATCAATCAGATGACACGTTACGTGAACACCATTGGGAAAGAAGTTGGCACTACGGCTGCTGAAACCGTACTGCTTAATCGTATACAGATCCTCAAGGAAGAAATAAGTGAGGTAGTACGCGCATGTCAAATGGCAAAGTCGGGCATAGTCAACACCAATCTCTTAAACCCGGTTGAGTTACATCAGCTAATTTCTGAAGAAGAGGCTTTACCCTATCAAAATGCCATTGAGGCAATTGAATATGCGAAGCCCTCCTTATTTTCAAACGGCTCTCTGCTGCTTTATGTACTCGCAATCCCTAAGGTCAGAACAGATGAATTCCGCTTTCTGATGACAAGAGCTGCGGTTCATGCAGGTATGAGGGTAGTGGCAAACTACACGAAAATGTTGATCAGCAAGGAAGAAACGTACGGCATAATAAGTGAATGTCCTTCGATCAAAAATTCAACGATCTGCGAGATGAGCCATCTGCAAAGATTACCCGAAGATGGATGCCTGGCACGTCTAATTAAGGGGGGTGATGCAGAATGCCACTTCGAACCTGAAAATGGAGAAACTATCGAATTAATTAGTGAAGGTACATTATTTCTAACCAACTTTCAGGGGACTGTTCGTAATGATAATCGCAAGAGCGTCCTTAACGGCACGTTCCTCATCCAGTTTAGCAATGAGACAATTTGGGTGAAGAACGAAACCTTTTCTAACAGAGCATCGCAGAGCTCGCAGGTATTGCCAGCAGCGGTTACCAACGTGAAAAGCCAAGGATTTAAACCAAGTCTAGAATACGTTCACGAGTTGAGCATGACGAATATCAACCATCTGGGCAAACTGGGCCAGAGATTCCATGTCTCTTTGGCTGTTGACACTTTTTTTATTTGCATATTGGCCGTGGTCTCCTACTGGATTTGGAGAAAGATAACAGCAAGCCTTGACCTCCCTCCGATACGCCAACCTACCATTCCGATGCCTGTTGCTACCTACTCAAAGGAGACACCCGACGATTCCCGGAATACGCATGTCAATCTGCGGGACGCAGATATTTAGAGGGGGGGCAGTTAACACCACAGTTAACTCGCTCACCTGCAGCACAAGCACACCTGTGTATTGAAATATGCTGACAGTGCGTCTGCTTAATGCAACGTGATCCACACGCGCATCCGGCAGACAGCAACTTCACCCGAAATGCACAACATCGTGGGAACCGCTGTGTCAGCAGAGTTAGGGTAGTAATAAGGCTAGTTTAAGTATAAAAGGTTCTGAGTGTGCCGCCGCGCGGGCAGTCTTGTACCAGTGGGCTTTAACCTGTAACAATAAAGTAACTGTAAAATACAAAGAACGGACGATTAATTCCAGGATCCCGAAAGTAAGTATAACTTAACGGGCCAAGTGGTTGGCCCGCAACTTTAATTTTTTAAACGATGTCCTGCGGGACTCGTTAACTTATAAGGCTATACTAAAGCCAGTATGGACCTACGCAGTACAACTGTGGGGAACTGCTTGCAATTCTAACATAGAAATTCTGCAAAGATATCAGTCAAAAACTTTAAGGCTTATCACAAGTGCACCCTGGTTCGTCACAAATAAAGCCATACATACTGATCTAAAAATTCCCTTTATAAAAGATGAAATTAAAAAAATTACCACAAAATATTTACAGAGATTAAGTTATCACGATAACCCGCTAGCAATTGCATTACTTGATGAAACTAATGAAATTAATAGACTTAAAAGACATCATGTATTAGACATTCCATTCAGAACCTAATAGATAAATCTAATATTAAAATGTATTAAAATCTAACACATAAGTCTGAATATAAGTGTACATTAATCGTAGTATACCTACATATATATTATTATTAACCTCAATGGAGCTCAATAATATAAGTCAAATTGTTAATAGTTAGATAATTTGCTTATTATTTTAAAAATAGATTGCAAATAAACGAAAAAAAAAAAATTTAAATTTTTTATATTTTATTTTAATTGTTTATATTTTATTTTTATTTTATAGTTCTTTTATTTTTTTATTGGAAACTTTTTTTATATTTATTATATTTAATTTAAATTTTATATTTTTATGCTTTTATTTTTTTATATTTTATTTATATTTTGCTTTTTTAATTTATAATTCTTTTATTTTCTTATTTAATTTTTTTTAATTTTTATTATTTTTATTATCTTTAATTAAATTTTTTTTTTACTTTTTACTTCAGAGATTCCTATCTCATATATTAAATCTCTTATGCCTCAATCCTTTATACCAATTTGATAACAGCAACGCTTCATTTTGTGTGAAAAATGTGAAGCACAATGAGTTTAATTTCAAATTCTTTCTTCAATTTTTACTTTTTTTTTAATTTGTTTCCCAATTTTTTATTCTTAAAATTTTCCAAATTTTTCTTTCTTAAAAATTTCCTTTTGTTAAGTTTTTTCTTATCTTTTCCAAATTTTTTCTTATTTCTTTATTCCTTTTATTTAATTTTTTTTTTGTAGTTTTAACTTTTTTTTAATTTTTTTTTTGAATATTTTTTTTTCAATGTAATTTGAATTGTTTTCTTTAAATATACAAAATTCTGTTGATGTTATAATTTTTAAAGTTGATTTTTTGATATTGGGCCAAATTCAAATTCACACTTTAGAAAAATTATGTATGGTAAATGTTCTGTAGTAGAATTTCATCACTTTTGTAAGACCTTTTAACCCCAGAGCTTCACTTTTTATGACTCAATTTAAGACTTCCTTTAATGAAAGGTTAAAATAGAACAAATTGAGATTAAAATTTTATATGAAAATGTTTACAAAAAAATGTTAGTGAGAGTTACCGAAGACCGAAAGCTGACAATATAAGAATTCACTTGTAATGGACAGAAATACTCGCATGGGCATAAAAAATGTTATATTTTTTATATTTATCATAAAATTAGTAACTGGTTGCATCACTGGGTGCACTCCATAAATGACTCGTAAATTAATTAAATAGATTTAAGTAAAAATATTACTTAATCTTTAAAAAACAGAGCGCAATAAAGAAATGGATAAAAAAAAATTATATTGAAAGAAAAATATACATATTAGAATTTGAAATCAGAATTTTATATTGGTCTACCTAATAAACTTGCAAAATTCTGCACTTCAATTTATTTTAGATATTTTCAGTTATACATAAATTTCATTCATCTCGTGCCATGGGATAGCCAGCGGTCATGTTGTATACGCTGTCAAAAAATTGGAAAGAATACTTATTTGTAGTAAGTATGGCACATTGTCCATTATTATTTACACAAGGAAATTAAAACAAATTTGGACCTAAATCACATCTGAAATGACTGATGGATTTCTTGCAATCACAATGCGGAAATTCTTTGATTCTTTGATCCATTCTCAGCAAAATTTTTATATATAATTTAGAGGAATGGATGTTTAAATACATATCATGCATACATATGTACATAATATCAACTTACATATGTACATATAATATATACATATTTTCCTTTTCAGTTACGTTGTGGGTAAGCGCGTTTTACACACGTTTTTGCAATATTATTCGAGATTTTCATTTTTCGTTTAATAAATTTATTTATATTTGAGCATAATGAAAAAAAAAGTCAGCTCCTTCCAGTGTTACAATTTATTCCAAAGCAAATTTCGTGGTGTTTGAAAAACGCAAATACGTAATAAAAAAATCCAACAACAAAAATATTAAAAAATCGAAGAACAAAAAAAACGAACAATAAAGATTAAAAAAAATAAACCGAGAACAAAATACAATAAAAAATGCAACAACAAAAAAATACTATACTAATGAAAAAAACTAAGAACAAAAATAGACAAAAAATATATAAAAAAATTGGTTAGGTTGTAATGGTTGCCCGGAAAGTGGGCCCACTTGGACGAAAGAAGTTTGGTTCATCCTTGGTGATACTATTGCAAGGGGGGAAAAAGAGGTGAAGGAAAAAACGATAGGACGCAAAGGGGAGGGGTGGAAAGGGTTGAGTATCTGTGGACTATGAACGGTGACTAATTTGCGGTTCTGGACTCGAAGTAATTCTGAGTCTCACGGCATGTATACCCCGCGGATAGTGGGGCTAAAAAAAATTTTAAAATAAGAAAAAACAAAACAAAAACCAGAAATACAGCGGCAATTTTCTTTATTACTCTTTAATTATTTCCTATACAAACTGTTCTTTGGATTTAAAAAACATTCAAGTATAGATGTCGAAATTGTATGCCCTTGCAACATTTTTTAAAAAATGTACCTCATTTACTTGTATACCGCACAGTGATCGCTCAGACGACTTAAGGAAGAAGAACTCATCTGACAACCTTCTTGGCACAAAATAACTCAATGTCGAAGTGCAAACTTTACTTTTGTTATATTTGTTTATTCAAGCAACCTGCTGCCTTTGGCCGGACCGCGTCGAAATATCACTTTTTTGGGCCTACGGTTAGATGACTTCGATGTTAATACGCAAAATTAATCATCCAATTATGTTTTTGAATGACTTTTACATAAAACCAAAAAAGATTGATGCAAAAATTTCGAATTTTGTCCTTTACGCGCTTGCTTTAGCCTGTCTGTTTGTATACTGCAGCTGTCCAATTCACAAGTGTCAAATATTGATGTAGTGGCTACTTGCAAAAATTATAATCTTCCGACAGGGTGATTAATTTCGCGTCACTTGCTTACGTACTTAGTAGAGAGACACCTACCCATGTAGCCCTTTGTAAATCTACTACAACACTCATAGAAGAATTAGGTTTTATATGCTACTGCATTTTATAACTCTCCTAAGTTTTGAGTTAAGTTTTTTGCAAAATACACTTTTCGATAGAGCTTTTATCTTTTCTGCGCTTAGTTTTGGAAACTTTTTTGATAGAAAAAGGAAAGAATTCCCGTTTTTGTCAAGATTGTTTTATAAGCCCTAGTTTCATGTGCAACGGTGGTAAAATTATATGATCCCTTGATGCTAGAGGTGGGTTTATCACGTTCTGTTGACCGGGAACTAGCGCTTCCTAATGTTGTGTTTTAGCTCTACTGTCCCACAAGCAAAGAAAACAGGGATACTTTGTGGAACCACTTTTTTGGCCTAGAAGGAAGTTCACCATTTTTAAATCGACACATATGAGCCAGTTGTGTTCCACATATTTAATTTTAGCTAAACCCAGGGCAACAGTTGTATATTCGTTTATTTTTAATAGAACGACACAAATTTATTCCCATTGACAACCCATTACAGACTCCGTTTTGATGAGTCTATGAATAAACGCTACTCTTTAGAAACGTAATTTTGTAAACCCAAGTCGTCTTCTGCAGCAAAAAATTTCGAAAGATTTTGTTCTCTTGTGCGGTAATAAGAAATTTTAGTTTCCTTTGTTACTAAGTTTCTTGGCTAAAAGCCAAAAGTTCAGAAGCAGACTTTGATAGACCCAAACCTCTGATAAGCTCGTTTAAATCATCTTTGTTGAATGGTCTTGGCAATGCCAGGGGACAAGGGAAAGTCACTATCTCTACAGTCCGTAATCGCCTCTAAATGCATAGGTTCCTCCTGTGATGAACAAGCTTGAGGTGCAGGTGATATATTAGGGCTTAAAACACGTCTATATGTCGGCCAAGGCTTATTTTTCATTTCCGTTGGGTAGCCAAATTAATTTTTGTAAGCGCCGTCAAAGTAGTAGACATCAAATGATAAATCTAAATCATCAGACAAAAGTTGCAGTTTTGTTGGCCAGTATTATCGATTAGAAAAACTTATCAATAAATAGATAAAAATGAATAGAATCCACTTAGTGCACTGTTTTTTCTTGAGAGAAAATTTAAATTGGTGCATCATTAGTTACAAAAACTACGACAGCCGGGCCCTCACTAGCAGAACAACCCATAATCGAGCAAGTATTTCACTCAACAGTATTCCGTAAAATATTCGACCGCGCATTTTATGGTGTTAGAAGACCAACATTAAAACTAAATTATAAGCCTTCCGTGGGTCTATGCGAAAGGAAATTTAGTATTTAAATTAATTTTTAACTGAATTAAAATTCAAATATTAAAATAAATTCAACTACAGTGGCCACGTTTTGCTCGAATACAGGCAACAAATTGCTTTTGCAATACAATTTTATTTCGCATCGCAATTATTTTTCGCATTGCATCACAGAAAAGACCGCCAGCTACATTGTTTGGGAAGCAAAGGAAAACTAAATTTTCGCAATTCAAAATCTAACAAGCTTCAAACAAAGAGTTGAATTCGGGGAAAATACAGCAATAATCGAAATAATAGATACAAATTTTTTTGCACAGTTTCAACATTTCCTAAAATTTTTTTTGTTTACATTCTGATAATTTTCTCCTTTTTTTGTATATATAAAATTAAAAGAATGGACTATTCTACAGAAAACATAACATACATAAAAGTTTCAAACTTTTACAAGATTATGTAGTATATATAAAAATACAGTCCATTTGTTATCAGAATACAAAAAAAAAAAAAAAATGGGTTCACAGTTTTACAGCCCTTTTAATTTTAGTATAATTAATTGCAAATTTGAAGCGTTTGAAAGTTCTCGATGATTTTTGATAATTTATAATCCATATAACGAAGAAATGAAATTTTTTTTATTTTTGGTCAAAATATTGCATATCTTTGATTGTTCTAATGGATCTATAAAAAAAATAAAAATAAACAAAAAACAAAAAAAATGGGCCTACGGCTTGATGTTGTTCCACAAATTAAGGGACCTACAATTTTAAAACGACACCGAGCAGCAAATGGTTTTTTATGAGGACCTTTTTCATGACAGAAATATACTCGGAGTTTTGCCATTGCCTGCCGAGGGGCGACTATTAGATATAAACTTTTGCTCTTTTTCTACGGCGGCGATATATCCCTTATCCTTAATAGTAATGCTACCTTTGAAAAATATTGCTTAGCAAGGTTTAACCTGTTAAGCGATTAATTTTTCTTAGCCAGCTCGATTTACTGTGCTGAATTCATTTCAAGCGAAGACCGGGATGCAAAACCGGTGTTCAGCCAAATATTGGATTTACCGTGCGCGTTGGCTGAACGATTATGATAACGAGTATCAGGAAATGCAGTCTTCATGCTTACTTTATAATGTCACATACATATATGACATTAACTAAAAAATGAACTTTTAAAATTGACGCATATATACGACATAATCACTTAACAGGCTAAGAAAGGCTACCAATAAGTTAAAACAAAGTCCCATTAGATCATAGAAATTGCTAGCCAAAGTAGTTTGTTTGGGGATTCACTCACTTTACTAGAAAGGATTATGTTCTTATCAGTTGTAGTGTTAAAATGTTTGTGCTTCCTCGCAGTCATCAAAAGTGGTAGGTACCCATTTAACGAAATTTACGTGAGCATCTGCAAAAATGTGCTGAAGAGTCTCAAACTCTTTTTTCGGTGCGATACCAATTCTTCCTTAAGTGCAATAACCCCTGGGGTTGACTGACAGCTTGACCGCCAATCATTAATTTATGCGCGAAACTCGAGGTGTGACAAATGAGCGTGATCAAGGCGAATTTTTATGTGTTTCCATATGCTAAAATATTTTACAACTTCAATAGATGGTCCCTTCCCTAACAGCCACTAGACTAAAGCAAAAATATTATCTAATTTTGAAATGCAAATTTCACTAATAATTTATTCAATTTTACCTACATAAATTCATTCACACAAATAGAGTTGGGTACGAATTAAAGCAACAGATAAAGAAATCGAAGAAGCAAATGGGTAGCTGCCGGCAATTGACCCGTGAATAGATAGAAACATTTCGGACAATGACATTTCGCCACAAGCCAGCGCGACGAGCCGAGAATTTGGCATATACAAGAAATAAAAATAATAAAAAAACACATACAAAAATCATAAAGCAAATCAAATCGAGTTAAGATTAAACGAAATATTTATTTATGCTCTGGCATCAGCATAGGATTTTTCATATTACAAGGGTGAGAAATTATTTAAGGTTTAATAGTCATATAAAATAATTTTAGTTTTCTTTACAGCCTAATGCAAAATATACAAAAAAAACTTTAACGCCACTATTCCGAAATCATAATGCAGCAATGCAATAAGGAAAAAAATGCAAGCGCAGTAATGCAGCGCCACAATGACAGAGTACAGCGCCGCGTCTAGCAGCAGCGAATGTGCGAAGAGATAAACGAAAAATACAGTGCACCGTTCACAAAAGCAAGCAAACAATCAAGAAACAGCAGAAGAAATAGAGTAAAAAGTCAGACAAGAAGAAAGCGAAATACAACACAAAGCAAACAAAAGTATAAATTGAAAAGGGGACAGAGCGCACCAGGGAGACAGCAGAAAAAAATCAATTCAAGTGACGGCAGCGACAACGGCGACCGCGACCGCAAACGACGTCAACGGCAGTGGTGTGCGACGCGGCAATTGTGACGTACTAGAATTAGCGTTGCGTTTAGTATGGAAGCGCATACATTTACATTTATAATAATGGAATTTTAGTAGTGGGGTTTGCGCGAGTTTGTACGTAGCGCTTTTTGGAGCCAAGTTGCCGGCCGGGCGTTATTTCGACACAGTAAGCACAAATGCAAAATATTAGATTCCGCTTCCAATTAGTTGAAAAACTAATTACTAAATAAACAATTACAACGTGCGCTCACAAATGCATTAAAAAAGGCTCAAGCGAGCGTAAAAATTCAAGTCAACTTCCCGAATGCTGTTGGCGGCTGGCTGCATGTGAAAAATTTTATTTTACCTTTTGTTTTTGCTGCGGCGTTCAATGCATTCACAAATTCCCTTTGGTTAGTTCTTTGCTTTGTATGGTTTTTGTTTTTATTAGTTCTTATGGCCTATGTGTATTCCTCAAGCGGCGTCGCAGACGTCAAAATTAAATACACCAATCGCACTAACAATCCAATAAATCTCAAAAAAGGTTTCTACTCGTGACACAAACACACAAAACTATTCCTCACGTAAAAGGGGCGTTTTGAAGGTTTACTGTTTTAAAACACTTTACACTTAATTTGTATGCAAAAATTCACTACACACTGCAATTTTTCTCAATTTATAGAATAATTTTGTTCGCGCACTTAAAATTCTTTATTGCTCTGGCTGACAGACAAAATAACAGCGAAACACCAAATGATTTTGTGTTGTTTTTTATTATTTGTTTCTTTTTATTTGGTTACTTCCACAATTCATGTGTGCCGCCGACAATGGAAAATCAGCAGATGCAGCGACATAAACGTTGGCGTGGCGCACAAACAAATTTTTATACAAGTTGCAAATTTTAAATATTAATCACCTTTTCTCTATTGGAGAGTTATTCATTTAAATTCTCTTGCTGTAAATTACTACAATTATTTTGCAGCAAATTGTGGGGCGCTACTTATTCACAATCGAATTTTTCACAAACGTTTCTCGCTACGAAGTCGCACTGTTGCTTTTACTTGCAATTGCGTTTGGCTCGTTACCGATTCGCTGCCGTTGAACTGCACTGATTGCAATAAACTTCTTTTATAATATTGTGAATAATTCAACAATTATATACTTTTTCAAGAAATTCGCTGTAAAATTATCCGCTGCGCGTTGTAAACGATTTGAACACCACCATTCAATTTTTATGAGTGAATTTCCTATTTCGCCAGCGCCGCTGTTTTGGCTGTTGCCCGCTTTCGCTGTCGTTGCTGTGCTCGTTCGCATTGTCTGCATTCGTGGCTGTCGTTCGATTTTTCGCTATTCCACTTTATGCCGCTCTTCGTTCCCTCTAGCACGCATTACTTGGTTATTGCTATTTCATTTCGTCGCCTGTAGTGCGCTATGTCGGGTTAGTGGTGAGACAATATAGTTATGCTGTTTGCACAAACTCTCAGCTGTTGTGTATGAGTAGAGAATGTCTGAAGTAAAGAAGGTGCACTCCATGGTGCACTCTGGGCAGAGCATATAAAATAATTCTTTTAAATTCTCTGGTATGAGGCAAAAGAGCGTGCTTGAGATGGCACGAGTGTTGAGTGGACGAGTGTTGAATTGGTCAATGAGCAAAGCACGTCTGAATTGAGTGAAATTATATATGAGTGTGTGGCTGATGTGCTTTCCGCCTTCGGCAATACAATTAGAATTTTTCCGAGTAAGAATTTGATGGAAAGAAAAATGTAGTGATACAGAGATGCATTTGATAGTGTGCCGGAAGTTAATGCGGGTGCTTTTTTTTAAGGTTACAGATGATCTTCTTCTATGAGCGGACTGTTATTAAAAATGCATCACAAAATATAATAAAATAAATAGGTAAAATTCTTTAGTTGTTGAAATTTTACTGCTTATTTTTATAAATCTGCATAAAGTTTGGTGCGTTGAAGTAAAACAAATAACAGTTATAGTTGCATGTTTTTGATAGGAGTTTTGAATTTTTCGGTATTTGTTTTTTTTTTGTTTTTTTTTGGTTTGCATCAAATGATGTATTCGATTGGGTACTGAATAGTGTAATACGTTTTAAGGAGATACACATTTCTTCTGATAGCCAGACATTTATTGACCACCCTCATATTGTACTGCAACATTTAGCAATCTTTAAAAATTGTACAGGGTGTATTCGGTTGTTGAGGGCATCCATATACGTGACTATAACTTCCTGAATCCATAATTTTTCTTTGTGTTGTTTTTCAGGTAAGACATGGAGGACTACAACTTAACTCAAGAAATGAAGAGACATGCAGTTATCGTCGCTATAAGCGCAAAATCATGCCGATTTAAAAGCCTCTAATTTTCTTAAGCGCGCTCGTTCATTTCTTCATATGTTCGCTGTGAATTAGAACAAGACGTAAAAAAACACAATGAAAGTTCTGACACTATCCGATCTCCAGAATTTATTCAACAAGTGCAAGCGATCATTGACGAGAACCCTTCAAAATCAATGAGGGCCCTTACGAGGCAGTTTAATGTTTCTGAGGGTCTTATCAGTGGAGCTGTCCATGGAGGTCTTCGGTTGTGCGCAGAAGATAGTTAATGTCGGGGCAAACACAAGAATAGCGGTTATCCAAAATGAGTTCGAGCAGATTCTGCTGCATATATCGGGGTTCTAGATACTGTACTGAAACCCCGGACGGATAGTGTACACAGTGGCAGCCCATACATATTTCAGCAAGACTCTGCTCCTTCATACAAAGTGATGGCGGTACAAAATTGAGTGCCTGAAAATTTCTATAACCACGTAACACCGAACTTTTGGACCTAGGCCTTAGTGCACTGGATTACCACGTATGGGGCGTAGTTGAGCGTGAAACCAATAAACAGCCTTACAACTCCATTTCTTCTATAAAGGCTACAATTAATATCGTTATGGACAATATGAATAAGGAGCATTCGATATGGACATGCAATCGTTTCTGGACATCTTGCGAAGTGCTGGGGATAAACGCGGATAAAATAGGCATAATACTTTTTACCAGGAAGTATAAGGCGTAGAATATCTCGAAGCTAGACAACAACGAACTACTTCTCAAATATCGTGCGAGGTACCTCGGAGTAATACTGGACAGTAAATTGCTGTGGAAGCACAATGTTGAGGAAAGGGTGAAAAAGGCCAGTAATGCGCTGTACGCATGTAAAATAATGCTGGGCGTTACTTGGGGTCTATCACCCTCACTGATGCATTGGTGCTATACGGCAGTAGTTAGACCGATATTGCTGTATGGGGCCTTAGTATGGTGGACTGCGACAAGAAAACTGGCATACTTAATGCCGACTCGCTGCTCTCTGCATAACAGGAGCGATGAAAACCACTACAAGGGCGGCGCTGGAAATGATACTCAGCATGCCACCTATCGACCTTATGGCGAAAAATCTGGCAGCGAAATCCGTGGAGAGATTAGTGGCTGCTGGAGTATTCACCTGTAGACACTTCGGGTATAACTCAATAGGAAAGAGGAGTTCAGGTTGCACAGACTACATGATTCCGTACTTTAATTGGGAGAGAAGGTTTTGTACTACAATTGAAGAGGAGGGGGTGGCACAAAGGCATGCAGTCGGGCCATAGGACTTTTCACATCTACACAGACGGCTCTAAAACTTTAGATGGAGTGGAGCGGGCATTTACTGCTCAAAACTAGGGATTAGGCAGCCTATCAAGCTGTCGCACCAGGGCAGTATTTTCCAAACGGAAGTTTTTGCTGTGGGGAAAGCCGCGGAGCTAGCCTACACAAGAACAAGAAAGAACTCAATAATTATGGTAATATATACGTGGACAGTCAAGCAGCAATAAAAGCAATAAGCTCATATTGTATTAAGTCCAAAAATGTTCAACGGAGCAGGGAGGCAATGGAAAAACTAGTCGAAAACAGAAGGTTGCATATTACGTCGGGTCGATTTGTGGGGAGGCAAAAAAATCGGCCATTGCTCTGTGAAAATCATATTCTAGGGATCAAAATAAGATGCTTTGCCGAAGGAATCATACCTCTAAAACGAATTCTGATGCCCCCCAATTTGGGTCGAGCTTTTTAGTTTCTTTTCTCATGTAAAGGCCAAAAATGGTGATATTTTGAAATTATTGTATGGGGTGTGCCACTGGCATGGGTGGATCGGCCGTCCAAAGTTAGTGGGGGTCGGTCATACATTTGGACTCGATTGGAGCACTCTAAATGGGTCAACGTGGGACTTTTCGTTCGACCCAAATTGGGGGACATCAGAATTCGTTTTGGAGGTATGGTTCCTTCGGTTTCTTATTTTGATCCCTAGAATACGATTTTTACAGGGCAATGAGTGATTTTTAAATCGACCCGCCCTATTGCATATCCATTGAGTACCTGGTCACAAAGGCATTATGGGGAACGAAGTAGTAGATGAGTTAGAAAAGAGGGCTGTTAGACTACCATTTGAACAAGAGAACGACATACCAAGAAAAGCTAAATACGATATACAACGAAATGGACGACTACATTGAAAAAGCGAGTGGAAGCTAGGTGGACTAATCTGACCACATGCAAAACAGCTAAAGTTATGTGTAGAACTAACGACAAACACGACTTACGCTCCCGCAAAAAGACTGAAGAACTATCCTAGGTATGCTACCAGGTCATAATCTATTGGCTCCACATGCGTACAAGATAGGGATTGCGAACACGGACAGATACAGGAATTGCAGAGAGGATGTTGGGGAAACTTTAGAACACCTCCTGTGCCCGGCATTATTAAAAACGCGTTTAAAATGCCTGAGTGCCCCACTGTTTGAGGGTCTGAACGAAGTCTCAAAAGCGGAATTCCCAGCTCTGCTTAGATTCGCCAAAAGCATTGACATCCTACATGATGTCTACTTTCAGTATTCATAGAGGTCGGTTTCCATCTGGGGTCGGTCTAGGGATGTAAAGGTCTATACGGGGCTTAATACCAGCCAGGCTAACCTAACCTAACTTAATGGACACTTAGTTGAATGATTTTAGAGATATAAAATAAGTTAAGACTGCGTGAAAGTTTCGCGAATAAATTTTTCGCAAATTAATTTTAAGTAAGTACAAGGTGGCGCAAAATTAATCACCCTATTGGGAGATTTATAATTTTCGCAAATGGGATCGTACGTCAATTACATCTGACACTTGTGTTTTGGGCAGCTGTAGTGGGCCAAAAATATAAGCATTGCAGCGCGTAAAGGTCAAAATAAAGATTTCCATCACTCAAAATACATGTTTTTATTTAGCAAAAAAAAGATAAAAACAACATTGAGTGACTAATATTTGATATTAGAAAGAATTCATACCCCTAAATTGCATACAAACATACGCTTTACGTGTATACTGTGTAATTCATTTCCTGTTCCAGCAGCACCTAAGTGGCAGCACACACTCACATACGAAAAGATCCTTGTAGCGCCAACATAAGCATATCAATGTAGCTAAATAAGCAAGCAGCTGTGTATGTATGTATGCATGTATATATGTAGAAGTTATATGCATATTAGAATATGTGTACTTTCTTCATCTTAAACATTTTTTCAGGTCAAGCTGTTTGCGCTTCAGCAGGAATGAGCTTTAGAGACGTTGGCGTTGAAAGCGCGTAATACTCATTAAAAGGCCCAAGTGTGAATGCATTTCTAAAGTACCTACATATGCATGTGTGTATGTACGCCAGCATTTTCACACATACTTATGCATGCATGTGTGTGTGCGGATATAATTATGTAATAGACTCTTCTCTATGTACTCGCGTATGTGCTAAAGTGTATTAATTAAAAAAAAAATATTTTCTGCCAAATCGCCAGCTACAGGCAGTAGTTGTAGGCCTATCGTTGCCTCAAAGAAAAGAAAAAAAAACTATGAATACATATACATATGAGGGAAGTTGCTATTAGCATCGTGTGCTGCCATCTATCAAACGACGGCAAAACAAATTTCAGACTGATTTATAGGTAAGTTTGGATTTGGCAGCTATTCGATTCGTGATTTTCGCTAAGATGGAAAAAGAACAGTGCCGTTCTGTAATTCGCTTCTTTTTTTTGGATGTGAAAAATTGCGAGGAGATAAAAGCAGAGTTGGATGCTGTCTATGGGGCTCTTCGCCCTTTATGATTACAGTTAGATATTAGTTCAAGGAATTTAAACGTCGGCAAACATCCTTTTTTGATGAGGAGCGACCAGGACGCCCGGAAGTCGTAGCTACCTAGGAAATCATTCAAAAAGTCCACGACATGATTCTCGCTGATCGACGAACGAAAGAGCTCGAAGTAACAAAGGTCATAGGTGCGTCGACCGGAATAGCAATTAATATTTTATATGCTAAGTTGGCGATGGAAAAATTGTCAGCCCAATGGATGCCGCGATTGCTCACAAGCAACAAAAAACGAATGTAGCTGTTAACTTCGAAGCAGTGTTTGGAGCAATTTAAAAGAGATCCGAAGGAATTTTTGCATCGATTTGATCGATCAAAACAATGGATTTTTCCCGGTGAATCTGCTCCAAAGAAGGCGAAGACAGTCACATCGGCCGAAAAGGTCATGACGACGATTTTTTGGGATGTGAACGGCGGCGTAATCTTAATTTATTTTTTAGAAAAAGGAAGGGCGATCACTGAGAAATACTACAGTGAGTTATTGGACCGCTTACACAAAAAATTGAAGGAGACACGGCCGAATTTGGCGAAACAGAAGGTGCTGTTCCACCATCACTTTCATCCGGAGTTGTTGCCGCCAAACTGCATGAATTGCTGCCGCGCGCCCGTATTCAACCGATTTGGCTCCCTGCGATTTTTTCTTGTTCCCTAACATGAAGAAATGGCTGGTGGGAAACAAATCTAGTTCAAACGAGGTAGTCATCGCGAAGACAGAGGCATATTTTAGAGAGTTTAACAAATCCTATTTCTTAGAGGCGTTAAAAAATAGCCAGTGTTGGGAGGAGAGTATCTTTCTGAAACTATGTTGAAAAATAAAAAATAAAAAATTTGAAAAAATAGTGTCTTCATTTCTAAACAGGCACTTATTGAACCCCCTCACAATGTGCAACAGTGCACCAACTAAGCAAAGTGGTCCAAAAAACTCAAAATCAGATGTATGAAGATAATTTTTATTAATCAGTTGAGTAGAGTAAGAAACTTTTGATCAAATTGTGTTATTTAAAAAACAAAAAAAAACATTAAAAATTAAAAAAAAGTATAGTAAAATTATTTGTAAATCAAAAAAATTGCAAACTGTAAAAAATGAAAAATAAAAACCAAAATAAATAAATTAAAAAATTACATCTTGAATCGTTTCATATTCTGGTTGGTTACAACAGCCAAAGCGAATTCATTAAGGCACCATTGTGGTCTAGAATTTCGAAAAAATCGATTTTTTTCATGTTATGATAGATAGTTTATACTTATACTACAATTTTTATATTGAAATTCGTTGTAGTTTAGACATTACAGTCCTTTAAAACGAGACCGGTTTGGAGTACGACGCCCAGGTATAAGCACGTTAACCGTGTTTTACTCGAAACTATTTTTTCCGAGTTGGCGTTGGTAATTTCTCAAAAAGTACTGAACCGATTGATTTGAAATTTTAAAATGTTATTGAGTAGACTTGTGTCTCTCGCGGGTAGCAGAATTATAATTTTATAATCAATTTTTCTATTTTTTTTAAGAGGAGAACTTGAAAAAAAACGTTTGTTTTGTTTTTCCAATAAACAGATAAAGTATCTAAAGAAAATTTGTTTTCTTTGTAAATCTGCTACCCACCATAGCGACATACATACCTCCTGATGAATAATCGATTGAATTTTTTTTTTCAGACATACCTAAGCAGCCCAATCAGTGACGCCAGTGGCATGTGTTACGTCAGGGGAAGCAATTTTTTTTAATATTGTCATTGAAAAAAATATTTTTTTTTTGTAAATAAAGAATTGATCTAATGAATAAAACGATTTTCAATTGATACCGATTGTTTTTCTTCAATTTTCAACGTCTTCAATTTTCACGTCTCTAGACCAGAAAGGTGCTTTAAAGCTGGTGGTGCTAGGCCACTAACAATATTTTGTACATAAACAAGGAGTTGAGTATCTAAGATGGCGCCATTGAAAAACAGTTTATTTTTCGCGATTTTGACAAGTCTGACGTCCAAACAAAATTAGGAGAAATTATGTGTTTGTGAAAATTCAGTGAATGGTGGTAGTATTACGATTCGTGAGATTTAAACAAATCAAACTAATGAAAACGAAGTGCCGCGTGTTAAATTATAAAGCACAAATGAATTTGAAGCCTGCAAATGCAGTTTGTTTGCGTTTTTATGCGGAAGGCGCCGTGGGGAGAAAGTATGAGTGTGTGCGTATAATTTCTTAAGTTTGGTTGTTTCCATTGCTTTCGCCTACTCTTCTTCTTCTTCACAAACAAGTAATTCGCCTTTCTTTTGTTAGTTTATTTATGGACTCTTGCGTCACGGCGAATTCGGATGGCGCAATCTTGTATTCTTTCGTTCTTGATACATAAGAATGTCACGGCAAATAAGAAAATATAGAAGTAATTTTCTTATTTAAAACAAATTCTGCACTTCGCACTACATTATTTTTTTATTAAAAGCCTTTTGAATTTAAATTAATTACAAAATTTCAATTTTCAAATTACAAATTTGAATGTAAATAATATTTCTTCTTGATTGGCGCGATAACCGCTTACGCGATTTTGGCCGAGTTTAACAAAGCTCGCCATTCGTTTCGTGCTAACCGGCGCTAGTTGGAAACACCAAGTGAAGCCAAGTTCTTCTCCACCTGATCTTTTCAACGCAGAGGAGGCCTTTCACTTCCTCTGCTATCACCAGCTGGAGCCGCAACGAATATTTTTAGAGCTGGATAAAGACTCAGCTAACGTTGCCGCTGGATGTTAGTCGTTGCGCTATGTCTATGCCGTCGTAAAGCTCTTACAGTTCAGGGGATCGGGTACTTTTTCGTCCGGACCCGGAGTTTTCAGAGGGGCCCGGACTCGAGGGTAATTCCAAGAAATTTCCTGCTTGAAAAAATATAGTAAATAATACTTCAACTTAAAAGAATGTCAAACTGTTGCAAAAGGTTTGCCAAACACTTCGTCAACATTGCCAGCAAGCCGAAAGAAGAAACGTAATGATGAAGAACCTGAGAATTCAGCGGAAAATATGACCGCCGAATAAATTGATTTCAAGAGGAACACATTTCTCGTCATCATGGACTCAGTTATCACTGGTATTGAAAATCGGTTTACTGCAATTAAAAACATAAACAACATTTTCTCATTCCTGTGGCTATTTCCTAAAATTGAAAAAGCAGAACTTCAGACAGCAGCTCTTAATTTTGCTAAAAAATACCCTTCTGATGTGTCGGAAGAAATCTCAATTGGGATGTGTCACTTGAAGAGTGTGTACAAGGCGAATTTTACTGGAAATTCGGAATGTTGTATGCCTCCGTTCGACTTGTTGAATGCCATCACAGCTAAAAACTTGGATACTCTGTTCCCGAACATCTTCATTGCTTTGCGAATATTCTGCACCCTGCCAGTATCGGTTGCCGGCGCCGAAAGATCGTTCAGCGCTTTATCAAGGATCAAAGACTTCCATCGTTCTTGTTCAACTCAGAGTCGAGTAACAGGATTGGCAACTTTGTATTTGGAATCTGAGTTAGCAAGGAAACTTGACTTCGATGATATTATAAGAGCTTTTGCCTCAGCTAAAGCAAGAAAAGCAAAATTCTAAGCATCGTGGCAGTCATTTTCAAATATTTGTGAGGCTCACAAAATGAATAAAAAATCTTAACTTTTTTCAGCTGCGTTTTTTATTTCAGATCTGCTGAAGAGTTTTCTAAAATTCATTTTAATCAATATTTCATAATTAATTCTATCAAAAAATTTATCAATGAGTTTTTCAATGTTTAAATGTTATATCACTATAACATAATACGCATTTTGATAAATAAAAAAAATTTGAAGGGGCCCGCATCTCAAGTTTCCCCCGGGGCCCGAATACTCTCTCCACGGCCCTGCTGCTACCACCTTTAATAGATTCACCTTAACTACAGTAAATTTTATACGGACTTTCATTTCATTTTTAAATTTAAATCGGAATTTTTTAAGAGCTTGATAACTTAAAGTGATAAGACAAAACAAAAATATTTTTTTTATAATCTGAATAATAATTTCATGATATTCGTTTTTCGAATATGATATCCGTTACCTGTCCTCCGCTACGAGTTATATGGTCCACTCGATCAGTCCAAGTTTTGGCAACTTTTTCCAATAAATCTGGCCAAAATTGCCGTCTAATGCTTCAAAAGTTGCTAGTTTCTCGGCATAAACCAATGGCTTAACATAACCGTTTTATTTTTTTTTTTGGTGGGTGTAGTAGGGTTCAAAATGCCTTCGCACTTACAGCGACCGTCGTCAACTGTTTCGAATGTTATAGCCACTAAAACAATCCCTCCTCCTCTTTTGGGGAGACTCCCTTCCTGGAACTACTTTACATTACTTCGGCAAGGCCCAGAACGGTCCGCCATATTTGTAGCCAGCTTCATGTTATAGGCTCCTCTTCTAATGTCTCTGTGCCGTCAAACCAGTGCGGCCGATTCCCAAAAAGCTGGCCAAAAGTCGAAAAAAAAAAGTTTCTAGATAGAGTTTTTTTGTCTTTGGGTTGGCTACAGTAATGCCTTGAGTAGTGAAAACCGTTCATAGCAACGTCCTGTACCCTAAGTATCCTCTGTATTTTCAGTCGCAACGTGGCCTTCGTTTGAGCATCGTATTACTGTCGATGAATAGTGAAAGTTGTACACATTTGAAAGATTTTGTAATGGAGTAAATTGGAATCATCTTCGGAAGGTTAGTAAAATACGAGAAATCTTTAGTACATATCAATACCTCGACACAAAATTTTTAGCTGCAGCAATACGTAGATACATTTTTTGCAATTTTTTTTATAAAATTTGAGTTTTCAAACTGTATAGTAATACAACACCGTCATATGCTGCTTTGAAACCTATTAAAGGTTACTCAAAAAAGTAATGGTTACTGAATAAAACAAGATTCAGCTGCTACCACTTGCTACCTTGCGACCCCGAAAACATATAAATTTACATGCATCTTGATTATGTTCTTGAATATACGCTATTTCACGTGAGGGGGTGGCCAATAGGGGTGGAAGGGGCCGGATTTTCAAAATTTTAAGATCAAATTCGTAATCAGCGACCCCGACAACCCCCGAGTAAGAAATTTTGAATCAATTACTTAATTTTTTGAGTTTTGGCCAGCTTTTCGGGAATCGGCCGCACTGTGCGTCATGAGCACATGACTCGAGCGATCGTGATTCGTTGTCAGTTTGTAGACAGTCTACCTCCTATCGATGGCTGGAATTGTTTTTATCTGCGTTTTGCGCTGCCACTACTCGAGTGGGAGGTGCAGCATTATTCTCTTTGCAAAACTTTTAACTGCGTTCCAACAGCCATTTGATGCACCCAAGACTAACTCAAGCGTTCGGCGTTCTTCGTTGAAACGATCACAGTAAAAGAACACTTGCTCCGCGCTTTCTATTGCATTGTTGCAGCTTCGAAGTGTTCTCCATGTGAAAACGATGGAGATACTCCAAGAAAACTCCGTGATCGCTCAATATTTGGGTTAAATAGTGGTCTACGTCTCTGTGTCTTCTGGTCACCCATTGGCTAATTTTGGAAATGAGTCTATAGGTCCAACGTCCGTTAACAGACGAGTCCCATCTGATTTGCCACTTTTCTAACGAATGTAGAGCTTCTGCAGCTTTCGCTACAGGCTTTACTCTTTGTTCGTCATAAAGTTGTCCCATTTCCTGCATTTCCAGCGTTGACGCAAACCACGTCATCTGATACGGTCCTGTGTGTCCCTTAAAAAGCAATATAGAGGCGTTAAATCGTATGAATGGGAGGGCCATTGAACTTAACTATTTATGGAAAGAAAGTTGTCACCAAATTGATTTTGTAATAAATCGATTGTTTAGCGCGCTGGAGGCAAGTTGCGCCGTTTTGTTGGTACCAAATATCGTCGATGTTTAGCTAAATAATTTTTGAAAACAAAAAATTAGTCAGCATGACTCGCTCGCCATTCACCACAACGGCAGCTCCTGCGATGATGCCGCAAGTGCTCTATGAACTTCGCGAACAGATTTATTTTTTTCGAAGTAAATTTCCACAGTTTGGAAGCGTTGTTCTGGTGCTAAACTATGATGACTTGACCTTTTTGAACAGAAATGTCGACACAGTTTGCCATTCTTAGCTAACAAACTATAGTTATCGACATCGCTAGTTCTCATGCAGCTAAAAAAGAAACGACCGATATTATTAAAATCCTTGCATTTGTATCGCTAGATTCTAGATGTAGAAAAAATTTATTCTTCAAAATTTCCGTTCTCCACTTCGCATCCGCTATTTAAATTAATTTTGACTTCAGATTCGTAATCGGACGTTTAAAAAATTTAATATATAGTATTGATGTAATAATAGTTAAACCTCGATATAATGAATTTTGATAAAACAAAAAACCCAATATAATACAACTTTTTCTCAGCCTCCTGAAAAAACCTCGTTGAAGAGAAATTTTCATACAAAAATGCTCTGTAAAGGAGAAATTTTGAGCATGAAAATCTACGAAATATGATATATTCACGTTTAAAGCCCCGTAAGCAAAGGCACCTGTTTAATAGAAAGCAAAAAGCAGCTGTTGAATAGAAGCGTGAACGCCATAACTTAGAAACTATTTGACAAATTGGATTCTAACAAGCTGCATTGTATGGACTTATAGGTCTCTTCCATTCGCCATTTCTCTGCTGGGCTCACTAGACAAAAAACTTTAATGTGAAAGCAAAAACAAAGTTATCGCGCAGGATTCACTAGCGAGTAGCGAGTTATACCTTATATAAAACTCTTTTCCAGCGTTGCCAAGTTATGTTCATTTATACCAGTTACTACATCTATTCACCACTTGCTAACACTTGGCGAAAAGAAGAGGCCTTTAGTGTTAATTTCTGCGCAAGTTGTGGAGGTGGTCCGCTTCAAATCAGCCGAATTCGTCTTGATGTTTTTGCTTAACTATTGCACAATCATTTTGATTAGGGTTGGCATCAGACGACTGTGAAGACCAATCCAACACTTCAAACCCATTTTGCTGTTTCTATTTGGGATCATTGTCTTCTGGTAAAATCCAAGGTTGGCTACATAGTTCTTTCAAATAACAGCTGACAGCAAGAATACTTATTGGTAAATTTTATTTATTAAATTGGCGGTAAACACAAGAAACCGGCGAACTCCTTTTTCGGAGAAGCAGCTCCAAACATGAGCCTTAACTGCTTGTTGAACAGTTCGTTGAAGTCGTCTATTATCAGCAGTAACCAGGATCGACGTATGTAACTATTTGCCAAAAATAAAGATTCTTTCGGTAATATTACGAGCTCGAGCTCCTCTGCCTGTAAACGTTCTCGAATTGTGTCTTTAGATACATTAACACCACTTTTCACTTACAAAACCGCTTCAGCTTTACACAACGATAAGTTCGCCTTTTTTGGCCTCGTCTGCGAAAGCCGTCAACGTTTCCAACTTCGGTATACCATTGCACGAAATTATTTATGAACTTCTTCAAATATTTTGCTGCAGATGCAAGAGACATTTTTGGACCTTCAGGGTGTGCACATCGGAACATGGCTTCAAATCGTTTTTCATATTAATTGGAATTTTTAATTTCGAAAATAACGTACGACTTCTAAATTTTTCAAAATATTAACAAATTAATGAAATTGTTGATGAGCTTGCTAGAAAGGGGACTAAATTGGCCTCAGAGACCTCCTACCCGGTCATCCGCATCCCCCTGACAGTTGTTAAAGGGGAACTGCACAAATTATTTCTCAAGAAAGCGCAGAAACGATGGTGCTCCATTTCTTCTTGTGCTATTTCGAAAACCCTTTGGCCCCAATACGATATACGAAGGACTCAGAAAGTCCTTTGGACTCCTCGCCATTCAATTTCCAAACTCGTAGCTGTGTTTACCAGACACTGGACGATCGGCACACACGCAGAAAAACAAGGGTTCCCATTTAACCTCCATTGCAGAAGTTTTGAGGACCTTTCTCAGAAGAAGACTGTAGAGCACTTTCTCTGTAAATGTCCGGGTTTGGCAGCTAGACGATTAAGGTCACTGGGTGCTTCTTTCTTCGACAGCCTGGGCAGTGCACCAACCTAAATCCCATCAATCTTCTCCTCTACATCAACAGCTCTGGCTGGCTGTAGATAGGTATCTGTCTATTGGAGGTCTCATAATGTTATCAAAACGGCGCTTTAGTGCTACTTGAGGAGTGCCAGGCTGGCACTTCAACCATTTCAGCTACCTAGCTAGCAAATTGAACAACGCGAAAAGGCGGGAAATACTCATATATAGCAGCATTTAAATTTTTTGTAGCGAAACTCTAAGTTTGATTTTATAGGTCACGTTTATATTAGACAGGCTGTAAAGCGATTTTTGCAAAAGTTTTACATCCTTCGTTGTATCGAGGTTTTGATATTATATACATAAATATAACGAAACCATAGATACATATAACCAAATTTTTGTACAATTCCTTCAACTACGCCACATCGAGTATTCACTGTAATTGATTTTGTGACCTATTCCTGGGACTACCTTGGGATATTTGTCATTCACTTGCGTTCTCTGGCCCACAGTGCTATGGTTCAACTACTGATGCTAGTTAAGTTCTTGTTCTTGTTTCTAGTAATGTTGTTGTTGTTATTGTTGCGTTTGCTTATTGCAATTGCAGTTGTAATTACTCTCGTTACAATTACGTAGGTTGGCGGCTAGCGGTATATGTATGTATGGACGTGCGCTCATTTATCAACCGAAAAGAGATTAATAATAATTTAATTAAAAGCGGAAATTCAACGCAATGAAAATGAAATAAAAGTACAAGTCGAGTAAGTAGCACGCATGTATGTGTGCATGTATGAATGCATGCATGTATATGTATGTATGTATATGGCATTGCTAGTGTGCGTAACGCATTGTTGGCAGCAGATTTACTTATTTTTATCGTCTTTGTTATTGGTACAATTTAACTGTTATTGTTGTCATATTTGATGCAGTTACTCTTTCGTAATGCATTAAACATGTTTACTGAGCGGATTTTTATGGATATTTATTTTTGCTTTTGGGGTTACTCATTTTGCCAATTTTGCCTTTTTCCATTATTTTATTTATGCATTTTTGGCTCTATTCTTTTTTAATTTGTCATTTTTACTTTTTATTATATTTTTATTTCTGCTTACTTCACTATTTTATAAATCAACCGATTTCGCTTTTGTTTGGTATGCTTTTTTTTGTTTTTACTTTTCCCATTTGCAATCTTTTAGTACGAGCATTAAATGTAGGCAGTATAAAAAACAAAGTACAGCAAAATAAAATTGAATAACATTTAATTAAATTTTCTCTTATCTTCATTGAAAAGGATATGCAGAGCATCAACACTCGTCGGCTGCGCATAAAGCGTTGTGGCGTAAGTGTTGCGGTAGTAATTGCCCCGGCAGCGAAAACTTGAACGAGTCGAACAAAATTTCTACCTTACCACTACTAGTTTCAGTTTGACAGCTGATGGACCACTTGGCTACTCTTACTCAATGATCATTCGCTACATAGAGTGAGAAAGTACAAAATGACGCAGTTTGAAATGGACAATTGAGAGTAATTTGGCTATGACGAAGTAGGCGTGAGCGTTTACGGGATTGTTGATGTTATTTAATTTTGGTGGAGAAACTAGGGATGATGGAGATAACCTAATAGCCAATCTGCCTTTATCACGCCAACTCGGTGCCGAATAAAATAACTTTTTGAATTATTTTCAGATCTAACACACAAAGCCAGAAAAAAAAAGTAAAAAATATTACAAGAATAAACGATTAATCGGAAATTTTGATTATTTTTGTTTATTGCTAAAATAATGAAATAACTTGTTCTCACATTTTTATAGATATAAAAAATAGAGTTCATTTACAATTTATGACTTAAATGTGTAAAGTTTGTAAAAATCACATCCACTTCGGCTTTCCAAAGCTATTGGCCTTCTTCATCTTGATTGACGCGGTAACCGCTTATGCGATTTTGGCTGAGTTTAACAAAGCGCGCCAGTCGTTTTTTTTCGCTATTGCACTTGCCTTAGAAAATATGTGTTCTGCAGGTACTGATTTGTTAATCAAATGCATTGTGGGAAAGCAGGTGCAAATTTGGATACGTTCTTCAGCTTTTTCTCATAAAGTTTGGAATTAAAAAAATTAGTTTCTTAAATTCTTTTGAACAATTTCCAAGCCAGAGCCAGTTTAAGCACGCGCGATGAGCTCAGTGATGCATCGCTTTGTATACGCCTGTAAACAAATATACCGAGGATTAAGGTGAAAAGAATTGACCACACCAATAAGAGCCCTTTATTCGGCTCTCAGCGAATTTGACAGAATCAGCTGATAGGTTGACGTAACTGTGGTCACGAAGCGGTTTGTTTATGAAAAAAAATCAACACAATGGCAATAAAATCTAAACGAGGACTGTGTGCTTGGACGAGTGGATATGCGAAAATAAATCAACACAGCTTCCGCTCATGCTGCTTTCCGGAAATTCTCTTTCCGAAATTCACCTCACAATTTTCTTTTTCACCACAGTTAGTGGCCAAACCTTGTAAAAATATCATTCTTGCTAGTTTTTGATCTTTTTAGTTTTCCTCACCAAGATTAAACATCTCTCGGAGGTGATGATGGACAGGAAGTTTGCATATAAGTTAACTTCCTCTTTGAAACATTTTATTACCCACTACCCTTCGCATCAACAGGGAAAGAAAACATTTTACGGTACGTGCGCCCCTATTTGTCTTTTTAATATGACTAACTCATTTCATTCCTTATATACCGATAATTTAAGAAATTTCTGACCCTCTGATGCAAGTGCATGGCAGGTATCATTCCAAATAAAAAAAGTTCCTCCATTAAGATCTCGGTAAGGGCGTTGCTAAAGGCGTGACAGGGATCGAAAAAGATAGTAATCGGTCGGTGCAAGGTCCTGAAGGACCATCTATTCGAGTTCTTGGAGTGCGTCTTTGACGACTTGCGTAACATGGAGCCTGGTGAGTTATCGTGAAAGAGTATGATTTGACGATGTCTATGAGGTATTTTCGTCGAATAGCCAGCCTCATTCATGCGGTGTAGCTGGGCAATGTAGAGCATTCTTTTCGAGCATTTTCGAGTGCACTATGTCCTCTCCGTCCCACCAAACACATTTAATCCAATTCTTGGATGAAGATCCGGCTTGACTCTCGGCTTTGGCGAATCTTCTGGAGCCACCCACTCATTTCTTTGCTCCATATTGATGTATAGGGAGCATTTCTCATCTCCCCCATGACTATTCGGTACAAAAAGCACTGTTGCTCGATAGCGTGCGAGATGCTGAGAAGCTATTTGAAGGCGACTTTCTATGTTTTTTTCGTTGAGCTCGTGATCCACCCAAGCTCCCAATTTTTCGCTACATCCCATTGAATGAAGGTGATTGAGAATCGTTTTATGATCGCAGTTCATTTGTTTCTCCAATTCTCGACCTGTTTTTTCGACCGTTCTCGTTGAAAAGTGATTTGAGACCTTCTCCATCGAATCCAGAAGGCCTTCGGCGACGGAACGTGTCATAGACCTCAAGTTCTCCATTTTTGAACTTTGCATACCCTTTCCGTGCTGTAGACTCGCCCATGACACCTTCTTCATACACGTCACAAATGTCCCTGGCCTCGATGAAAAGCAAAGAAGAGCAGGTGTCAAAAATGTAGATTTGTTCTTCCTGGGTGTTCCTTTTCTAAGCCTCAAAACTAATAAAAAGTAAATAACTCAAAAATACAATTTGCATAATTTTGTAGAGCAGAATGAGTTCTATCGAATGAGTACTTACCCTTTGCCAAATAGCAAACAAATCGTTGTAAAATAAAATAAAATATAAAAACGCTATGAACTTATTCCCCTAACCAATATACAGGGTTCTGCACTCCAAGTGTAATCAATTAAAAAGGCCATAAATTTAATTTGGAAAATTACTTTTATTCAAATCAAAGTAAGAAATGAGTGAAAATAATACAAAATTAAGAATCAATTTATTTTTGCTCGATGTGATCACCTTTTGCCTTGACTATGGCCTTGAGACGGTCCAGCACTGAATCGCAACTAGCGGGCAATGACTTTCTCCAGTTCCTCTTATAGTTCGACCTTGCTCCCCAAAATAGCCTAAAGAGAATAATCCATCGGATTCGAATCTGGTGAATTTCAGAGCCATTGTGTGAAGTTCGTAACGTTGTTTTTTAGTCATTCTTGATTCACTGGAGTTTTGTGAGACGGTACCGAGTCCTGTTGAAACGTCTGTTGATCTGCCATCGAAATGTTTGTCTGCCCACGGCTTGAAAGCAACCTGCATTATACTTTCCTGATAATATTTCGCATTTATCTTGACGCCAGGCTCGATGAAAACGATTGGAGAGCACCCATCTGCGGTTACAGCGGCACAAACCATTTCCTGTGGCGGGTGCTACCTTCTGGTGGCCAATTGATGACTCAAATTCTCGTATGACTGCCCGGCCAAATAAACCCTACCGTTTTGGGAGTTTACGAATTGCTCAATTTGAAAAATTGTCGCTTTCGTCCAAGCAAAGCAACTCCTTCACTCTCACAAGTAGGTATGACACCAATTACTCATGGTTTTGGCTTCACTAGAACCGTGGAAGCTCGGAGCTAGTGCATATCCCTACAGGTTATTGTATTTGCATATCGATGCACGTGCATAAATATCCATTTATGTTACATCAGGAAGTTGGTTGCAAATGCACTGCGGACGCTCTGATGTGCCTGGCTGGCTGCTGCTCGCTGGCCTTATTACGCACTTCCGGTGTGTTCAGTTTATATAAAAAATAACGGTAAACAGCTAAGGTTGTCTTGCCCTCGGCTATGTTGGCCACTGTATACCTTATATTAAATTAAAATGAATAGGAAAGTTATATTCCTGCTGACCGCCATTTTCGCAGAGCTTTTTGCACATTTTTACATGGCCAGATTGGAATTTAAACACCGAAACAGTGGCCAAGTAGCAGGCCTTCAGAGGTGATGGATACGATAAAGTAACTCCTCTTAGATTAAGCGTACACTAAAATTCTCAAAATAATCGAATTCTATTCTCTTGAGACTGGGCAGAGTACTTCTGTGTCGGCCTTGAGCAGTGGTGCGATTCTCAAATTACTTTGTGAAAGTTTTTGTAGTTGTAAATTGCAATGCTCGAGTCCACTTTTATCGATTTTTGTAGTTAACTTTGACAATTTTCTAACGACAAGCAGAAAAGTGTATCGATAAATTCAGTTAGAATTTTCCAAGGCAAATCAGGTGGTGTTGGTAAATCAGCTGATTTGTGTTTTTTCTTTCGCCGTGTCCATGTGGCTGTCAGCTCACAATGAAACAAGGCGAATTCATGATTTGTTTTCTAGTTTTCTAATACTTTGCTTTGAGCAAACGTATAGAAAATTGTTATTGGTCTAGTGCCAGCACCTTTAATGAATGCGCCTTGGTATTTTCAATAAGAAAAGTCGCTGTAAAATTTTCCAACGAAATCCAAAAAACTGGGGATTTGATGCTGAAAAGACGCAACAGCCGCTTTTAACAAGGACCACTTCATCGGAATGCTTTTCGAATGCAATTTGAAAAGTTATATCGCTTGACTCCGGAAGATGTGTACACAATTTTTGATACAACTTCTTCGCTTTGAAGATAAATATATTTTTCAGCATTATCGGCTGAAATCAAAGTAAGGCATCGGTTTTTTAAATTGGAATTAAGCAACGAAAATTCAAATTGATTGGGCAATATTTATTTATTTTTTGTGTAGAACCCCTTTCAAATGTTGGCCGCAACTACGTCGTAATTCGGCTATTCGTAAACACCAATTTTGAATGACTCGCGACTCGCTGGAGGTCTCGTGAATAACTTTATTAATGTTGGCTTCCAATACCTCAATCGAATCTGGTTTATCCACAAAGCATTTACATATTCGCACACATAAAAGTCCAAAGGTGTGATATCACGCGATCTTGGTGGCCAATCCATTGGTCCGAGACGAGAGATGAATTGTTCACTGAAGGACGACACCGCAAATCCGTTGTTTCACGGGCTGTATGACAAGAAACGCCGTCTTGTTGGAACCAAATGCTGTGGAGATCGCAGCTTCAACTTCCGACATCCGGCATCAAAAAGACGTTTATCATGGTGCAATAGCGTTCGCCATTCATTGTTACATTGGTGTCAGTCTCGCCTTTGAAGAAATATGGGCTGATGATTCCTCCAACTCATAGGCCGCACCAAACGATTATTTTCATGGATGTAATGGCTGCTTTTGAGTGGCATCGGGTTGCTCTTCAGCCCAAATATGGCAATTTTCCCTATTCCCCCGAGCCATTAAACCAAAAAATGAGCTTCATCGCTGAACGAAATTCGGGTCCCACAATTTGCTTCTTCAGCGAGTTTTTCAAGAGCCCAACGACTGAAATTATGATACTTTGGTAGATCGGTCGGTTTCAAATCTTAGACTAGCTGTTTTTTTTATATGCTTTCAAACCGAAATATTTACGTAAAATCGCTGAAGAAGTGCCATAATCGCCCAATGGCGATGCCTTTCTAAGCAACACATGCTTATGTAGGAGCCTGGGAGGCTTGCTAGTTAGCACTTGTACAGCTCTGCATAGTATGCATCTCAGTATGAACAATGACATCAGTGAAAATGAAAATATAAATAACCCAGCCATGACAAGGAGAGCACAAGGACGACTGCCAGCTGCTAAATTTAACCAAAAACACAACCATTAAATAAAAGATTAAGCAAATTTATATGCTCATTTTTACTCGCTTTTTCAGTTATTTTTGGACAAATAGGCGATTAGTTTTTCGAGACCTGATGCGTCTCGATCAAACGGTTGCGCTTGTAGCAGCTTTGCATTTGTCTGCAATTTTGCAGACTCGGTATGAATCTTGGCGGCTTTAGTAAAAGTAAAAGGAGTGGAAAAAGTATTCATATATTAATATACCAGCATTGCGTCTGCCTTCTGACTCGCCATATTTGCGAAATTGTCTCTTGAAATCTGATTGGTTCTGACCGTGAGGGTTGATACGAACGTCATATTTAACTCGGGTTTCCACTAAAATTTTATTTCTGAAGTCTGAATCAAGTCATCCAATATTTTCCTTCTAGTTGATCTAAGACAAGCTCTAAGGGCATCTCTTGGTTGGTTGGTTGGTTTAAGGGTGACCCCGCATCGGAGTGCCACATAGACCGCAAGTTGGGTCCGTTGTGTTGCCCTAGAGCTCATTATTTTAAATGATTTCCCCACCTAACCGAGATTTTTATTGTAGATTTTGGTCAAAGATATTAATTCGTTTCGAAAATTTGATGAGAGATTCGATTTTCAGGTCCGAGAGTACTGAAAGATTGTCAATTGTTGGATAGCCTAGAAGAGCGAGTCGACTTCTGGCTAGACCAGGACAACTGCACAGCAAATGTCTGCTCGATACTTCCTCATCTTCGTCCTGATCTCCTGAGCGATTTGCCAAGCTTGATCTTTTCGCCTCTCTCAATTTAGGTAAGACATGAACTTAGGGAGCCAGTTAGTTGAGACTAAGCTTACCGTAAGCATTCACACATGTAATGATTACGATTAGTGAACGAGCATTTTCACATTTCTGATTGCTCTGTAGCACTGAATAATTGCTTACTGTCCGCACTCGGTAGAAAAGCAGATATTCCTGTTTTTCAGTCGAAATCGGTGTTATTTTAGAACCTCTAAAATGACTGGTAGCCTAAGAAATTAGGTCCTCAGTCAAGTCTGTCAAACTTTCTACGCAAACTTGGAAGGAAAGACGTTCGGTTGATGGTCAGTATTATTACAGGAGACAACTCATGGGGTCAGCATTTGACCACCATTGGAATCATTGAGGACCCGATGTGCCTGTCTTGCTTGGAGCAGGCAGATAGCACTGAGCACATTTTCTCTGTGAGTATCCTGTCTTTGCTAGAGCACGGCTACGAGTTTTGGGATTCCGATGTCTTGGAAATGAGTAATATTCGTTCTCTAAAGCTGGAAGATATTTACAGATTTGCCAAAGAATCTGGAAAATTCTCACAAGACTAACTAACTACCTTTGTCTCTCTCTCCCTCTCTCTCTCTATTATTTCCTATCTCTTTCTCTGATACTTTTCTCTTTTTCTCCTTGACTATCTACCCTCTTTCCAGAGCTCTAAATACAATGGGCTTTTTAGTCTTAGTGTTTTAGGAGCCATCAAATCTCTTCGTGCTCCTTGGTTTGACCTATTCAAATTTCAAGTCTGGAGTTAACTGGAATAGTTTTTTAACTCCTCTACAGTCAAATGAAAAGGATTATTCACATCTCGAAGCAAACGTCGATCCACTGCTCGAGGTTTTACTACCTCCTCTGCACGCGATAAGTCATATGCCAAAATACTCAAATGACATATTCGCGTTTTTTTATTTTGTTAATGTAATTTCAAAGATTTAATTCAAACTAATAATTCTTGTTTTCTCGTTTAATTTAACCATAACAAAATTGTGGTCGTTTAGTTTGCGATAATCGACAGGTTAACCAAACAGCTGAATTTGTCTTATCGATTTTCGTTATGAAATGTGCTACCGAATAGCAAAATCGTTAAAATTGTGGTTAAGGCAAGTTGAGAATGCGAATGTCGTTAAAATGAGTTAGTGAATCGCATTACGGAATTTTCTGCTCTACCGTAATTTTCGGGACGTTTTTACACACTTCTGACGACTTTTTTGCTTCTTTTTAAAATCGCTGTAATTTCAGCCACTTTACAACTCTTTTTGTGAAGGTTTTTGATTACTTTTATTTTATCAAGAGATCATTTCTTGCCACTATCTTTTTTGTATTAAAAACTGTAAGATCACTTACTTACTACCGTTTGAAATGCTACTGCTCATGTGTGGTTGCAGATCTCATATAGCAGGAGAGCTTTGAGTTATGTTAAGTGGGCCTTGAGTGTTACAAAATCGATTTTTGTTTTTTAAAGATTATTATTCTTGATAGTTTTAGGCGTATTTCTGTGTAAGTTTACTGTAAAAATTCCCCATAGATACAAAGTTATGGTAGAAAATGTAACAGGTAGCTGTACCTCGTTTGAGGCACTTGAAAGTTTAAATTCGTTTCCTCGAAACTATTTTTTTCGGCACGGTCTGCATGATAACTCATAAGTTTTTAATGTTTTTGATGCGGTTTTTTTTTAAATATTCGAAAGTGCGCAACTAAGCTCTCGCTGTTTGTCAATAGATGCCGCCAGCAGTGTATGCTAGTCGATTATAACATAACCTAAACGTCATAAACCAAGCTTAGACATATAGTAAACAAACAGATTTTGTTTTGGCATCATATACTTTTGGTTTTGGGAAAATGTCTGATTTTGTGCCGAATAATCGTCATTTCAATCAATCGGGAAGTGTTGATTTTCATCTTTCATTCGAAAAAGAAAACGGCGGCTGAAGCGCATCGAGAGCTACAAAAAGTTTCTGGAGATGCTGCTTTAAGTGAAACAACGTTCCGAGATTGGTTCCGTCGCTTCGAAGACGGTTATTTTAATGTTGACGACCGTCCGCGTGAAGGAAGGTCAAAAACCTTCGAAGACGCTGAATTGGAGGCATTGCTCAACGAGGATCCGTGTGAAACGCAAGAAGAGCTTGCTTCAGTATTAGGAGTTACCCGCTAATCCATTTCCAAGCGATTGCATGCTTTGGGAATGATTCAGACACAGGGGAATTGGATTTCTTATGAGTTAAAACTAAGGGATGTTGAACGTCGTTTTTTCGCCTGTGAACAACTGCTCCAGCGGCAAAAACGGAAGGGGTTTCTTCATCGCATCGTGACGGGTGATGAAAAATGGATTCATTATAGCAATCCAAAGAAAATAAAGTCATGGGGACTGCCCGGTCATGCTTCTACGTCGTCGCCTCGGCCGAATATTCACACTGCGAAGGTTATGCTATGTATTTGGTGGGATCAAGTTGGTATTATTTATTATGAACTGTTAAAACCAAGCAAAACCATCACTGGAGATCGGTATCGACTTCAATTGATGCGATTGAGCCGGGCACTGCGCGAGAAGCGGCCGCAAAGGCGGAGAGGCATGAACAAGTGATTCTACAGCATGACAACGCTCGGCCTCACGTTGCCAAACCTGTTAAAACCTACCTGGAAGCACTGAAATGGGAAATCCTACCCCACCCCCATATTGTCCAAATATTGCGCCGTCCGATTATTACCTGTTCCGATCGATGGCACATGGTCTAGCTGACCAGCAGTTCCATTCATATGAAGACATCAAAAAATGGCTTGATCCGTGGATAGCCTCAATAGATGAACAGTTTTACCGCGACGGTATACGAGATCTACCAGAAAGATGGGGAAAAATAGTAGCCAGCGATGGGAATACTTGCAATGATTCACTTGTAACCATTTTTTCAGAATGAAGTTGTATTTTCATCAAAAAAACAGCGAGCAATTAAAAACTATTTAAACAGAATTAAATTGTGACATTTATGACATAAAACGCATACTTTTTAAATGCGAAATTTTTCGAAACTGAAAAATCCGGCTCGGCAACTATAACTACAACTTTATTTTACAACATTGTTTTACTTTGTACAGATCCATTAACATTTTAAGGAGAAATGATGCATAACCTGGAGCAAATTTTTTTCGTCTTTGGGTCACGTGATTTTTTACCTACTAATTTTTGTAAAGAAAAATTAAAATAAATTTTTTTATAAAGTTTAAGTACTAATGAACAATGTGTAAAATTTTTTTATATTTATTTCTATTGTTATCCCTTCTAAAAACAGTTTTTCTTTTAGCCCATTTTTGGCGCTGTTGGACGTATGTAACCCATTAAGAGACTAAAGGAAAGAATATATCAAGTAGACGGACAGGTTCAGACTATTCTATTCGATGACTTTAGTACTCCGGTGTACCGCGTTTTCTGATTGGTGCAGTTCCTTTTCTTCTGAACGGCAGTTAGCTTTTGCGTGTGAGAAGCTTTTCCATGACAAAAAAGTGCTCGAAAATTATGCAATTAAAAAAATCTTTTTTTTTACATTTTAATGTTTGAAGTGCACGGTAGTGATCGAATTTAGTGACCACTACTTGCAGTTTCAAGCCTAATAAAAAAAGTCTATGACTAAAGAGCTTTTAAAATTTTATATTAATGAAAGGTATAAAAATAGCGTCAAAGTGAACTTAACTGAAAAAGAGAACAAAAAAAATTTCAAACGCATAAAATACTATATTTTTTAAATAAAAATTTTATAGTTGAAAAAATTACCTACATTTTTTCAACTTTTCCCACGACTGCAGTTTTTCTACAACTCAATTAACTTTACTATTCCTATAAATGCCCGCAAAGCGCTTTCAGCATTTGCGTTTTTTTTTCAGTTTTCATATTTTTTGCACCACTCATTTCAATATTAATCGCTTGTGATACAAATATATGCATTATATACATTTTTATATGTACATATCTATACAATTACAATATTTTATTGCATGTTAGGAATATCCGTAGGGATTAGTTACATAATTCGTTTAAGTACAATTTCAATTAAGTCAAATTTTTATTTATGAATAAATTCGCTTGTGGCAGCATAAAATTTGTTTTTACTTGAAAGTACATAAACATACAAACAAGCAATTACATAATACGCACAAACACTCTAAGTTAATGAAAAGAGGAAAAAATAATTAATCCTACTCGCAACATGACGCAAAAGTTTTGAACAATTTTCACTTAATTCCATAGGGTCAATTAATTGCGTTTGTCAGCAATTTTTTGGTTATTAACTGTTAACTGTTTTATATAAATTATTTCTGATTATTTTCAATGAAATTAAAAACAAATAAATTTTTTTTATTGGTTTTTAATTTGCAGCCTTTGAGATGCTTATGCGTGAAAGTAGGACAGCAGGAGAGCAACTATTTGGGAATAGAGTATATGGCATGCCAAATATTGAAATCTTTATACTTATCAAATCAAGTTCTGAAATTTAAAGGTATACATACATATGCGAGTGTACACAGAATGCTTCCATTTGATGAATTTCAAGATACAAAACCCCTGTCTAGTTTTTGTATCTTGAAATTCATCTCCCCTGAAAGGTCTTTTTGCCATAAATTGCATAAATTGGGTATATGAGTTTCAAACTTTGCACAAAATTTATAAAAATCTGCAAGTTTTCATAAAAGTTTAATACTTTTTAAAAAACATATTTTTTAAAAAGTTCTCGTTGATTTTGGCGGTGTTGCTGATTTCCTCCATATAAAGAATGCACGAGATTTTTTTTATATAAATGAAAAAAAAAAAAATTAATTAAATGGTAAAAATTGTTAATAAGAGATTGTTCTATTATTTTGCAGAATTAAAAAAAAATTGGAACTAAAATTTGGGGGGAAGAAAAATTAGAAAAAATTGGAATTAAAATTTGGAAAAACATTTTTTTTTTAATCAGCCTGTCTCCCGATAACAGGATGCTTAAGTACAACACCTACTAAGGCTCTAAATACGTTGCTTCACTTGTTCCCTATCGATCTGGCTGGCAAAGCGATTGCAGCGAAAGCAGCGACACGCATGAATGCTATATCGAAATGGAATAAGTATCTTGGCCATTCGGCCATACTGAACAGGAACACTGTTATCTCTTCCGACATAGACTATCATGTAAGTCTTCCACCCTTGCTATTCTTCTGTTCACTCCCAACCAGGGAAGAATGGAAGACAAATCTTACCGAAATCGATGGCCCTCTGATTATATATACAGATGGTTCAAAACAAGACAGTAAAGTGTGATTTGGAATCTTTTTCCGACTACTGTAGTGTATTCCAAGCGGAAGTATGCGCTATCTGGTATGCTGCGAAAACTAACTAAGAAACGAGAATATCACTAGAGGATATCCGCTTTTTCACTGACAGTCAAGCGGCCGTTCGAGCACTCAGCTCCTCTTATACCCACTCAGATGTGGCTCGATCCAGTCTCTTATCTCTTAACGAGATAAGTGTTCAGAATTCTGTCCAAGTTATCTGGATACCGGGTCACAGTGGATTCGAAGGTAACTGCAAAGCTGATGAGCTCGCAAGAGCAGGAGCTGCGTAATCAAATGTTAGTAACTTACCCACAATCCACATTCTGCTCTCAACATGTAAAATGCTCATTGATCGAGAATTTCACAGCATTGCTGATCGGAGGTGGCGAGTGGAAAGTACTTGCGTTACGACCACACAAATCTGGCCATCCTACAATCTAAAACAGACAAAAACCCTTATAAGTCTTTCGAAACACGAACTAAGGCATATAATATCTCTTATCACCGGCCACTGCCTTTTGGGCACTCATGCACGTCGGCTCGGGGTTCCTCAAAACGACCTGTGCAGATACTGCGAGGACGAAGATGAGGAAGTATCGAGCAGACATTTGCTGTCGACTCGCTCTTCTTGGCTCTCCAACAATTGACAATCTTTCAGTACTCTCGAACCTGAAAATCGAATCTCTCATCAAATTCTCGAAACGAATTAATATCTTTGACCAAAATCTACAATAAAAATCTCGGTTAGGTGGGGAAATCATTTAAAATAATGAGTTCTAGGGCAACACAACGGACCCAACTTGCGGTCTATGTGGCACTCCGACGCGGGGTCACCCCTAAACCAACCAACCAATTAATATAAATATTAAAAAAAAAAGAATTATAAATATTCTCTTTTATATGAACCAAAAAAGATTTGAAAAAAATAATTTCATTTTTGAATAATAAAAAGATTTAATAATTAAAAACCATTTTTTCAAAAATATTAATTTTTTTCTAAAAAACAATAATTATTACAATTAGTAAAAAATTGGTATTATATTGGTATAATTTGTAAAATTAAAAAAAAAATTGGAATTTTAATTTGGAAAAAAAAATGTTTTTGAAAAAATGAATATAAATAAATATTTTTTGAAAAAATATACATACTTATATACATATTTTTGAAAAAATTTAATTTTTTTTTAATGTTTAAGATTTTTAATGTTTAACTTAGAAAAAACATTAGCTCTAAATTCTGTTTTAAGTGAACTAAAAAGCTACACAAATTTAATAAATAAAAAAATTTTTTTTTCGAAAATATTGTTTGTTTTTAATACAACTTTTCATGCGTTTTTACAAAAATCTAAAAAAACAATAATTAATTAAATAGTAAAAAATTATTAATACGAGATTTTTCTATAAGTTTGAAAAATAAAAAAAAATGGATTTAAACTTTGAAATAAAATTTTTTATATGTAAATAGATATTTTTGAAAAAATTAATATATATTTTTTTAATTTTTAGTTTTTTAATGTTTAACTTAACCAAAAAGTTCCAAATTCTCTTTTAAAGATTCAGAAAAATAATAATAATAAAAAAATTTAGAAAGTAAAAAAAAATTTTCAAAAACATTAATTTCTTTTATTTTTGAATAAAATTTTTCATGCATTTTTACAAAAATCTAAAAAAACAATAATTAATTAAATAGTAGAAAATTGTTAATAGGAGATTTTCTATAATTTTGAAAAAATAAAAAAAATTGGAATTGAAATTTAAAAAAAAAAGTTTTTCAAAAAATTGATACAAATAGATATTTTTGAAAAAAAATACCTATATGTAAATTTTTGAAAAAATTAATATTTTTGTTTTTTAATTTGTAAGATTTTTAATATTTAATTTAAAAAAAAAGTTCTAAATTCTCTCTTATGTAAACTAAAAAAGGTTCGAAAAAAAAAATTATTTCATTATTAATGCAAAAATTTAATAATTAAAATTTGTGTTTTTTTTTTCAAAAACATTAATTTTTTTTATTTTTAATACAATTTTGCATGCGTTTTTACAAACATCTATTTTTTGTGCTGCCAAAAAGTTGAAATTTATTTTCCTCCCGTTTTTTTTATGTCTGCCCATAACAAAGCATTACAACAATCAATCAATTCTATGCTCCGTTCTACATATGTATTTTCACGCCAACCATATGTTCTGAGATATTTTCGCTGAAAAATAATTTTATTGTACCTTTCAAATGTATGGAGCCTTAACCGCCAAAAGGGCGTAAATGACAAAAAGTAAAATTTTCAGCAGACTTGTTTTGTTTTTGCTTCAAATTAAGTGCAATTGCGCACTTAAGCCGAAATTGCTTTCGCCACAACGTTATAACGGTACTTCGTTGGGCTTTGAGACTTTGACAGCTTGTGTCTATGGATTTCTAACAAAAATAAAAAATCGAATATTTTGTAGTTCAAGGCAAAAAAAAAAGAAAAGAAAAAATAGTGAATAAACGCCCTTTTGAGACCTCTTAAAGCATACTACCCCCGTAAAAGAGCACAATTGGAGTAGGTGGAAGCAGAGAGAACGACCAGGCGGCAACATGCTGAAGCAGCTGACGGACGAACATTTCCAGCGCTGATTCTGGTATTGATTATTTGCAGGTAGGTAGCTTTGAAGCTGATGACAAGTAAATGCAAGGTGGCGCAAAATTAATCAACCAATTTTGTTTGCGAATAACTTTTTTACTTACTTACTTACTTCATTGACCTTAAGAACCCGTTACCGAGTAACAGCCTGTCCAATAATGTCTCGCCAGATGTTTCTGTTTTCCGCATACCTTTTTCAGTTTCTTAAGCCAAAAGAAGTCAGATCATCTTGAATTTGGTTGAGGCTCTCTAACCAAAATGCGAAATTAATTCCATAACTTTTTTACTAAATGAAAAAAATAATGAAAATAATTTTGAGTGATGGAAATCTGTATTTTGCTCTTTACGCACTCCATTGCTTATCTCTTTGTATGCCCCAGCTGACATATTTTTGCTCTTTACGCACTCCATTGCTTATCTCTTTGTATGCCCCAGCTGACATACGACGCCATTTATAAATGAGAATGATTAATTTTGTGCCACCTTATATGCATTAAATCAAAATAAAATGCTTTACAACGCTAGTCACATTACTTGACAGCCACTCCTCGTACATCTACAAATTTATACCTATGGCAAAAATAAATTTTTTGTTGGATGGTACGACTGTTTAAGTTTACATGGCAAATTTCAGCGTGATATGTCACATAGTTTGTTTTCTGTGCTACTGTAAACAAGTCAAGCTCGAGTGTGTTTTTCGAATTTAACGATGGAAGTTCAAGTTGAACAAAGAATTTGTTTGAAATTTTGTTATTCCAACAAAATTTCGGCTTCAGACCCCTTAAAAATGTTGCAGACAACCTATGGGGACTCTGCTCTATCGCGTGCACGTGTTTTCCAGTGGTACAAACCGTTCAAAAAGGGCCGTACATCGGTTGAAAACTTGCCTCATGAACGTCGTCCAGCAACATCAGTAAACGACGAAAACATCGGAAAAGTAAAGGAAATTGTGCTTGAAAATCGCCGTGTGACCGAAAGAGAGATAGCTAGTGAGCTGAGCATATCAAATGGATCCGTTCATACTATTATTCATTTTTTCTTGGGCATGAGACGAGTGTCCGCGCATCTTGTTCCAAAATTGTTGAATTTTCTTCAAAAAGAACAACGCAAAACTGTCGCTAAGGAAATGCTCGCCATACGGACATCCGGCACATCATAACTGGTGACGAGACTTGGGTTTATGAGTATGACGTCGTAACAGCCCAACAATCATCGGAATGGCACTCCCCGGAGGAGCCGAAACCAAAAAACCCACGCCAAAGTCGCTCAAAAATTCAGGTTATGCTGACTGTTTTTTTCGATTACGAAGGTGTGGTGCACTCGGAGTTCCTTCCGCAAGGCCGATCAGTTAACGCTGAATATTATTTAGACGTTTTAAAGCGTTTGCGCGAGAACATTCGTCTTAAAAGGAAGGAATTGTGGGACAACAAGTCATGGTTCTTGCATCACGATAATGCACCAGCTCACATATCACGTCTTGTTCGCGATTATTTGAACAAAAATAATGTTAATATCGTTCCGCAAGCACCGTATTCGCCTGATATGGCTCCATGTGACTTTTTTCTGTTTCCCAAGCTCAAGTTGCCGCTCCGTGGAAAACATTTTGAGACAATTGAAGTCATAAAAGAGAATTCGAAGAAGGAACTGAAATCCATACCGAAATCGGCCTTCCAGAAACGCTATGATGATTGGAAAAAACGTTGGCATATGTGTATCGCCTCCAATGGTGATTACTTTGAAGGAGATAAAATAAAAATTGAACAATAATTAACCGTTTGTGTTTTATTAAATTAGTCTCGTTCATATTTGAGCAGAGGGTATGTCATCCGCGGTCCGTTTTATTGATAAAGTCTCGTTCATATTTGAAATCGAACCGCCCTAGTGTAGCCCACTAAAATAGAAGCGTATCACTCGGAAGCATTTCTTCTTTCGAAATCGGGATCTAAAAATATTCTTGGTCGTAGCATCGACCAACCAGCCCAACCCAACCAACCAACATTCAAATAAATCACGCTGTTTACGTCCTTCGCTCCACTCTCGACGAAATTTTAATTATTAAAAGCCTTTAACTCGTTGTTTTTAATTAAAAATATTTGATTGCCCCTAAGAAATTGACTGTCACACTCACCCATACGAGTATGTGCACACATGCACGAATGCACGCAAACGCATGCAGCTAAGCAACATTTTGAAAATATGTCACATTGCTGTGACAGCTGACAATTTTGGTTGGCAACTATACAAATACAAAGCGCACCTGAAATTTGACAACAGAACGCCGGGCGTCGCCAACATCATTGCCAATGGGATAGTCGTAGTGGTTGTCCACCCGGTCGTCGCTGTCGTCGTCGTCGTCGTCGCATACGTTAAATGACGCGATTTAATGAGCGATACCGCAAAATTTTGGTCAAAATTGTCAAAATGCCACAAATTTCGCAATGAAATGAGGATTTATGTGCGCTAAGTGCCAATAGAGTTGCCAGACAGAGGAAACCATGAAAAGTACGAAAATAAATATGTATGGACATATGGGCGAGTAATAGCCCAGCAAGGTGGGTATGCTCTTTTGTCCAACAATGTAATTTATTTTGCCGTCAATAGCGCGCTGAGAACCGTTCTCGCTTTGTTCAGTTGTTTGCTGCCCTGCGGCGCTCAACCCGGCACTGCAATAAATTCAGCAATTAATTGGCAACACTGTTTGCCTTGCCATTTTTCATGGGACAGTGTATTTGGCCTGCGTCGCGCACACTGCCTTAAAATGGCTGCATTCGTTGCACGTAGTCGTTTCTATGTTGTCGCCGCATGCAACACCACCTTCCAACTGCCTGCGCACAGCTGTGCATCGCCTAACCACCACTAACCCACTGCCGCGGCTGCATTCTGGCTGTGGGCAAAAGCCATTTTTGTTATTTTTGCATTTACTGCATGTTGCTACCTTTCCGCTGTGGCAGAATGTGCCATACGGATTGTTGACTGTTGCACGTTGCCACCGTAAAAATGAAAGTTTTTAATAATTCCGTTATGGTTATTTGTTGCAACTTTGAGGATAATTTCATAAAAACGTAACATTTTTCACACGGCCAGCATATAAAAATAAATATTGCATTTAGTTGCGGAGAATGAGCGGAAAGTGGCACAGTAAATGGCTGGAAAATCGAATGACAATGTGGTGAGTTGGGTTTTGCATTTATTGTTTTTACTTGTTTTTTTAATAGCTCCTCCTCATTCAAGGACATTTAACGCTAAATTAATAATGAGTTGCTTTTTGTATGATGTAAACCATCTGATTGGCTAATAATGCTATTATGCGTTAATGCAGATTACAGAGAGGACAGTGTGGCTTGCATATCCCTACGGGAGTTGCTTGTGTCAGGCTCAGAATGCTTGCTATCGGCATCAGTCAGGGAAGAGTAAGTATAATGCAGTACAAGCAGAAGGCGATGCCGCTTCAATACCAGAGAGAAGTCTTAACGATTCTAGTGGAATCAGGGATTAAAATGGCTCCGATTTTCCTAGTTTTCATTTTTGCTCTCGCTACTACTTTGAAACCAGGAATGAAACCCTACAACTTGGATGCGACGCCAACGCCTCTCACTCTTTATGGGGTAGCTCGGAGACGAACAATTGAGGTGAGTCCTTTTACGATTTTATTATTAATACTGACGGGATGTATATATATAATTGGCGCGTACTCCCCTTTTGGGTGTTTGGCCGAGCTCCTCCTCCAATTTGTGGTGTGCGTCTTGATGTTGTTCTACAAATGGAGGGGCCTACAGTTTCAAGCCGACTCCGAACGGCAGATTTTTTTTTATGAGGAGCTTTTGCATGGCAGAAATATACTCGGAGGTTTGTCATTGCCTGGCGATGGGTGACCGCTATTAGAAAAAACTTTTTTTATTTTGGTCTTTCACCGAGATTCGAACCTACGTTCTCTCTCTGAAATCTGAATGGCCGCTGACGGCATACTGACGGTATGTAAGAGAGGTAATACTCCAATCTTACGGTATGGACGGAATTGATTGATGTTTACGTTACTGTTTGAAAACAGTCCAGTAAGGGTAGACAAATGGGGGGTCGCCAACAAAAAATCTTTTCCGGACCACAGCTGAATCCTTCTCGAGCTAGATCTGAGGGTTGACCCACCCTTACCGTATGGAACCCCATTGAGTACTAATAGGAAAAGGTTCAAAAATGTAGTAGGGAACAGGATAAGAAGAATTCCGATCAACCAAATCACTTTCACGGAAAACCTTGTAAGTAGGGTTATAACATTAGAGAAGGCATTTAGTAGGGGCGCGTCCTATCAAATATAGTAAACAACTTATCTTTCTTGGTGGAGTAATGAGCTTTTAAAATTAAGAGAAGAATTTACTTAGATCGAACTTTAACCTCAGCTAACCGACAGACAATTGGGAATTGTACAGAAAATCTTGTAGATAGTACAAGAGAGCAATGTAGGGCCATCAAGAAAGATAGCTGGAGAGAGTTCTGCTCGTCTATTGAATCTAATAGGGATTTTGCTGGGCTTAGCGTATACTTTCCCAGGACCATTCACTGGCATCTTAGGTCAAGAAACCAGATGGTACTTGGACTGTTAAAACAGAAGCATCCTTGGAACTTTTCTTAAATACCCACATTCCGTGATGCAGCGCTCACGAAAGTGGGAATGGAAGTATTAGGCGGGGCCAATATGATCCTCAGCATCTCGTAGATATAATAGTTACAAAGTAGAAAGTTGAAGTAGAAAGTCTCCGGGTCTTGATGGGATTATTCCAAAGATGTTACAGGAAACTCTGGGCTGTATCCTTCCATGGCTAGTGGAAATTTTCAAACTAAAAAATGTGTCTAAACTTAGCCCGTATTCCAGATAGTTGAAGGCTGGTTAAGGTCGCCTTCATACAAAAATTAGGTAGAAAGGGAAATGAATCAGGGAAGGACTCTAAGCCAATTAGTCTTTCATTCTCCCTTTTAAAATCTTTAGAAAGGCTTTTAGGTGTACACATTAGGAGATCGCTGGAGAGCTTTAGTATATCAACTGCACTACACGCTTACATCAAAGCCAAATCCACGGAGACAGCGCTTCACGGGGTAATCCCACCAATAAAGAGGTTTCTAGCAAATAAACGGTATATCATGGCAGCTTTTCTAGACATAGAAGGCGTATTTAATAGCGTTAGCACTGATGCTATTCAACGGGCGTTAATAGACTTAGGTGTGGACAATTTTATCAGCAATTGGATCATCTCTAGGCTAGAAACCAGGATCATCAAAGCTAACATGGGTAATATCAACATAACTAAGAGGGTCCATAAAGCTATTCCACAGGGGGCTGGAGATAGTTCTGCTACAGGCTGTTGCCCTACGCTTAAACGCGCGTAAATCAGAAATTATGCTATTTACCACCAGATCCAATTTTTACCATACCTAATATTAACAGACAAACCCTCTCACTTTCAACCAGTGCAAAGTACTTAGGGGTAACTCTGAATTCCAAACTTAGTTGCAAATTAAACATTGAAGAACTGGTAAAGAAAGCAGATATCGCTTATATGCTGTAAACGTATGCAGCATTTATCTACATGTGGATGTGGTCGATATACTGGCAGTAGGTACTGTGTACGGTATCCAGTGTGAAAAAACCATACAAGGAGTTCCAGCAGTGGTTGTGCCTTGTCGTGATACGGCTCTCCAAGAGCGTTTCTGCTCCCAATGCTACCCATGAAAAAAAGTAAGTGTGGTTCGAAGACGATTCATATCTATAGGATGCTCCATTTGTCGAATAATATCGAAAAAGGGACGCCAAAATGTAACATAAATTTGGCCTAAACACTTGCAGGTGCAAACACGCTATTATTATCACTAATCTCTTCGCGTACTTTTAAAAATAAACCGTTTCCCAGGTTCATTAAAAAACGAGAGTGCAATGAGTAACTACCACGTACAACTAATTTCCTCGCTTTTTTACTAATCTCATACAAATCTCTGGTGTAAACTTTTCAGTGCAAATGAAAAGTTCGTGGAAATAAATTTTTGCAGTCCCTTTTTTTGTTTCAAATAAAGGGAAATCATCAGAAGGCTGACCAGCGTACTGTGGAAGGTTGTGCGCGACATGCTGTTATATGTGAGTGTACATATGTACGAAGGGAGGACAAAAAGTGCGCGGACTGTAGAGAAATAAGTGTGAAATCAAATGTGAAATTAATTTACGCTTTCGATATATTTCACTGTAAACAAATAAACAAGTTTTTTTTAAATAGCCAAAAATAACCCGCTACACTTCATCATCATCAATAATTTTTTCCTTGAATAAATTTTTGGTTCTTTTAACATTTGCAAATACATAATAAACTGAAGGCGTTAAGCCTAAGCCTGGATTATAGGAAGGATGGTTTTTCGTAGCCACATTTTTGTAGGGAAAATATATCGACGCTAAATCGGACGCATATTTTAAATCCATTGCTTCTTCTTTCTACTTCTGATTTTTTTCTATTAACACCTTTTATTTTTCTAAAATTGCGGTGTTCTGCAGGAAAATTAACGTCTCTTTCTTTATGTTCTCCTATATATATACATACACACACATACATACTTACATATGTACATATGTAAAAACGTAAAACTTTTCTTCGAAATAGCCCCGATTTGAACATTTGTACACCTTTGGAAAGCTTAGAAAATTCCAGACGGTTTGTGTGTAACACTTATTTTAGTGGGGTGTTGCCACCCGTTTGTATTGAAAAGCAGTAATTTATTAAAAAAATGCATTAGTAGTATAACATGGGTTGGGTATCATAACACAAAAAAAATCGATGTAAAAATTTTTTCTTTTGATAACGTTGCCACCTGATTTTTATTCCACAAATAACAAATTATTACAAATTTGACTTCGATATTAATAGAATATAATATATTTGTGCATACAAATCAAATGAAAAGCCTTTAAATGAGCTTAATCAAAAAATAGTTTAAGCTGGTGTTGCCACCTACATATATTTTTGAAAATTAATAAATTGATTTCAAAAATGTATTAATAGTAAAAAAATTTTTAAACATACATACATATATTTATGTAAAGACGGTCTTATTGCAATAATATTTTCAAATGGCGTTGCCACCTATTTAAAAAAAATTAATAACCTAACTCAGATAGAGGTTAGGATATGGGTATCCATCAAATAGTATAACATGGGTATTATAGAAAATATAAAGAAAATTTGTTTAAAAAAATTTTCTTTTCATAACGATGCCACCTGAATTTTATTACACAAATAACAAATTATTACAAATTTCAATGCAATATTAATATAATATAATGAATATGTGCACACAAATCAAGCGATTAAAAAATATTTTAAGCTGGTGTTTCCACCTATATTTTTGAAAATTAGGAAATTGAATTCAAAAATTTATTAATAGTAAAAAAAATATTTAAACATACATATATTTAGGCAAAGGTGGCTTTATTCCAATAATATTTTTAAATGGTGTTGCCACCTATTTTGAAAAAAAACATAATTCAGTTAGAGTTTTGGTTATGAGTATCAACGGAAATATGTTTAAAAGACTAAAGAAATTTTCAATGAAAATAATTTGTGTATGGTGTTGCCACCTAAGTCTTATTGTAGGTTGTTCTCAAGTTAGAAACTCAAACTTTAAATCGCATTTGCGCTACCGAGGATATAATTAAAAATATTCTGAGAAAAGCTTCAATAAATATATACGAGTATGTATACATATGTATGTATTGGGTGTTTTTTTAAGAGTTTCAGAAAATGGCAAATGATAATAAAAAAAAAAGAAATTTTGTTGGAATGAAGCTTTTTGTATTACAATCTGGAATATAAATATCCAGCATATGCCCGCGGCAAACTTCAAAATGCGATATCTCAGTGAAAAATAAAGATATTTAAGCAAACTCAACGGCATTTAAAAGAGGAAGACTCATACTTTAAAATACTATGTTTAATTTTTTATGAAGAGCAAAATCTGCGTAGTTACATAACCTCAAAAATGGGCAAAAACAGCGTTTTTTGCACTTTTAGGTTAGGATATCTCAAAATCCTGACGTGATAGAGCAATTTAAACCCCGGATTCGGATTCTACGCAAAAAATTACTTCGAAAATGACCCTACACTTTCCTAGAACAAAATGTTGTTGACCTGTGTTGTTGTTTGCTTTTATTCGTTCGTGAGTTATAGCGTCGCAAACATGGAGCAAAATAAAGAGAAAATACGGCATATTTTACAGTACTACTACGATAAAGGCAAAAATGCATCTCATGCTGCCAATAAAATTTGTGCAGTTTATGGACCCGATACAGTTTCCATTTCCACCGCACAACGATGGTTTCAACGTTTTCGTTCTGGTGCAGAGGTGATCGAAGTTGCGCCACGGTCCGGAAGGCCTGTCGTCAAAAATTGCGATAAAATCGCTGAATTGATCGAAAGAGACCGGCATAGTAGCAGCCGTAGCATCGGCCAAGAGCTGGGCATGAGTCATCAAACCGTTATAAACCATTTGAAGAAGCTTCGATTCAAAAAGAAGCTCGATGTATGGGTGCCACACGACTTGACGCAAAAAAACATTTTTGCCCGTATGGATGCATGCGAATCGCTTCTGAATCGCAACAAAATCGAACCGTTTTTGAAGCGGATGGTGACTGGCGATGAAAAGTGGGTCACTTACGACAACGTGAAGCTCAAACGGTCGTGGTCGAAAAGCGGTGAAGCTGCCTAGACGGTGGCCAAGCCTGGATTGACGGCCAGGAAAGTTCTTCTGTATGTTTGGTGGGATTGGCAGGGAATCATTCACTATGAGCTGCTCCCCTATGGCCAAACGCTCAATTCGGACCTGTACTGCCAACAACTGGACCGCTTGAATGCAGCACCCATGCAGAAGAGGCCATCTTTGATCAACAGAGGCCGAATTGTCTTCCATCAGGCCATGGCGAACGAGCTTGGTAGTCGGAAGTTGTCCTCAAGAGAGTCCTGTGAAAATTGGCTCTCCGAGTTTTTTGACAATAGGGAAGCGAGCTTCTATAAGAGGGGCATTATGAAGTTGGCATCTCGTTGGGAACTCGTCATCGAACAAAACGGCGCATATTTGACTTAAATCGCATTATTATAACCAATTTTATGAACAATTGAAAATTCAATAAATATACCGCAAGACTTTTTTGCCAACCTTTACATAGCACTTACCAGACCAATCATCATTTATGCCTCTGTAGTTTAGTGGCGACGCTCCACAGTTAAGTCCACACATCCGGAACAGAACGACAATCTGCAAAGAAGTGTATGTTTATGCGTTGATTCTTGTAGTTCCTCTGAACATGACGATATCGCACCCAGTCCTCACTCCCAGCCCTTCTGAGGGCCCGGTTTAAAAGTTTTCTCGACTCACGCCTCACTGTTTGGAGCTCTCGGTTCCACCACGGAACGGGAATCTGATCAAGTAGAGGGCGAATTGGACAGGCTGTCTCAAAACACTCACTCAGCGTTGCCTTGAGTTTCTCAACTGCCACCTGTTCTTTTTGAAGTCTTGGTGGCGTCAAGTCCAAGTCCCACAATGCCACCATAAACTTCTTCCAGTCTGTTTTTCTGGAGTTTCTAGAGGGCAATGTTATTTGTGCCTCTCGCCACACTGAAATTTAATATACCTGGGGTTCGAGCACGAATTTTCGGCAAGGATTCTTCAGTTCCTGATTGACCACCCAAAGAGTTACCATTCTCTCAGTGCTTCTTGGCTCGCCTTTTTTAAATTAAAATTTTCACATAAATATCTGTAATTGACCCGTATATGTTATTCTTTTTTAGGTGATTCGCTGAGTTTCATTATAAACTAATTCTTTTATAATTTGAAATTTCAACTCCAGAATGGGACTCGAACTACCTGGGTTCACCGATTAGTAGTGACGTCTAGCGTGGCTGCCACACAAACCAATTCGTGAGGAACTAAAACACTCCACGAGACTCCCTTTGCTCCACAGTTCATATTTTCTTCCTCATTAATAAGTGGCTTTGATTGCAATTCAGTATTTTTTTTTGTATTTTTCTATAGATGGCGGAATGACAATCCTCATAGCGCCAGGGTATTGCACCAAAACTCAGTATTTATGATTATATTGTTCGCTAAGTACCGAATAGTAAAAAAAATTGCGTTCCTCTACTCCTCTCCTTCCTCTTCTCTGCTCTATTCAGCTCACCGACTAATTCAATTCGTGTACTTTTTGACCCTTCCGCTCATGCACGTATGCTTTTTTTCTGAGGCACAGCGAAAACTTTTAGCTACCGAATGCTTATCTGCAAGTGTCTTAATTATTGAAAAAGAAATTCGATGCGAATTAGCATTTCGGCACAAAGTTTTAACCAATTTTTCGCACTCTTCCAATTTCAATATTTGAAAAGAAAGGTGGAAAGTAATTTCCTAATTTTATATGTTTCTCGGCAAAATGCGAAAGTTTTTCTGTGCTTAGCAGCTTTGCCAGAAAAGTTTAATCTCGCAGCTATTGATGAAGTACTGGCCAAAAACGTTAAAAAAAAAATAAATTCAAATTTAATGAGCACATGAACACGTGCAGTTACTTAGATGAGGTAAGGCGGAGGTAAAGAGGTGGGATATGCGCGCAATTCAATAAGTTTGCTTCTGGCCTGTGTATGTGTGTTCTCTTTGCAGTATTGCAACAAGGTAATGTTTCCTATTATATAAAATGGGAGGTGGTGAGTTCGTGTGTGTATGCGTGTGTAAGTGTGTGCGAGTACATGTAAGTAGGCATCTCTCCTACCTGCCCACAATGACAGATCACCTTCGCTCTGCCGCACCGCACGAAACTTACACCCAAGTCAACCAACTCAAACAGGCAGCTGTCGACAAAGTTTGGTTTTTGTGTGTTTCTACAGTTGATCTTACTGTTGTTATTTTTGTTTCAGCTGTTTGTTAAAAGATAAGAAAACTCAACGGACTAAACTCAGCTCAGTTGAACTGAATTGAGAACAAACTGAACGGAACTAAAGTGAACTTGAATGAACTGCACCGAGCTGTACTGAAGGGTGTTGAAGAGTAAAATGAACAACAGGACTTCACTTCACATGTCATGCGCTTCCCTTCGGTTGTGTTTATGTGTGTGTATGCGTGTGCGTGCATATGTGTTTGTGACAACAGGATATGTGGCGACAGACATTGCTGCTTGACATGAAGACAAAGCAATGAAAAATGCCAGAAAAGACAGCAAAAATAGCAGAAACACGCACATACACACACACACTCATGCAACACAATTAATTTTATATGCGAAAGTTTAACAAAATAAGTGTTACAAGAATTGTGCAAGCTACGAATGATAGAGCGGCGAAGAGGCGGTGAGTGAGGCGGCATAAGGAAGTGATAACAACAAAAGTTCCTTTAGAGTGGCAACGCAAAAAGCCACTGTTGCTACAAGCGCGCACACACACACTACCTACACACATGCATACATACAAACGATACACTACTACTTATACATGCACACGTATACACCCATACATAAACGCGCGAATATTCAAAGTTACCCTTTATCGCCCCAATGGCGGGACGTTGCTCGGGAATAATACAAAAACACGCACACATACATTCATGTATACATACAAATATGCACACACGCATACCCATATGTAGGGACAAACTCGTGGTTGAAAAGGAAATTAAGTCGCATTTTCATGTGTGAGCTGCGGGAGGAGCCAGTGAGTCGGTAAGTTGGTGCTGATGAAAAACTGTTGAACCATGCAAGTTCCTCAAACAAATTCTGTGCGCCGTTCGCTGTTCGCAGTTCGCCGAATTGATGAAAATGATGATGAAGCATATAAATTGGACAAAGTTGGCGGTGGCAAACGATAGGAGGCAATGTCAAATATGTGGCCATACAACTTTTTTAAGCGCCTTTATTTAGTGTTTGTAATCATGTCTGTAACAATAAAATGCAAATATTTGGCGCAGATTTTGGAGAATAGGCTAATTTCGGGCGCAGTGGATTACTGTTTCAGCGGATTGAACGCATGCACTGCATTAAATATCTATAGCACGCGGGCGTTGTGTGAAAGTTTTGACAGTTGAATTGTTTCTTATTTAAGGGATTACATACGTCCAGAATTAAAAAAAAAAAATCGATTTTTTTACAGATTATTATTAATTATAGTTTTAGGCGTATTTTAGTGAAGTCGATTGTGAAAGTTCCTCTTTCCCGAACCCTATTTCATGAAATCATTTTTCCCGACAGCCGGTTTCCCGACAGATATTTTTCCCGAATCTAATTCCCCGACGACCGAGGTGAGTCACTATTTAACTATATTCTTCAGAGTAGCCCAGAAATAGCTAATAGAGATGAAGAACCAACATATGTGGGACCAACCTCGAGGAATGTACTTGATTTAACACGCTTTCATTTTATATTCCGCTCAAAAAAAAACGTATATTCCTTAGAAATCCTAAGAATACGAACTGGAACTTGTATACGGATATACTTTCATAAACACCAATGATACCCCGGAAATACAAGTCACACGTCGCACTTGAGAAAGGGGTTTAATTGTTTGCAACTACTCTTGTCAAAGCCTTTAAAAGATCCTACCCTCCAACACGTAATAAATACAAGGTGAAGCCTTCTTGGTGGAACAAGGAATTAGCAGCACAAAGGCGTAGGGTACATGAATTCTATAGGTTAGCCAAAGTTGCAGACAATGAGTTCTGTTGGAAACAGTATAAGGATCTACTAAAAGTATACAAGAAAGAGATACGTAAAGCCAAGAGAGAATCTTGGAGAGACTTCTGTAGCAGTATGGAAGACACTAACGATGTGGCTAGACTTAGGAAACTGTTATCCAAGAATCCGTCTATGCCAAGAACAATACGAAAAATTAACGGGGAGTCGGCTAACAGCTGTGAGGACTCTCTGGAAGACCTAGTCAGCACACATTTTCCAGGGTGTGCGGACAATGCGAACCTAGAGGAGATATTGTGCACGAAATCCCGACGAACGTAATTACGACCAACAAGATAGAATGGGCGATACAAAGTTTCGACCCATATAAATCGCCAGAACTGGATGGAATCTTCCCAGCCATGCTCCAAAAGGTAAGGCATCTTGTGGTACCACGGTTAAGAACGATATTCTGGGGATGCCTGAGGTTCAGCTACGTTCCTGTATTGTGGAGAGAAGCGAGAGTTGTGTTTATTCCAAAAGCGGGAAAAAGCAACCCTCTCTACTCTAAGGAATACAGGCCCATTAGTCTGATTTCATTTCTCCTGAAAACGTTAGAGAAGATTCTAGACACGTACATTAGAGAAAAAATTGCGCCGGACGAATTAGCCAAGGCGCAGCATGCTTACACTAAAGGCAGATCTACTGAAACTGCACTTCACTCACTTAGTTTGTGGACGGTACTTTAAAGGTTTGTTAGGTTCTTTTCAGCATACTACATTTTATTTCCGCAATATCCGACTATTCCTTCTAACTTATTCCTATATTTTTTTTTTACTTTGTAACTGTACATTTTCAATCACACAGGTAGGTAGGTAGGTAGGTAAAATGGCAAGAGTGCCACAGGCACACTTCAAGTAGCACTTACGTGCCGTTTTGATACCATAATGTGCACCATTACCTGTGCAAAATATTTTCGGAAGAGAAATCCTTCTACAGCCATCCAATGCTGCTGATGTAGTGGAGGAGACAAAAGGTACCTAGGCTGGAGAATTTCTACAAGTCATCCCCAAAGGGCATGCCAAGGAATCTCAAGCGCCTACCTGCCAGAGCCGGAAAGTTGCGGAGAAAGTGTTCAACAGTCTCTTTCTCTGCAGGATCCCCACAGCTTCTGGAATAGGGGTTGTACGGAATTCCAAGTTTCTCCGCAGTGAACACCGCAATGAGTTTGAAAATTGAATCGCGGGGGATTCCCATCACCTTAAGCGCTCTGTTTCTATCGTACTGAGGCTATAGTGTTTTCGAAATAGCAGACGTTGAGACAGACCTCACTCAGTCTTGCGCTTTTTTTAGAAAGGGAATTGTGTAGTTTCCGGACAAAGGGACACCGATGTCTGAGAGGGGGACAACTGAAACCGATTCTGTCGACCCCTCCTGCTAAGCTCGTAGGCAATTTCATTTTCTTCTTAATATATTCCTGTGCCCAGGAACCCAGATAATGAAGATGTTTCCTGCTCGATCGAGGTGTTTGAGTTCCTCCTTACAGGAGTTCACCAGAAGAGAGCTGCTACACGGCGTCGACAGGGCCTTGATCGCAGCTTGGCTATCGGAAAAAATATTAATGCCTCCCTCTCAACAGCGATCCCAAAGTATTTTGCATGCCTGCAGGATCGCGAAGACCTCTGCTTGAAAAACGCAGCTCGTTTCCGGCAGTTTAAAGGATACCGAAATGCTGGCTGATTCAGAGAAAACCCCCACTCCCACTCCAGATTCCATCTTGGATTCGTCAGTGAAAACAGAGGTGCCTATATCCGTGCCGTTTCTCCCCTCCTTCTAGTCTTGCTTGCTCGGAAAGATAGCCCTAGCACAACCCTCAAATCCCAGTTTGCGGATAATAGTTTTTTAAAATTCATATATGTTAAAATTTAAAATTTTGAGAAAATTAAAAAAAGAATTAACACATTTTTTCAACATTTCACACTTTTTACCCCGAATTTTTAGAAAAATTTTCTTATATAATTTTAATAACTTTTTATGAAAATATGATTTATTACCCTTCAAAATGCATATAAGTCCAAACTTTCAAAAATTTTTTTTAAATTCCATGCTTTTTAATCAGAATCTTTAGAAAATTTTGTTATCTAATATTAATAATTGTTTATGAAAATTTAATTTATTATTCCTGAAAATGCATATAAGTTCAAACTTAAAAGTTCGGGCATATTAAAGAAAAAACTCAAAAAAGAAAAAAAAAATATATCGAAATTTCGAACTCTTTAATCAGAATTTTTAGCAAAATTCGGAGTTCACTGTTTAATAGCCCATCTAATCATCTTAATCTTATAAAGTATAAGTTTAACGTAGTTTTTTTGCGGTGGACTTTTGATTTTGTTCCGCATAACGAGTGTTCGAAATTTCTTTATGGAAGAAAACATCCAACCCCTGCAGCAAAAAAATGTCAAAAATTACATACAACTAGGGTTTTCCAATAAGAGGTGTTATTTTGATATTCAAAGAAAAATGCTATTTTTTAATATAAATGATCGGATGTTTATTTCGTTATAAAGAGGAAGGTATGCCGTTAATAGTGGAAAATAACATCAGGGAAACGACCACCACAACCACGCTTACAAGACAATATCCTTTTCATGAAATTTTCCATAACCAAATAACAAAGTGGCTGCCCTATGTCCTCGATAGCCTCACGAATTCCATCTTTGAGGTCATAAATCGACCCTGGGCTGTTGGCGTAGACCTTTACTTTCCCAAAGTGGTCCCAAAGAAATAAGCCACAAGGTGTTAAATCACAAGATCTCGGTGGCCAATTGTGATCACCTCTGCATAACACGGTGCGGAAACCTTCCCCGTAAAATATCAATGGTATCGTTGCTTGTCTGGCACGTAGCGCCGTCTTGTTGAAAATAAACGTTGTCCAGATCAATACCATACAATTCCGGCCACAAAAAATCGTTAATCATCTCTTGATAGAGCAATCCATTCACCAATAACACCTTTATATACTGGAAATTTTCCTGATTCTGATTAAAAAGAGCGAGGCTTGAGAGAAAATTTGTTAAAATATTTCGAAATTTTCATCAAGCTTGCAATTCGGGCATATGTGGTTTTTGTATTCCATTGTATTTTATCAACCATGTTTTCATAAAAAATTATTAAAAATAATTGAGAAATAAACACATTGTCAAAACTTGTCAATAAGTCGCTGTGCTATAGTTATCTAAGGCAATATAGGTGACCTATCGGAAAGGCGTTGGTTCAAATTACTCAAATATGAAGTAATGGCAAACATCTTTAAGCGGTATGAAAAGATTGGGTTGAGTTAGAACGGCAATCAAAAAGACAGTGACAGACACGAAGACCATAGAACAGTAAGGAATTAAATTTCTATACAGATAATTCCAAGGTTGGTTGTGTAGAATTTTCGAAGGAATTAGGACTTGAACTAACGGTTCGACTATCAGACAACTGCATGGTCTATCAGGCAGAAGTTCTAGCTATAAGAAAGTGGCTACATATCTAAATACGCGGGCCATAAAAAACTACTTTAAATATTATATATTCTCGTTTAGCCAGGTGGCCGTTAAATCAATGAATGCGGCTAAACTAAGATCAAAGGCTGCACAGGAATGCCGGGCAGCCCAAAATGATATTAGTGGCGTATTGAAGGTCAACCTCATTTGAGTTCCGGAGCACAGAGATATTAAGGAAAATTCGATGAGCTAGCCAGGAAAGGTACTACTATTGTACTGCTCAGTGATGGAAGTACTATTTTGATACTGCGTTGGTCATGGAGAGTTGAAGGCACATAAGAAAAAGACAAAGGAACTGCTTAGCCTTTCAAGAAAGATTATCTCGAAGGTCGTGGCTTGTATAACGCGTCATTGGTTATTTGTCAGACATTCCTTCAGTTTTCTCACATGAATATTGTAGAAGTTGTAGAGACGAGGAATATACAGTTAAGCACTACCTTTGCAATTGTCCAGCCATAGCTAAAATCAGAGCAGGTCTTCTAGGTAAATATTTTTTCAATTCTCTTACGGTGTGAATAATTCTGCGCTTCATAAGAGCCACAAAATGGTTGCACGAAGAAAAATAAATGAGGTTCCTGTGTCGCACAGTGGTATCACAACGGACCTGCAAGCTCTAAGTGGGTTGGTCCTACAGACCGACTACCACCATATCCAAACTTAACCTAGAAGAGCATTCAAAAGTCTATTGTGATGACCAAAGGAAATTTTCTCGGTAAAATTTTCCTATGTCCGATCAATAGTTTAATTTCGATCTTTTGATCTGAAAGCAATCAGCTCCTGTGGCGGGTATTTGTCCGATCTGAAAAGTTCCTAAGAATTCTTGAATGCATTCCATCATTTTCTTATTTCTTTAGGTTTTATAGAAATCGTAATGCATGACTATCGTAGCCGAAAGGGTTTATTTAAAGAGCTAAGCACAATTTTATGTATTTTTTTCGATATCGTATCTTGGTGCTAGTGCCGTCACTATTGCAATCCAAAAATATGTTACATAGTTCGACGATATTTATTATTTATATCCAGGTATTTATGCCAATTCCGAAATAAAGGAAGCCAGTTAAGGACAAGCAATCCTTTTCTAATATAAGATAGTAAAAAATTCAATTACCGACACAGTTAGCAGCTTTGTTCATTCTGAATACAAATGCCTATGACAGAAAGAATAAAAAGTGTAGCATATCTCAAGGGGAACTGGTGAAAAATTAATTTCTGTAGACCTTTATCTTCTTTTTACGCAGATTTTGTCTGAGGAGCCACCTAGTGCAATTTTCCGAGGAATAATTTTCTAGTACATTTTACGCCATTGCATTGTTTTTAAAACTTTTTAAATAAAGGGTCAGAACGACCCTATTTTGTGGGAGCTAATGGATTAAAATATTATACAAAAATTATCCTCGTTATAGTCTGCGGTATATTTTTGAAATACATAGGTATTTCACTCAGATACGTATTTTGACCGTTTTTTCGACTTTTTCCAGAAGCGCTTAAGCATACAAGTACAATTTCAAAATTTATTCGGCTAGGCAAACCTGTTTATCTGAGAATGCCTCAAGCTTGAACCGTTCAACTAGGCTTTAAGGCTCTATCCCTGGAGCCAATATCAACCAGCATTACTACCTGTTTGCAGCTAAGGAAAGCGCACGAGCCTGAGAAGGTGCAATTGAAAATCGACCTTCCATCCTGCAGTGCAACTTCATCTCTCAATTTCATGGAACTCTTGCAGAAGACAACAAGTTGATTAGATGCTACCGCCACGAAAAAACCATTTTTTTTGATACAGGATATCTTGCACGTACTCGTATATAGATAAATATGCAGGGTATAACAGGGTCTTCCTGTGTCTGAAATATGGCCCACAGTCGGTTATTACTAAACAAAGAGACGTTGCGTCTTTTCGAAAATAAGAGAAGACTGGGACAAGAGGTGATTCCGAAGTGAAGTGCAGGAAAGCAGGAAAGACCGGTTCGAGTTTCTGTAGTAGCCTAGCAAGCTCTCTTTGGCACGATGAAGTTACCAGTTGTCAACGGCAATTGGTAAAGGAAACACGATGGGAGGGGGTTTAAATAGAAAGGGGTGTTAGTGAGTGTGAAGTAAGTTTAAGGGGGCTCTTGGACAAGTTGTACCTTCACCTGTCGGACATATGTTAAGTATGCCGTGGTTGATTGTGGATAGGAGTTCAACCTTTTACAATATTCGGAACCTAATTATGCCAAATTAACGAGTTTCGCACGAGACAGTTCAAGCTCTTCGCCTGCAAAAGGCTGGACTGGCGGGAGTCTATGAAGGTGGGGTCGTTTATGGCCCGCCTGTATACTGGCAGGACCAGAAGATGTTGAGTAAGGTGCTGTATCCCATCAGACAATTCCTGTAGGTGTTTCTTGATATATCCAAGAGATAGCTCTGGCTGTGGTAACATCCCAGCAGAAAATGCTGGCTGAACAAAGTATTATGCCTACATCCCGTAGCCATCCAGATAGTTATATTTTAGCAGGTCTGTAGCTTCGTCCATTGCGTGTCACTAATTTCAGGCGACCAGATGGGCGAGATTGCTCACAGATTCCTTATAGTGCTGCTATTTCTCTTTGTGAATCATTTAAATAGGCACTTTTTAGACAGGCGATTGAAGATTTTTCTTTACCGCTCAATTATTATTCCAACCATGCTATACGGTAGGGAAACCTAGTCACTCAGATAAGCAGATAAACAAAAGTTGCTGATCTTTGAAAGGAGAGTTCTGCGAAAAGTCTTTGGCGCGATATGTGATCAAGAGCTCGTACGTGCACCCGTCTGTAATAACCATAATAATGATCAACAGACTGAGATGGGCAGGCCACATATTACGGGCTAGTAACGATTACTCACCCCAACAAATACTCTTTGGAAAGTGCCGCAGGGATAGAAGAAGGGATCACCCGCCGTTCAGGTGGATTGACGGTGTAGATGAGGACGCAGGTTTTTTGGGATCTCGGGCATGGAAAGCACAGGCACGAAACCAAGACAATTGGAGACATATCCAACCAACAATGATGACGATGCTAGGTTAGGTTTGGCAGCCGCATCGTACATAGAGACAGCGGTGCCACTTAGACCACGAGGGTCTCGTGAGCCGCAGAGGCTGGGCTACATTTCCCCTTCCAGATTGAACCACCCTGAGCTTTGGACAAAGCGTAAAAGGTTGTTGATACCTAAAGTGTATAGATTATCTATATGCATTAAGAAGTAGGATCTTAAATATCGGGTTTTGTTTCTGGCTGGGGCCGGGCATGTGCAGAAAAGGCGTGGAATTGTTTCCAACTCCTCCTCAATCGTACAGCTACGACAGAAATCATGCGTGTAAACGCCTAATCTCCTTGCATGATTTCCTATGAGACAATGTCCTGTGAGGGCCCCTACTAAGGTCCTGATTTGAAGTTTACTCAGTTTTATAATACTCTTGGACAGACATAGATTTAGCCTTGGCCATGTTTGCCTAGCGATTTCACAGGTATTGGCACTAAGCCATCTTTAATTTACAGAACTGAAGAAGAAGCTTACAAGTTGCGAGAGGTACCCCCATAAAATTACTTATGTTTGGCATACAGGTACCTTATCTTGCAGGTTGGTCAGCCCTACAGTTCCCTGGTACATCTCTGTGGCCTGGAACACAGCATAAGATAATACGATATTGTTTGGTCATCCCATTAAGAGATTGGCGACGATGTAAGACACTCCTGGATGTAATTTGGAATGCATCCATGGCCCGTAAACCAGCTTGGCTGTGTAATAGAATGCAGATATCTGTTGATGATATTCTGTTTATCTCCAAGCATCTTAAGGCTTCCTGATTCGCATTTATTTCCGCTTGAAAAACACTGCAGTCATCCGGTAGTTTAAAGAATCCACTGATAAAAAACTCTACGCAATATAACCCTTATCCTACACCGGTGTCAATTTCAGATCTGTCCGTGTAGATCTTAACGGGTGTGTTGGGCGATTGATCTTCTTCAAGCCATTCCAGTCTAGAAGGAACTTTCATTGAGAAATTCAATGACGATGTTGCACGTTGTGTAATTTACAGCCGACCGGCCGATTGACTTAAATGGTGCCAGCAACGATTTTTAGTATTTGTCCCAAGTACTACCGGCTAGCGACTTGCAGATCTTGTTGCGGTTTTGTACTTGACTGGCATTAGCGGTTGAGGGAGGGCAAACTAACGCCGGTTATGCTCAGTAATTTGGAGTTATTGGCTATTGGTGTTGGGGTGTCGTTTACTTTAACTATCTGAAGTAGTTTGACCTCCTTCGTCCAGATCGTAAAAGAAAGTTTTATATTAAGTTGTGATATCCACCAGGCACCAACTATATGAAGCGAGAACCTACTACTTAGAGTGGGGTCACAAACCCGATAATACACGCCAGGAGTTGTTCTCCCTCCGCCTCTTTTGGTTAGCTTTTATTTTTTCATAAAATATTTTAAACATTAACTCCCTGTGCACCGTCACTTAGGCGCCCTCGCACGTAGTCCGTGTCGCACCTGCTCGAGCTCTTCAATAACGCGTGTGTGCTCAGATTTAAAGCAACGCCCACATAAACAAGGCTTAATAATTTTCATTGTTGTCAACTCGTACGCATTCGCTCCCATCGTCCTTCTACCCAACGTCCTTGCCGCGGAGGTAAACTAATGCCATATGACAAAATTGAATTTCCATATTTCTTGCATTAACAGCTTACTGTGCTTATTTAGGCATAAGTATGTATGCGTGCATGCGCGTATGTGTGTGATTATGCGTTCCATCAGGACATCGCTGCCTGATTGCTTTGTGGGTACGTAACTTTATGCGGTTGGGTAATGTGTCTGTGTTTGTGTGTGTCTACGTTTGTGTGACTGTGTGTGTATGTGTGTGCATTTCCGTATGCATGATTTTCAGTTTGCGTTAGCCAGATGTTTGTTTATAAGCAAAATTTTAAACACATCAAATTATAATTTCCAATTTTACTTTCACCCGCCCTCGTGTTGATGTGGGTTATTGGATTTGTTGTGGCTGGCGGAAAACCAAATAACAAATATACGCGAAAACTTTATAAGCAGGCACACATACATTTGTACATTTACATATAAGCATGATTATCCATATATCGCCAAATCCACACACACATACGTACACATAGGCATGGATGTGTATTAAAGGTTTAAGCCCCCCTATGTGGCTTTGTGGACCCCATAAATGTAAAACTTTTTTATTGTTGCGCATACTTGCGGAAAATTATTCACAATTTGCCTTGATTGCATGAAAAGCTGTTTTGAAAATTCAATAATTACGGGTGGTTTATGTCATTTATCATTTTTGTATGGCGCAAATGGCGCAACTGTAAAAAGGTATTTATTTATTTGAAATTCATTAATAACTTCGCAAATTATTTAATTCGATTTTTACACAGTCATTTAATTTTTAATCACATTTGTGCAGGGGTTTTCAATAGGGACATACAACTTTTTCTTTTTATGAGTTAAGTTTAGTTGTAGTGCGATAAAAAAAGTAGTTTTTAATGCATTTTTTGACGAGTGTTTTTTTATAAGACCGAAATATTATCTGAAGAAGAGGTAAATGTGGCCGCCGTTGCCGATTTTTTGTTTGTTTGGTTAGTGAGGTAGGATTCAAAATGTCCTCGCACTCACAGCGACCGTCGTCTACTGCGTCGAGTGGTGTGGCCACTAAAACGATACCTCCTCCCCTTCTGGGGAGACATCCTTCTCGGGGATTACTTTCTGTATTACTTCGGGAGGGCCCAGAAGGGCATCCATAAAGAACCAATTCTATTCACCCACGGCTGGCTCCACCACATTTGTAGGCAGCTTTCATGCTATAGGCTCCTCTTCTTGTGTCTCTATCTGTGCTGCTTCGCTTTGTTGTCTATGACGAGGTATGTAGTACGTTCTCGATGTATTTCTTTATCGCGTTGCAGCTGCCCTCGCGTTCAAGCATTTCGCTGATTATGTTGCTCGGCGCGATGTCGCTAATTTGCGCCCTCAGAACATTTCTTTCCGGATACCCATATTTCATTCCTCCCAGCACCTTCGATCCTCCTTGAGTTTCCTTATCCATTTCACAATTAAAAAACGTGTGTTCAGCTTGGCGCTTCGAAGTCCAAGGTGAAGTCCAAAATAAACGAGGCTGAAACGACAGAAGCTTTGTTCTGATAACTTCGAATTTATTTACTCAAAATAGTCTTGTCTGGCCTAGATGAACTTTTTTGCGCGATCTTGCATATGCACTTGGAATCGCTTACTTTCCCCAAGCGATACAGGTATCTTCGAAAGTATGCGTGGTCCGAGGCGATCTTAGTTAAGATGTAGTTCACTTCCCCGAAGTTCTTTTGGCAATTGATGAAATAAGTTTCGGCGTCCATCTGCCACTCGGTTCAGTGTCCCATCGGATTTGCCCCTGCAGTATGGTTTGGCATCTCCGTTCCGCGATGCTAGTGACGACGTGTTTCTTCTTAGAGTCCTACGCATCCATCCGTTTCCGGGCCATGAGGTCGACGGGTATCTCCCCACTGATCACAAATACTGCAGCGCCATAGAGTGTGTGGTAGGCTGAGGCAACTCTGAGTGCCGCAGTTCGTTGTACAGCCTCCAGTGCTTTGCGTTTGGCTTTGCAGTTTAACACAATTCCCCATACTTTGCTGCCCTTGCCATGACTACCACTCGGAAGAGCTCATATTATTATTTATAATACGATATATTATCTGAAAGTATATACACTGAATATAGTTTTGCTTAGCTTAAGTTACATGACTACCCATCAAAAAACTTCGAGGGATGTGGTTCTGGTTTCGAAGCTTATGAAAACGAAGAACGAACGACGATTACTTACAATTATCTTAACCGCTTCATACTACTGTCTTAATGCATCAGGTATATTATCCAACTCCCAAATACGCAGATGCAATAAAAACTGAGAGCCAAGACACCTAAATTTCGACACGTGAGAGCAATACAGCTCAGTAGTAGGTGCTTAGATGATTCCACCTCAGTCTTCAGGCAGCTGCTGCTGATATAACTCGAAGTAATGCCAAGTCTCGAACCGCGCTTAACTAACCGGCAATATTTGGATGAGATACCCATATAATTCGATTCCTCTAAAAGCCAGAAGGATCTTACGACACTGCATGTTTTATAATTGCGCTCAGATATTGATTTATCAAATTCTTATGAAATTAGTTTTGAATTTTATTGATTTAAACCAAGTATTCGGCAAGCATCTTATTGGTTTTTACAATCAGCTATTGATTTAATACGTTTTTCCTTTTCAACCGCCTCATCGTCCGACTCTTCTTCTTCGTCTTCATTTTCGCCATCATCCTCATATTCTCCGTCATAGTCATCTGCGCGACCAATAATATCTCCGGTATAATAAAGTATAGCTTTAGGAATGCTTCTAGTCCTTAGGAAGTGACCTCTTTCAACATCTATTGCTAATCTCCCTTGAGTTTCCTCATTCATCTCATCTTTACTTTCAGGTGCTTCCGGAGGGTTGAAGAAGTTGAAAAATGAGTCATTTGGTACTTGTTTAACTATATTGCGGACTGTTCCTTTATCCTTGTGCTTTTGCTTTTTTGTATTTGTTTTGATGGTGATATTCATTTTGGTGCTCGCTCGCTGATTTCAGGTGAAGTCCCTGTTTCCAGGAGCAGATCTCATGCTTCCAAGTTAACCCCAATCCGCTCATTATGCTAGTAAACGACCTCAGGGATCCTCTGTCTAGCAAGCGTATCCATCCAATAGTTTCTCACAATGTCCCTGTGACTAGGTGCCGAAGTGAGTTTAATATTGTAGTTTTCGGATGCGGTCAAAATTGAAGTCAGGCATTCCGTGACTAATTTTGAGCGCACGATTACCAAGCCTAGGCCTTAAATTGTCGCTTGCTTCTCAGAGTAAAGATTTACTTCCCTAAGCCTTTAATTGTCGCTTGCATATCGGAGTAAATATTTACTTCCCTGACAGTAGCTACACAATTGGGCAACCAATCAGCTACTCCTTGAAAAATTCTCCACCGATCTGCTAGCCTGAGTTTAAGCTTGATAGCGAGCTCCTCGCAGAATTCTCTTTCACCTACTCGTCGGTCCCACTTCGAGGTTCACGCTTTATGAACCTATCTTCTCATACTTCACCACGCTTAATCTTTCTTAGGGGGAATATGAATTGAATATCGTATCGAGCGAAGATAATGCTAAACAAAACATGTGAAAGATATGATTATTATTAGACCGGCAGAAAACAAAATTTGGTCGGTTTCAGGCTTCCAAATTATATCTTTGGCGATATCAACGCGGTATCTTTTTTGCATGAAATTCAGGTCATTTGGTACCAACCTTGCAACACGCAAGCACAAATCATTAACTCCAATGTTCTGAATAGACCCATAAGCAATATTGAAGTCCTCTGCCAGCTCTCTGCTAAACGTTTCTTCGACTTTATTGATGTTTTCATCAATTCTGAATGTCGACGGCCTGCCACTATGTGCGTCATTCTCCATTTTAGATTTTTCTTTACAATGCCATTGCTGCAGATAAATTGGAAGGGATTCCTGATGAGAAATTTGAGTAGTTTTGGGTCTTAGCTAATTATCCTTAAATGAAGTGCTGTCGTTCTGGTGGTTTGAACAAGCTCAGTGATCAGCTCTAAGGGTCTTCAAACTCTATTAAGCATTCACTTAAATTTACCTGATTTTGTGTACTCGCCTTTTCAAATAAGAATATCTCACTGCCATTCAATGGTGCTGCAGTAGCTATTCTCTTCATATTTCAAATGAACCATATTTCGTGAAACTATTTGCTGTTGCCTTACATGCTTACACACGTTTGCTATACTCATATTTGCTGGCTTTTCAAACGTGGTTCTATGCCATCTCTCTATCTCTTTCTATCTGCTTTTTAGAACATTTCGGCCACTTTAATTATATGAACTTTGAGTTCATTTTAGTACCAATGACTCGCTTAGTTGTTATGGACCTTCCAGTGCCAAAGGCTTTCCATTAGTATAAAACCCACATACAAACGAATATGTCCATGTTGCCTGCTCTTTTAATCGTTTAACTAAAACATCGCAATCTCTTCTGTTGTTGCACAATCTTCCCATCTACATCTGTACGACTTTGTATGAATGTCTCTGCATCGGTAAAGCACTGCTTATGTGAGATTAGCGAAAGTACGAGATAATACGAAAATGCGTATCTTGGAATTGATTGAATTCATATTAATTATTAGTGCTAAATCGTAGCTTTAAGCGCAAAGCAATCAATTCCAGTCAATTTGTCATGCTCCAAGGCACTGGTAAGTAAGTGCGCATTAATACACACGCATATACGTATGTGTCATACGCGTACCAAAAATGTATGCATGCATGTAAGTAAGTCGTATAGAGATGAATCGAATATTATTGTACGTAAGTACAGAGTGTCGACAAATTCCTTAAACAATTTTCAATAAAAAGTGTAGTGTGCTGGATATTCACGTATATTCATGAAACAAAGTTGAAAAGTATGCTACGAGTATATGTCAACATATAAAAATAATTTATAATATACTTATATATGTATAATATATAGGTGAATATGTGATGATTACGTTTAAGTTTGTTGAGAAGTGATACCCTTCAATTTACAAAATAACACAGTTGAGAGGCCATTGCGTGATTCAAGACAATGTGATCGAGGAACAGCAACGATGAACAGCAAATAAGTCTAGGGTTGTATAAGGAACATTCTGCGACTGAGGCAACATAATTTACTTCATACCCAAAGAGAAGAAATTCCTCCATGTACTTGGTATTTAAAATTTTGGTGCCAAATTATGGATTTTATTTGGATATTTATTATGGTGACAATCTCCGGTTTTTTGTTTTTAATTTTTAAAATTTTTTTAATTTGTTTTTTATTTTTTAAGATAAAATAAAAAAAAAATTATTTTGTGAACAATTCTGAAATTTACGTTTTAAAAAATAATTTTGTTTTTGTTCAAAATTGTTGTTGTGAAAAATTGTTAGAAATATTAAAAAAAAAATTTTTTTTTAAGTGAAGAAAATTTGCTCTTTTTCATTAACAGCTCAGACTGTGTACAGATGAAATATTAAAATAAACAGATAGATAAACGTTAGATTTAAAAGAAAAAAATTTCAAAAAAATGAATTGGTTTTTTGCAAATTTCTGCGAAAAATTATGAAATTAATTTTTTACAAATTATTTAAACATTCTTTTTGTTTAAGATTGGTTTATCTATACAAAAAAATTTTTTTCACAAAGAATTTTTTTAAATTTTTAAATATTTTGTTTAATCTGAGGGAGGGTGTTTCTCAAAAATGCCAAAAAAATGTTTCCTATAAATTTTTCCATTTTTATTTAATTTTTTGAAATTTTGTTCTAAAAAAATTTGTTGAAAATTATGGATTTTACTTGTTAAAAAATATTAAAAAAAAATATTATCTATATTTTTTGAAAACTCACTTATTAAAAATTTTTTTTTTAATTTGTTTGTTTGAAAATTTTTGTTGAAAATTGTCAAATTCACTTGTTAAAAAAAAATTTTTCAAAAAAAAAAGTTCTATATTTTTCAAAACAAAAAAAAGGTTTGTTTTGGTTAAAAAATTTTGTGAAAAGTATTTATTTTTCATTGAAATCTGCAACCTTTGCTCAGAAGCGCCTACAAGTAAAAAATATTGTTGAATTTACTTGTTAAAAATTATTTAAAAAAAAAAAATTTAAAAGTAAAATTTTTTTCTATATTTTTTGAAAACTCACTTATTAAAAAATATTTTTTTTTAAATTTGTTTGTTTGAAAATTTTTGTTGAAAATTATCAAATTCACTTGTTAAAAAAATTTTTTTCAAAAAAAAAAAGTTCTTTATTTTTCAAAACAAAAAGAGATTTGTTTTGGTTAAAATTTTTTGTGAAAAGTATTTATTTTTCATTGCAATCTGCAACCTTTGCTCAGAAATGCCTACAAGTAAAAAAATATTGTGGGATTTACTTGTTAAAAAACATTTTTTCAAAAAAAAAAAGGAATTGAAAAGTAAAATTTTTTTTCTATATTTTTTGGAAATTCACTTATTAAAAAATATTTTTTTTTTAATTTGTTTGTTTGAAAATTTTTGTTGAAAATTATCAAATTCACTTGTTAAAAAAATTTAAAAAAAAAAAAAAGTTCTTTATTTTTTAAAACAAAAAGAGATTTGTTTTGGTTAAAATTTTTTGTGAAAAGTATTTATTTTTCATTGAAATCTGCAACCTTTGCTCAGAAATGCCTACAAGTAAAAAAATATTGTGGGATTTACTTGTTAAAAAACATTTTTTCAAAAAAAACAAAGGAATTGAAAAGTAAAATTTTTTTCTATATTTTTTGGAAATTCACTTATTAAAAAATATTAAAAAAAAAAATTTTTTTTGTTCGAAAACGTTTTGTTTAAAATTGTGATGAAATATGTTTTCAAATAAAAAACTAATTTATTTTTCAAAAAAAAAAAAAAGATTTGTTTTGGTTAAAAATGTTTGTGAAAAGTATTTATTTTTCATTGAAAGCTGCGACCTTTGCTCAGAAATGCATACAAGTAAAAAAATATGTTTAAAAAAAATGTTTGTTTTTTAATTTTTGTTAAAAATTGAGAAATTTACTTGTTAACAAATATTTTTTGATAAGAAAACGAAAATTATTTTCTATATTTTTTGAAAAAAAAAATGTATATTTGTAAGAAAAAAATTTTTTTTGGTTAAAAATTTTTGTGAAAATCACTTCTTTGAAAAGCCCCACTCTCATCATATTATTTTCCTATTTTTTCATTGAAATCTGAGACTTGGCTCAGAAATACCTACAAGTTAATCAATAGTCTCTGAAAGCTTCGTAGTGGGACTCCCATAACTTTTCGAGTTGGACGAAATGCATACAACAAATCAGCAGGAAATACCATGCATCTGCTTGCTAATATATGCACCTAGCGACGCTTCAATCGATTTGCAAGTGGACGTATTTAATATTCGAGGGCGTATGCTAGCGCATCGCAAAATCATTATTTGTAATGACCCTTCACTGGTTCATGAACGAATTTGAATATGACTCGAAAAGTTATGGGAATTCCATTGTGTAACTTTCGGAGATTACTGAGCAACTTGTAGGCATCACTGAGAATAGTTTCAGCTATTAATGACTTAATTTTTTCATTAATAGCTGAAAGACATTTTTTAAAAATGAGAAAAAAAATATTTTTAATTAAAATTATTGAACTTTTTTTTTTGAATTTTTTAAATATCATAGTTTTACAAAAAGAAAACTTTTTTTCAAAAATGTCAAAAAAGTTTTTTTTTAACAAAACATTTTGTTTTTCAAAATGATATTTTTTTAATTTTTAAACGTTTTGTTTAACCTGAGGTTGGGTGTTTTTCAAAAATGGCAAACAAATGTTTCCTAAAAGTTCTTCAACTTTTTTTTTAATTTTTGAAATTTTTTTCTAAAAGAAGAATTAAAAAAAAAATCAAAGTTTTTTTTGTTAAACTTAATTTTTTAAGATTAAATATACTTTTTTTTTATTTTTTTCCCCAAAGAATTTTTTTTTTAATGTAATTTTATCCTAAAAAATCAAAAAAAGTATATTTCATCTTAAAAAATTAAGAAAATAAAAAATAAACAAAAAAAAAATTAAAAAAATGCTGAATATATTTAACTTTTCGCCATAAAAACATAGATTTCTAATTTATTAAATCTTCTTTTAAATTATTATTTTTTTGTTACAATCAAGCCCACAAAGAAACCAAATTTTAGATTGAGGAAAAAGAATCGCCTTTAACGCCTGCTTGAGAACTTTGATATATTTTTGGGTTAACAAAGGCTTGCGGCTAAGACCTTAAAATGGAATTGAAGGAAAAAAAGCACCAGAGTTGATCGGCTCACGCCCGCTTTTCACAGCATTATTACGAATGTAATGAATAGGAGGTTTGTTATAGGATTAGTTCTAAAGAGAAACATTTGAGCTTCGTAGTAAAAGCACGACTATCGTTCATCTGAAAGCTTCATTTCGATATCGATCCCAATATTCACAGCTGACAGGCCTCTGTACACTTATAAACACTGAAAATCCCATATATCTCCTAAGTACTAATATTCATTACAAATTCATGACCACCATTCTGTTCATCTCCACAATTTCGTCTATGCGATCTCAGTATCTCTAAAATATTCGCATTCGTCAGCTATTATTTGGCTGAGCTTTTAAATATTCTTGCATATATAACATAACCTAAATGTTATGCGCTCATACATCCCCTACCCAGTTTCTGCATTTTCCATGCCATATTAATTTTTCATGAGCCAGAGCAAGAAGCGCATTTAGTCTTAAGCTGTTAGGCACTTGGAATGAAAGCATTGTCTTAGCGCACCGACACAGCTAAACGCACATCTATCCGCAAGCATGCAACTGTGAGATTACATATATCCTTGTGACATTTCTTCAAATGTAATATGATTAAACACTAATACGACACGGTAACGTGACTTCCGTTTCCGGCAGCAATGCAGCGCTAAATACTCAGGCAATGAATTTGGCGAGTAAAAGAGTGAGGCGAAATGGGAATTTGCAATGTTATTTGCTGCCATTTAGATGGCTTACATAGATGCACACACACAGATGTATGAGTGACTCGTATACGCATAGATATATGCAATATTCGCAACCTGCATTCTCTCTTAGCCGCACATACACACACGCACGCACAATCACATATTCAGCCTGTAGTAAATGGAACTAGTTTGCAGCTTGCAATGAGCTAGCTTCTGAGAGAGTAGTACTGGTTCTTGATTTATGTACTCGGTGTAGTTGGAGCTGCCTACTTTTGTATAGTAGAATTTTGTAATGCGCTCTGAACTGATTATATTCCGGAGAGTATATTACAGTAAATTCTCTTAAAAAAAAAATGAGCTTGCGGCGCTAGCGCGATCGTCTTAGTTGGAGTGGAATATACTTATCTATAGAGTTCTTATGAACATGACACCTACCTACTGTATGGACGTGACATAGTAAGTCCTGCGTTCGGTTCTTCGGAAAAGCAGATAATTAAGGGGGGAGCCTGCTTTAGAGACTTCAAAAAATTGATTTTTTCGTGGATTTTTTTGGGAAGGAAAGAAATATTCGATTGAAACGAAGCTTTCAGGTTTTATTCTTATATATATCAACAGTCTTCTCAAATTTTATCATTAAAATATATGTCATATTATGCCTGGTGCAAGCATTTTGCCGAGGCGCCTCGAGTGTGCATGTGTCGTGCGGCGGGAAAGGTGCAGGTCGCAATTTTCATCTGAAACCAAAAACCCAAAAAAATGTTTATTTTAGTATAGTATAGCTTCCGGTAAACCAAGAAAATTAAACAAAAAGTGTGAAATTCAACAATTTTTCGCTAATTAAAAAAAAAATAATTTTTTTGGGAAAACAAATTCACTTTAGATTGTTTAAAAAGTGGGTTGTTCATAACTTTCTTAAGGTTTTTTAGGTTCAACTAGAAGAAAATTTAGTTCCGAGTACAATCAATGTTATCTCGTTTCGATAGAACGTTTAGCTTTTTCCCTATCTTTCCCGCCAATTAGGAAAAATTGTAAAAATAAAAAAACCGCGAAATCGCATTTCGGGCGATCCGGCCGCTCGTATACCTGTCGACGCTTGCTTACAATTTCTTCTGTAACTTCGAAAATACTTTGAATTTGCTTCTGAATTTTTGAGGACACATTCTTGGATAGTTTGGGAAGACATTTATGTAAAAAAAATGTGACTTTCAGCAAAGTAGTCTAATTAAGGGGACTTTGAGAGATAGGAGATTTCAGACGAATTTTATGGATTTATTTTTAAAACATGGACTTTCAGTTCTCAACTTTCTTTGAAAGCATAACACTTCCTGAATGTTATGTTCAAATTTCAAAGAACACAGGGGCAAAATTATGGAGATATGTGACTTAAAGCAAAGTAATTTTGTACTTTTATACTTACAAAATGTTTTCCCCTAAAATGAATGTGCTTACTGTTAGTTTAATTAACACACCTAAATTTTATAATTGTATAATTTTTCTAAAATTTCAAAGTGAAGTAGCTCCCTAGTACCTGGGTGACATTTTTCTGATACTTTCATGCCTTGGTATAGAACTTTAAGTCCTTTAATTTACTAACTAAAAAATTTATTAAAAATTTGGTAGCAATACTCTCGAAATATTTGCCTGCAGTCATTCATATTGCGGTTTCTAATTAAAAATTAAATATATATAAACATCTAATTTTTTAAATACAAATTTTTTTATGAAAAAAAAAATTCAGCGGTAATTTTATTAAAAAGCAATACCTACCTTTAGAATATTGAAAAAAATTCCTAACATATATTCTGTCAAAAAAGTACCGGGAAGTGTGCAATAAAACGCAAAATAATTGCTTAATCATCAAAATTTATTTTGAATAGGCTCCATTCGAAGCAATACACATATGTATGCCAACGATTAGTCTAGTCATCAAAGCACCTTTTAAACGCGTATGAAAAGATCTTTTTCAACTCCTTCAGCGAATTCTCCTTAATGGCCCCTATCGACGCAAAGCGGCGCCCGCGGAGTGGCAATTTAAGTTTTTGGAAAAGGAAAGAGAATGGTGGTGGTGATATTTGTCGAGTTTTTGGTCAAAAAAGTGTTCAGAATATGAGCCCTGTGAGACGGTGCGTTATCATGGTGCAAGATCCATAAGTTTTCTTCTCACAAATCGCGCCGTTTTCTACGCATATTCTGTCTCAAACGTCGCATAACTTCCAAATAATATCCTTTATTCACCGTAAAACCATTTGGAACCACTTCCGAGTGCACAACACCGTGATAATCAAAGAAGACTTTTACTTTTGACCGACTTTGTCGTGGTTTTTCGGGTTTCGGCTCATGTGGATAGCGCCATTCAGCCGCCTGTTGACTGGTTGACTGGTTTGCATGTCAAACTCATATACTCCTGTCTCATCACCTGTTATGATGCGCCGGAATTGGGTAGTGGTTGGGTCCGAATTCACTTGCTCAAACATGCCTTGTGCCTCCTTCTTCCGATGAATTTTTTTAAAGAAATTCAACTCTCTTGGAACGAGTCGAGCAGCCATGCGTCTCATGCCCAATTGATGGTGTCAAATGTTGCGAATTGATTCGTGAGACACCATAAGGTCACGAGCTACCTCCCTCAAACTCAAATGATGGTTTTCCAGCACCATGCCCTTGACTTTGTTGTCGTTTTCATTCGTTGAAGACGTTGATGAGCGACCAGATCGGGGCAAATCCTCCACGACTTTTCGGCCCTCTGCAAAAGCCGTATACCACTCGAAGACCCGTAGACCCGTGTTTTTGATAAGACACACTCGTCATAGGCTTTCTGCAATATTTTCAATGATTAGGCATGCGAAATCCCGTTCAAAACACAAAATTTAAGATATAATTAAATGCCAAAAACAAGCTAATTGACAGATCACCCTTAAACTCTGCGACACTTTAGAGGACAGTTGTACCAACATTCATATAAAATAACGACTCGCTCGCGACAAAAAATGAACGACTCTTGACGATTAATGCCTAAGTTCTGATGCTACGCATCGTAAAACACTAAGTTATCCATTTTTAGCTTTTAAATCTAATTCTTCCTGCTTTACGTCGATGAGAGATTTTATATGACTAAGTTCTTGCAAACACATGAAAATCACTAAGAACATTCACTTTTTAATTTTACATTTTTGTGCTGTTACTAACGATTATTCTCGAACTAAACAGACTCCGGTACAAAAATTATTATGATTGTAATTTATATTAAAGCTATGAAAAAATTAGTAATTTTCCTTAAAAATTCAAAAACTGATCTAGTTTCTACAAAAGATTGATTGAAAAATATCTTTTCATAGCATTAGTAACGTAAAAGAAACTAAATTTTGACATTCAGAAGCCAGAGCAAAACATCATATGGAGTAGAGCAAATAATTAAACGAATACAAATTCTGTAGTGAAAGTTAGTTGGCAACGCCTTTCAAAAAAACGAATTTAACACCTATATTTTGCCATTTTATAAAATTTATTACTACAGGGTGAATGATATGAAGTGTTACCTATTCAAAACACCATAACTTTTTTGTGCGAAATTAGTTTTTATTGATTTCGAACACAAAATTGTTTAAAAATGATTACAATTTTAACATATATTCACTTTATCTCGATATGACCACCTTTTGTCTTGACTATAGCCTTCAAACGGTCAAAAAATGAGTTGCATGCTGCACGAATGTGATCTTGAGGTATTTTGGCCCATTCTCGTATAATCGCTTTTTTCAGCGCATCCATACTGGCATATTTTTTAGTCCTCACCTCGCTCTGCAAAATGGACCAGATGGAATAGTCCATCGGATTTGCGTCTGGCGAATTCGAAAGTCATTGTGTGGAAGTGTGTGGAAATGAATGGTGGAACATGATTTTTTAACCATTTTTGGTTCACACGAGCTTTAGGAGACGGTGCCGAGTCCTGTTGGAACGTCCATGGTCTACGACCAATATGTTTGCGTGTCCACGACTCTAAAACAGCTTCTTAAACATTTTCCCGATAATAAGTCGCATTCACTTTGACACCAGGCTCGATAAAAACGATTGGTGTGCGTCCATCAGCGGTCACTGCGGCCCAAACCATTACTTGCGATGAGAAATTGCTTCGAGTGGCCATTCCTAGGCTCAAATTCTCGTATGAGCGTTCGGTCAAGTAAACACGATCGTTTTGAGTGTTTATGAACTGCTCAATTGGGAAATTTTTTCATCAGAAAACACAATGTTAGGAATTTCGTCACGTTCGTGCAAGCGCAACAATTCCTTTGCTCTTTCGCACCGAACTTTTTTTTTGCTGGGGTGAAAGATCGTGTGCTTTTTGGAACTTGTAAGCCTTGTCCTTGAGCTAATTTTTCAAAATGCGTCGAATGCTGTCTTGCGATTTTTTCAGTTCTTTGGCCATTTTTCTTCCACTTCGACGTGGATTTCGTTCAAGTCGAGCCTTCACTTTCCGAACCATTTCTGGCGTTGTTGCGGTTTTTTTGGTCCGCCTCCATAGCGTTTTGCAATGCTACCAGTATCATTGTAACGTTTTATAGTGCGATACACAAACATTTAATTCACTGTGAGGTGACTGAACTCACGAACAATGGCTGGTTGTGCTTTTTCAGCCAAATATAACGCAATCACACTATTACGTTTGAATTCCATCACAGAAAAAAAAATTCAACAAAACTGAGACGCAAATGCTTTTGATGGCTTATAAACAATATATTGAACTGTCATTAGAACAATTTTGACGTTGAAGTCATGAGCTGTTTTACAGATACAAGCTATGTGAAGTTGGTAACACTTCATATCGTTCACCCTGTAGTTTAAAATATGTGGTAACCTTTTATAAGTCACTCCTATTCAGATAAGAAATCTAAAAAATTTTTCATTTATTGCCATGTAGTATTTTTTACTGTATTTCATTTTTCATGTATTTTTTTTTTTTTATATCTCCCCTTTATTTATTACAGTCTGTTATATATTAACAATATGTAATTTTTGTACAATTAGGGTCTACTATGTTCTTTTACCAATGTATGAAGAATCTGTTATAATTATTATTGTTTTTTGTGATTACACTGTAAATCTTATAGTTAGATCAGTCGGTGTGAGCCGCTTTAGTCTTCGTTTGATATTTTTTGCCGGTGCTATTTTACGCATTTCTTCGATTTGGTGGACTGACAGTCGCTGTATATGCTTAGTGCTACATTTTGTGATTGTTTCTTGGATAGTGTCTACGTTTAAGTCACGATGTATGGCTTCATTGGAAATAAACCAACCAGCATTTGTTATATTTCGTAATATTTTGGATTGTGTTCGCTGTATGAGCTGAATATTTGTGTTATTAGCCGTTCCCCATATTTCTATTCCGTATTTCCAGATAGGAGTAATAATTGTTTTGTATATAGTCACCTTATTATACAGTGATAGTTTTGATGCTCGTCCGATTAGCCAACTTAATTGCCGGTACTTATTCTTGATTTGATTTCTTTTGTTAATGATATGCTGCTTCCATGTAAGTTTTTCGTCAATAGTTGTTCCAAGATATTTTGCTGCTGGGCAGATTTTTATTTTGTTGTTTTTTAAGGTTAGATTATATAATATTTTGATGTCTTTTTGTGTGTATATATAACTTGTATAGTTTTGTCTTTATTAACTTCTATACCCCATTCGTCAAACCAATTTACTGTATTGTTTATTAATTTTTGAAGTGTAAAGGTGGCCAGTTTTTCGTCATTGTTTGATGCCATTAATACAGTATCATCCGCGAACGTTGCTATCATTGTATTATCTGTTGTCGGAGTTGGCACATCTGCGGTGTATATTAGATATAAGAAAGGACCTAATACACTGCCTTGCGGTACTCCAGCTGTCATTGGTAGAATATCGGAATATTCGTCTTCATATCTTATATACAATTTTCGATCAGTTATGTAGCTCTTCAAAAGTTCAAAGTAGTTTTGTGGAAAGATTCGTTTGAGCTTATGCAAAAGTCCTTTATGCCAAACTTTATCAAAGGCTTTTGCAATGTCTAGGTATACAGCTACACAATATTTTTTGTCATTCATATCGTTAAGTATTTTATTAGTAACCCTGTGGATTTGTTGGACTGTTGAGTGTTGTCGTCTAAATCCGAATTGATGGCTTGGTATCACTTTTTTTGCTGTCAAAATTGGTTCTAGTCGGTCGAACAATACTGATGGGTCGATATGAGGCAGTTTTGGTGGCATCTTTTCCTGGTTTGGGTATGGCGGTAATTTGAGCAATTTTCCATAGTCGTGAGAAGTATTTAGTCTCTAACATGCAATTGAATATATTTCTTATGAATTGCAATGCTATTTCAGGTAACTCTTTTAAAAATTTTCCATTTATTAAATCATCCTGGAGCTTTTTTATCGCTTAGCTGTCTTATTTGATTTTTAATTTCGCTTATCGTGGTCTTTCTTGTTTTGATTTGCGGAACGTTTATTATGTTATCAGATTTAATGTTAATGTTTTGATTATCCATTTCGCTTGTAAATGTGTCTAAGAAGTGTCATGTTTAAAAATAAAAAATTAAACACAAATTTTATATTAAATAGAGTTGGCAATTCTATTCAAAATTATTATTGAATTAAAGCTGTAAAAGTTGCCTTTCATTCAATACCCGTAGCATAATTTTTTATTTACATTTTAAATAACCTAAAATAGGAGGCAACCTTACTCAAATAAGTGATCCAAGTATTTTTGACATTTTTGTAAATTTTCTTAAAAACTGGTTTATTTTTTAGGCTTGAGTATAATAAGAAGTAGACTGGCAAACAAAAAGAACAAAAAATTGACATTGTGAGATTTATTCAATGTTGAAAATTTGGTATAGACAAAATTTTAAAAATGATATACAGTGTTTTTAGTGCAATATTTTCATGCCTTTTAAACAGTTTTGCAATTAATTTTTCAGGATAAGATTTACTTAGTCTTGTCATAAATTCTGCGAAAAAATTTACAATGCATACAGCGAGATCAAATTCGCAGAAAAAAGTCCCGTTAAAATTTCTAAAGACGCAAAAAATATTCTTCCAAGATTTTAGCGTGGCAACCATCCAGCATTCACAATGGTTTGGTGGTCATCATTTATGCGAAAAAGGGGTTAAGTGACCGGGGCAAAAGTGTACAAGGAGAATGTCTTGGAAGGCGTGGTGAAGCAGTTGAGCAGGACTCTCTTCAATGGAGAGCGTTGGATCATCCAGCACGATTCCGCTCCAGCCCTTACGGCGAAAACCAACCCAAAAAAAGGGTGCGAAAAAAGTCGCACGGGGCCATATCAGGGGAATACGGTGCTTGCACGATGGTATTTACTTGGTGTTTGAACAAATAATCCAGCACAATTTGGGCTCAGTACGATGGCGCGTTATCATCATGCAAAATCCAAGAATCGTTTGCCTACATTTCCGGCCGTTTGCGACGTAGAGGCGAACACTAATTCACTAAAAAGTCATACTCCTACCAACATAAGAAACAAATGTAGATCGGTTCCCACGTGCGCGGTTCGTTTAAATTAAATATTCCCGGTACTTTCAGATCATAGGGTACGTCGTAAGTATCTGAATCGCTTTGGAATGATCCGCCTCTGTCTTCAACGAATACCCACCAAAAAAGTCGAACGGTATGTAATACAAATTCCGAGGCGGTTAACTGACTTCAACCAAACGGGTGATAGATGGACTATTCCATAAGTTATGAGTAGGTGCAGCCGTGGCCCCTCGACAGACAATGGCAAGCCTCCGACTGCATTTCGGCCATGTTAAAGATCCTCACAAAAAAGATCTGCATTCGGAGTCGGTTTAAAGCTGGAAGTGTCTCCATTTATGGAACAACATCAAGATGCACACCACAAATAGGAAGAGGAGCTCTTCCAAATACGCAACACGGGTGTAAGCGCCAATTACACACATAGGTGTATTATCCAGATAGAACCTAAGATCATCCAAGTACACATCATCAATTTAAGCATCCAAGAAGCCCGTGATCATGGCGCCGTTGTCGAAATGATGTTTCCAGTAACACTTTAGGGTAAGCTTACATTTCAAAATCGGCGCCGAGGTGATACTCTCTGTGGGGATATTCGCGTTTTGATAATCCCATGCGAGTTTTCCTTTCGCATTGTTGACAAAATCAGCTTGGATGAAAGCGGATTTTGCCTAAAACTTTCTTACAACCTTTCTTGGACAATACAGCACTCACTTTGAAAGTAAGTTTTGCAGCTGCGAAATGCTGTTTCCAGCAAAAAGGGTTCCATTTGTTTTCGCAGATATATGACACTGAGCTGCTGTCCCTTTTTAGAAATCGAAATTTGTAGTTATGTGTGTTAGAATAGCCAGTGGAGAAAAAATAATCTCGCCAATAACCCTCTTTAATATATACAAATTCTCATTCGAAATGCTACTGCTTTATTACTGACCTCGAAAAACCTCCTTCCGATGTGATCCGAATCACTGCATCAGAAGCCGCAATCAAATCATGAGACTACTGCCTTTATGTACGAGAAGGGCCCTTTTCGCGCATACAGTGACAACAGGTAGAGTGTAGAGTAACGGGTGCCAACTATTCCATTCATATCCATATCCATTTTTCACTACTCCGTAGATAGCCATGAAGTGGATAGTACGGAATAAGCTTTTTAGGAGACCATCTCCATTTTTTACTGCAGGGTACAACCAAAAATTTTGCGCATTTGTAATTCCAGTGCTGCGTATATACAAACACACATACACACGAGTACACATGTGTATGTTCTTGTGCGCCACTGCGAATGACTTCCGTAAAAAGATGCACATGCATTGTGGCCGGATCTACCGCACAGTCACAGCCACTTAGAGTCGCAAGCATGGCATTTGAGTTTCGGATGCTGATGTACGTCGGTGGCTAGCAGACTAGTTGGCTTACTCCACAACTAATGTCAGCAACAACACTACCACTTGGCTCCGTCACATATCACCGTGAACTCACGCACGTATGCACGTATGCTCGTATGGCGTCACACAGCACGCGCCAGCAGATAAGCGCACACATACTAACATACACAAATAAATACATACGCATGTGCATGTATGCGCTTGTGTGCCCTGTGTGGGTGCGCTATTATTCCTGGTAGACAGCGAAACAAATATTGGCGTGCACACACCCATACATACGTACACATACATACATACGATATTACTTGTAATCTTGCGATTGCAAAACTCAGCTTCTGTTGCACTCACGTCACGATTACTTGGACGCGCCAGCAAGTAGATACGAGTATCAGCCAACATACAGCAACCAGCAGCCGCCAGTCACCAACAGTTAGACAGCTGTTGTTGTACTCGTAGGCAACTTTATTCGCCAGTGTTTGTGCGCTGCTGGCATAGTCAATATTGAGTTTTGTTAAGTTGTTGTTGCGGTTAGTTTGGAAACGCTAGTTGCTTAGTTGTGGTCGCTAACGTCGTTTGTTTAGTAGTTTTCTTATCGATGAGTGCGAACAGGGGCGCAGGTGGATTTCTGTAGTTTAGTATATAGTTTTTGGAAACAAAGCAACTGAATTATACGAAATTCCGCGTTAAGGTGTTTTTTTTCCTTTTTTTTAGTAAGAAACTAACTTTAACATCGTCCTTTGGGCGACATAAAACAACAAAGCAAATAGTGGTTTTAATGAGCCAAGAGAGGATGCGGCACCTGTTGCTGGTTTATGCGAGTGCGTTACTTTGTTAAAACGTCTGTTTCGCATCCTAGGGGTATATGCTTTGAAATTTAAAACCAAGCGTTGTGGGGCAAATATACATTTTGGCTTGAAAATGTTTCCAAACTCTACTAATTAAATGGATATAATAGTACTGAGACGTATTAAAAGAATGAAGAAACGAGAGGCCGAAATACCAGAGTGCCAGGAGCTTGAGATGCTGGCCAACATTAAAAACGCCAGGAAACTCCACCAAAAAGTTCGGCGGCTTATAGAAGGTTTCGAGACCGGGGTGATTTCCCGTAAGAACAAAGACGACGATCTGCTGACTGACATACAGAGCAATCTTAAATTATGGAGGGAATACTTCCCGCGCATGTCACAGAGAATGTGAAGATCCCGATACCCCAATCGACGACGACGGAATTGACGTTCCGCTACCGGACCATGGCGAGGTTAGAATAGCGATAACCCGGCTAGAAAGCAACAAAGCCGCAGGAGTCGACGGAGGAGCTGCTAAGGTGTATGCATCAGCTCCTATACAACGTATGGTCAGATGAAAGCCCTCCCAGCGGTGCAGGTGTTAGAATATGCCCGAGGTAAGGTATGCCTGTCGTAAAAGGCGACTAAAATCTAGGTCCACCAGTGCCTGAGTAGTAGAGGACGTTGTCTCACCAAAGACCATAACTCGGTACCATGGGGAACAGGAGTCCTCAGAGTTCGGTCTGACCTGTTCTTTGGGAACGGCCCTTCGCGGAGGTTTTCGTGGTGGCTGTGGTTAAGACCTAAAGCGCGGGTAGGTTTTAGGCCGATGTGGAGTTGCATTGCAACCGGGTGCCGGGACCCATAGAACGGCAGAGGTATGGATAGGCCTCGAGCCCTACCAAGGCGGGTAGTGTGTCCATGCCACACTGCCAATTGGTACCAAAATTTGTTTGGGTCCTGATCATTGATAATTGATTTTGATAGGTACTCACGTAAAAAACATTGTATGTTTTCGGATGAAAGCATGCTTGCCGCCAAGTCTAGGAAAAGACCCATGAAAGGAGAATTGACACACATCATATTTTCGTCGACTTCAAAGCTGTATTCGAGAGGTCCCAAAGAAGTTGCCTATATGCCACAATGTCTGGATTTGGTATCCTCGCAAAACTAATACGGCTATGCAAGATGACGTTGGTCAGTACCAGCAGAATCCTCAAAATTGGGAAGAACCTCTCCGAGCCGTTTGATACCAAAGCAGGTTTCAGACTGAGTGACTCGCTGTCGTGCGTTTTCTTTAACCTGCTATTGGAAAGGATCGTGAGAGCCGCAGAACCTATCCGCTCAGGCACAATATTTTATAAGAGCGTACAATTGTTGGCGTATGCCGATGATATTGACATCATCGGCCTGTACAACCAGCGCGGTTAGTTCTGTTTTTTCTCAACTGGATAAAGAGGCAAAGCGAATGGGCCTCGTGGTGAACAAGGACAAAACGAAGTACCTCCTGTCATCAAACAAACAGTCGGGAGCGAAGATGTGTTTAAAGAGAAGGTCAAAGTCAAGAAAATGTCCTGTAATTTTTTTTTTTTTTTTTATTAACTATGACGTTATTACAACTTCTTTATGTTAAATTTACAAAAATTGTCAGTTCACGAATGCACCTCTTTCAATAACCCCGAGGACGTCTGCCAATCAGCTGCTTCTTTGTAATTCGCTGAGGGCCGGTTAACGGTCAGTTTTTGGCATTCCGATTTTTTTTTCAGTTGGGGGCTGGGTTATGGGATGCTCTTGAAAACAAGACTTCATTTCAATGGAAGCACCGGGAAAGGAGTCATTACTGCTCTATATTTCAGATGTATGTATAAGTATATTGAATAGCTCAATATTCCAATGTACAAGTACATATACGAAAAGCTTAGCTTTATGTCAGCAGAAATCTCGATATTTATTCCAATTTTTATTTCACAACTGGGATAGGTGGAAAATTAACTATTATATCAATCTTGGTAGCATAGTCATTTATATTGATGCTTTGAAAACTTGATCGCCAATTGGGTAAGCGGATGCCTTATTTTCTGCACCAGTGCTGAAACTATTCTGTGGTTGCCTGATCACTACATGAATTTTCTAGCTGACGTGTCGGCGACTTGGTGATTGAACTTTCGGCGGGAGATATCAATTATAGAATTACTAATCTAATGGCCCGTCCTATAACGGGATTAAGCCCGCAAAAAATTCTGCCAAAAATTTTTGAATAGATACACAGACTTGGCAAGGAAAATATTCATAGTTAAGTGGGCATAATGCCGCGTTAAACAAAGCGAGATTTGTGTATTATAATTTTTCATTGCATTGCTTGAACGATAAATGGTCAGGAGCAGGACCCATGTTTTTATATATTAGATAACTCTTGTTTAGGCTAAGTAAACTCTTAGGTCGCTGACAGAGCACAAGCGAAGACGAAAATGAAGACGCTGCACAGGCGATTAGCTTGAAAGTATTCAGCACTGCCTTCAAAGACGAGCCGCTTGCCGTAGTGAAATCTTTGTGACTTTACATTTAATTTAATTGTTTGCAACTGTGAAATAAACACGAGTTACTTTTGAAAAATGTATTAAAGACAATATAATTAATTAAAATAAACTGTCTTGCTTAAAAAAAATACACTGAAGGGGTTTCTGTCAAATGAGTTCTTAAGGGTTTGGATTTCACTTTTATGTGGCTTAAGGTGTTACACTTTTTCCTCGTCCGCCAATTACTCCGAACTCATTGGAAAATTAAGTAAACATTTACCATTTTACCATTTCGGATATTCCCGGAGTGGTGGACTATGCACTCCCACCCACACTTGCCATTACAACGTTCACGACCATCCTACCCTCAAGGGGAGAGTGGGAACGGGACGATGTAAGACAGGGCGAGTCTATCCATGTATACACAGATGGCTCAAAGCTCGAGGGCAGGGTGGACGGAGGTGTATACTCCGAGCATCTGGGGTTATCCTTCACGACCCTCCTGCCCTCAAGTAGTGTCTTTCAGGCCGAACTGATGGCAATAAAGAAAGCCACGACACAGGTACAGTGTGATGCGATGTCCGAAAATGACATCTACATTTTCACTGACAGTCAGGCGGCGTTAAAATTCCTCTCAAAACAGTCGACAAACTCCAAAGTAACCATGAAATTGCGCACATCTCTTAACGAGATGGCTGAGTCATTTCGCCTAAGGATAATATGGGTTCCTGGCCATCGCGACATTGAGGGTAACTGTAGAGCCGATGAACTAGCGAGTCTCGGCACCAAGTTGACCGATGAGTACATAGACAATGACATCGGCATTCCCTTACAAACATGTAAGCTACTTATCCTTGAATAAATCGTATGGAAAGCAAACGAAAGATGGCGTAATGGAGCCACCTGCAAAATCGCCCATCAACTGTGGCCGAGTCTTAGTGCTAAACGCACAGAATTTTTGCTAAGTCAAAATAAACACAGTCTTAGCACACTGATTTCAGTCTTAACGGGACATTGTCTAGTAGGTAGGCACGTCCAAAGGATGGGTTTGCAAGCACATGACTTTTGTAGTAGTTGTCTTGATGAGGAAGAGACAATCTTACACCTTCTGTGCCATTGTCTTGCTCTATCTAGACGGAGATTTGCTATTCTAGGCAGACAATTTTTTAACGAATTGAAAGATCTCAGTTCCGCAGAAATAGGAGGTATTCTAAAATTTTTGAAAAGCACTCACTGGTTTTAGGAGAAATAGGGAAAGCTCTCCACGCGGCATCACAATGGGCTATGAGCCTGAGTGTGTCCCACAGGACAACCGCTTCAACCTAACCTAACCTAACCTGGTATGTTAACCATTTTAATCAACATCATTATATTGGCCGGATTAGACCATAGTCTCTTTACAATACGTCTCCATTCTTCTCGACAGCCCGCTGTCACTCTTTGCTGTGAGATTTTCATCTTATGTATGTTGTCTTCTACCTATTGCAACCATCTTCCCCTTAGCCGGCCTCTCCTTCTTACTCTTTCAGGATTTGCTTCAAAAACGTTTCTGATCGCTCTTTCGTTGCTCATTCTTAAAACGTCCATACCACCGTAATCTTTGGGACTTTATAAACCGCATTACATTTCGTTCCGTGATTACAACTTAGCTCGTGGTTATATCGTTTATGGTCTTCTAATCGTATAGAGCCGAATATGTTTCTGAGAATTTTTCTTTCAAATCTCATCAGTAAATTCACGTCATTTATTTTAAGGACCCATGTTTCACAGCCGTGGGTGAGAACCGGTCTGATTATAGTTTTGTATATTTGGAGCTTTTGTTCCTTTGATAGTTTCCGATTCTGACGTGACTATCATGAAAGGATCGTGTCATGTACTTCGTCTTTCTCTTTATTTACCTTGAGGTCCGCTGGTCTTGTAGCTTGCCCTAGCTGCACAAAAACGTTCTGAACGGCCTCTCTATTTTTCGCAAGAATCACAATGTTGTCAGCGTGTGCGCATATTTGTGCCGATTTATTAAAATATTGTGCTACCTTGATCTATTTCGCTTATTGCTGAATGCAGTGTTAAATTAATCAAAAGCGTCGATAGTGAGTCACCTTGGTTCATGGCGGATTTCATGTTGAATTCATCAGATATTTCGCCATTCATTATTACTTTAGCGTTTGAGCATTTATGACTCGTATTTAAAAAATTTAAGTATTTTTGTGGTATACCCAGTGTTTTTAGGTGATAATCGATATATTTTCTGTTGAATTTATCAAACGCTTGTTTAAAGTCTATGAAGAGACAGTGTAGATTAATGTTGAACTCATAACATTTTTCGAATATCTGCGACATATTAAAGCATTGGTCTGTTGTCGAGTGTCCGATTATTCAAAACCGCATTGATAATCTCCCACTATCTCCTCTTCATAGAGTATATTTGAAAGAATTTAGTAGTTCACGTTGAGAAGGGCTATCCCTTTATAATTTACACAATTAAATTTGACCTCTTTTTTATAAATTGGGACTATTAACTTGTATACCATTCTTCAAGCAAGTTTTCTGTTATCCAAATTTGCAGTATTAGCTCATGTCTTATCTGTCTGTCTTATCAACACTTCTCCGCCATTTTTTATGAGGTAAATGCAAGCCTTCACCTACAGTCCTCACCATGTGACTTGTTGTTTTTCAACTTCTTTATTGCTCTTTTCGTGTCATTAAGATAGGAGTCTTCTAGCATATTTTCTACTGTGCACACAGTGCCATTAGACGCCTCGTCTTCATTATTATTTAAGAGCTCAGTAAAAATTTCCTTCTAGATGTTCGGCCATGATCGGATTTTTATTGAAATTTGTCCATTGTTTTCCAATAAATGGCTCAATTTTTAATAAAATATAATCAAGCGTCTTAATTGACATTCTTGAATAGTCGAAAAGTATCTGTTCGTCTTGCCGTAACTCTTCATAAAACTGGTGCAACTTTCTAGACAAAGTTATTTTCTGATTTGTTTTTTTTTTCTTTGAGTTTTACTTTAAAAAAAAAAGGTTTTCATTTAGAAACGATTGCTTATCTGAAGGCGAATCTCTTTTAACTGTAATTACATTTTACTTGCCTTCCACTATAAGCACTCGCCAGCTTGCCCGTAATGCAAGCAATTCGTCTTCGGCTTCGTCTTTATCTTCATCTTCGGATTTTCTTTTGCTCTGTCTGTAATCTTACACATTTAAATCGAAGCCTCTATTAGAATTTCGATCATACCCAATAACACTTAATGGTGTTCACACTCACCAACGAAACGTACGCCCATATCAGCTGACACAATAAAACTAATGAGAGCCCCAACGTTGTTTCATCGTGTCAGCTGATAGGGGCGTACGTTTACGTTGGTGAGTGTGAGCACCATTGGGATGGTATTGTGGTGACTGAAATCTAACAAAGCTGACTTACCTACAACTAAACTATAACTCTACCCAAATCCAGCCGTCAGTATCTAACTGAAATTTCGAGTTTCAAGAAACTTCGCTCACTTCTTAGCTCCCATGACATGGTTTTTTTCCTTTTCCAATTATCCCCAAATATTGATCCCTAAACTTCCATTCGTTAGTGCGCCCTTGGGTTGGACAACACGAATGCAGCGACATGTAATCGAAGTAAAAGCTGTCATTGTCGACGTTGTTGTTGTTTTGATATGTTTTCGAGCGCATAAGATGAGCACTATCTTCAAGGCAGGTCCTCCTGAAAATGGTTTCAATTTACCTCGACAGTCTATGTACCATAGGTAAGTAATTCTCGATGCCAGAACTATTAAAATCTCTAAGATAACACAAGCAACTATGTGTAAGAGGGATTGGCCACGACGCAATGGCGGCAGCGCATAGCGACGCATTCGTACAAGTAAACTAAAACTTGCACACCAAACACTTTCCGCATATTGCTTATCAATGCTTATGTACTTAAGTATTTTTCTCTCCACTACACACTCACACACACATGCATAGCGGTGTATATGTGTGAGCCTCTTACGGATATTCCAGGAAGCATCTGACGGAAATTCCGGTACTTGTGTCAAGCGTGTGACATCTTATGCCGCTTATGAGTGTAATGAAAGTGCATATGTGTGTGTGTGCGTGTAAATATATATACACATGTATTTGCACCATGAGTCTAATCACACTCATACACACTTACAAATAAATACTTAGCGGAAAGTGCTTGTATGCCCTTGAGTGCCTTCAGCGTGTGCAAATATGTGCATGTCAACTGCTGCTCCTTAAAATGCAGGACTCTACGGAAAAGGAATTTAAACGACATATCAAAACCGGAAAATCCTTACCAAATCGAAACTCGCTACTTGCACCTTAGCAACAACAATAAAAACTCATTACTTAGATGATTTTTTTTTTCGTTTAGCAAGCGGAGAGGGAGGAAGTTTTTTGTAAAACGTGTGTGACCAGAAAGTGGGAAAGTGGGCATAAACAGCGAGTATCACAGAAAATCGCACATTTCTTATTTTTCAATATTTTCAAAATTTGACTTTATTTTTAATTTGTTACAATTTTCTTTTCTTAAATTTTCTTCTAAAAAAAACTATAAATAATTAAGCCAGAATTTCTCTAACTAAAAAATCGACAAAATTCCTCAAAATTCTAAATTCCCAATATACTTTCCCGATATATTTCATATTCTAATAAAAATAATGGGAATAAAAAGAAGAAAATTTGAAAAAAAGCAAAGAGAGAATGGACAAAATTTAATTGAAGGAAAGCAAATAACAACAAGTGCTACTTTGGACTAAGTAGGCAACTGAGCAGTAAAGTCCTCTCCCGACGAACAAAACTAACACTCTACAAGACTCTCATCATGCCCGTCCTAACGTATGGCGCAGAAGCTTGGACGATGACAACATCCGATGAAGCGACGCTTGGAGTGTTCGAGAGAAAGATTCTGCGTAAGATTTTTGGACCTTTGCACGTTGGCAACGGCGAATATCGCAGACGATGGAACGATGAGCTGTATGAGCTTTACGACGACATAGACATAGCGCAGCGAATAAAGATCCAGCGGCTACGTTGGCTGGGTCATGTCGTCCGAATGGATACAAACGCTCCGGCTTTGAAAGTATTCGATGCGGTACCAGCTGGTGGTAGCAGAGGAAGAGGGCGGCCTCCTCTGCGTTGGAAAGATCAGGTGGAGAAGGACTTGGCTTCTCTTGGTGTGTCCAACTGGCGCCGATTAGCCCGAGAAAGAAACGACTGGTGCGCTCTGTTAAACTCGGCCAAAATCGCGTAAGCGGTTATAGCGCCAATTAAGAAGAAGAAAGCAAATAACATAATACTTTTTTTTTATTTTTCCTACAGTTTGGGTAATCATTCAGTTCTATACAGTACGCACCACTAAAAATCGTATGGCTGCCTTTATCATTGCTTAAAGTTTTCACTAATTTATTATAAAAATTAGGTTCATATTTTAACAAAACCAGCTTAACAGAATTAAAAAGGGAGAAAGAACCGAAAAAATTCAATGTAAATTTCAAAAATTTTAACAAAATCTTTTAAACATTTTTCGGAATTTAGTTTTGCTTTATGTGGTTAAGGATAGTTAGAATTTTCCAAAGATTGGAGTTTTTTTGCATTTTATTAAAGTATAATATCTTAAAAATATTGTGTGAAAATTTGAACTGAATCCGACAAATACCTTTCGAGTTATTCAACAATTAACAAAGGGTGCTCGGACGCTCCGGAACGTTCGAGAGCAAATAGCAAAACTTTGAATGCGTTTTTCTCAAAACTATGTGTTTTGAACTGGTGATCACTATAACTTAAAAACTGCTTGGTAGGTTTAAATGAAATGCTTTTGAAAAACATAAAAAACTCCTGGCTGATCGAAGGATTGTTTTTCAAAACTTTCGATTTTTTTAACAATTAATTGTTGGTTTCTTTGTCGAAAATCTGAAAAATAGTTCCTGAGGCCGCCATGTTCTTAATTTTGAAAAAAAGCTTCTATCATTCTCAAGATTACCTATTAATAAAACTGATTTCTCTTGTCCGTTTGACTTTAGATGAATCTCCAAGGACTTGTGATCATCACCGCAAAGGACTTCTGGAGAAACGGGCTCCACACAAACAGCGATAACTTTTAATATTTTTAATTTTTTTTTTTTGAAATTTTGCTAAAGTCAAGTCGAAACATGATCTATTAACGCTTTTTATTTTTGTAAAAAATAAAGCAAATAACTAGCAAAGAAAATTATTGAAAATCATTATTTTTACGGGTCTCTGACTATCCCTAGCCCCATATACAGTGAGCGCCACTAAAAATCGTATGATTACTTTGGTCCATGTTTGAAATTTCTCTTAATTTATTGTAAAATAAAGTTCATATTTGAGCGAAAATAGCTGAAGAATTAAAAAGACAAACATAAAAAATCGACAAAATTTATTAGAATTTGAAAATATATATTATTTTTTTTTTTATTTTCTCAACAGTTTTGGAAGTTTTTGGTTAAGTAGTGAAGGGCAACAAAAATCGTATATCAATTTCGATAGCTTTTAAATATTCCTTTAATTTATTAATAATTTATTTAACAAAAAAATATTAAAAAAAACATAAAAAAGTCAATAAAGAGTAGTACAATTTTTAAAAAATTGCAACCAGATTTTTTAAGAACTTTTCGAGAATAATTTTGAAGCTCATTCAATTTGAGACATCACTAAATATCGTATATTACAAAGTTTTGGCAATAAGCCCATTACATAATTTAGCAAAAGCAGTTAAACAAAATTAAAAAAAAAACTTCAAGAAATCGGCAAGATTTAATAAGAATTAAAACTTTTATTTTTTTTTTCTATCAAAATTTTTGAAAGTGTTTGGTGCTTGCAGTTTTGTGGTTCATTCAGTTTTACACAGTGAGGGCCGCTAACAATGGCACAGCTATTTTGAATATCTTTAAATTTTACTTAATTTACTTTAAAACATTAACTCACTTTTAAACAAAACCAGTGAGATAAATTAAAAAAAAAATATATAAAAAAATCGAATAAAATTTAACTCAGATTTTGAAAATTTCTAATTTAGGGTTTAAAGTTTTCAATTTTTCCTTATCCTATTGTAAAAATATAGTTCAAATTAAAAAAAAACAATGAAATAGAATTAAAAAAAAAATATATGAAAAAATCGAAAAAATTTAATTCAGATTTTCGAAATTTTTATCAAAATTTGAGGTGGTTTTTGGTGTATTTAGTATTTAGGTTATTCAGTTTTATATAGCAAGCGCTAGGAAAGATCATATATTGATTTTTGCGATATTTAAATTTTTTCTTAATGTATTATAAAAATTTAATTCGGAATTTAACAAAAGCCATGAAAAAATTGAAACAAATTTAGTTCAGATTTTCAAAAAATGTTCCAAATTTTAAGAATTTTTTTGGTGTATGTAATTTTGCAGCTCAGCTCAAAAATCGTATAGCTTTTTGATCGATGTTTAAATGTTTTTTAATTTATTATAAAGCTATATTTCATATTTTAACAAAATAAGTTAAACTGCATTTTTAAAAGCAAAAAAAATAGATTTGTAAACAAAGTTAAAATTCAAAAAAAAAAAATTTAAGTTTTATACAAACTTTTGGAAGTTTTGGGTCCATTTGTAGTTTTGTAGTCCATTCAGATGTTTACACTGGCCGCCAACAAAGTGAATATAGTGAATTCTATTACGATATTCAAATATTTCCTTAATTTATTATTAAAAAATAACTCCAAAGCAAAATTAAAAAAAGCCGGAAGGAATTCGAAAAAAATTATTAAAAAATTTCGAAACAGTAATTTTTTAGCATTTTTCAAAATTAAATTTTGAAGCTTATTCAATACGAAATCGTACAGATATTTTTGGCAAACCTCAAACTTTTTCTTAATATTTGATAAAACTAATAAGGACAAAATTACCCAAAAAACAAAACGAAAATAAAAAAAAAGACGAAACAAAATAAACGAGAAATCGACAAAATTTAATTACAATTTTAAAAGAGATTTCGTGTGTTTAGTTTTTTAGCTAATTAAGGTTTAGGTGGTGACCACCACCAAAAATCTTACAATTATTTCCTAAGCTGCATAGATTTTTCTCTAATTTATTTTAAAAATATAGTTCATATTTAAAACAACAAACAGTGCACAGAATTTAAAAAAAGAGGTTGTCTGTAAAGTCGGTTTACTGACGATAGTTTAACGTGACAACGTCATAGGCAAATACTGATGGAATGGCTGCATTTTTCAAAAGAAAATTTTAATTTTATTTGTTTGATAGATATTTTGTATGGATATAGAGGAGGAGGTAAATGGAATCGTAATGGAATTGATCAAGTTAATCAAATTCATTCAACATTAATCAAATTCATGAAAGATATCTTCAATTTCGATTGTGCATCAGACGTTAATAAGTCAACAACACTAAGAGGCACCATCATCGATTTGACTTTTTCAAGACCCATTACACTCGGAACACCTCCTTTCATTTCCTACTTTTGCTATCATCTACCTATTCTCAACAGAGAATTGGTTCGATACCATGCACACAGGAAGAAGGCATATGCAAATACAAGTACAAATGCGCATATACATACATAAATATGCTCACTCAAGTAGGAGAGAGTCAGATGTCGAACGTTGCCGAACGCGGTGGCCGATTGTGCCTCTTTGTCGTTCGTTCCGCGTTCTCGCTTGCAGTTCAAGCAAGGTAACGACGCATAAGCAAGATAACGACGCATTAGCAAGATAACGACGCATTTTTTGGTGCGTGCAGCTGGCTACATCGATTTATAAGACGTTATCACGTAAAAAAGACGAAAATAAAAAAAACGAAAAAAATAAACGAGAAATCGACAAAATTTTAAAAGTGATTTCGTGTATTAAGTTTTGTAGCTAATTAAGGTTTAGCTAGTGAACGCCACTAAAAATCTTACAATTATTTCCTGAGTTATATAGATTTTTCTCTAATTTATTTTAAAAATATAGTTCATATTAAAAAAAAAAACAGTGCACCGAATTAAAAAAAAAAAAACTAAGAAGAAAAAGAAAAAGAAAAAAGAAGATTTAATTCCGATTATTCGAGTTGTTATCAAAATTTTTGGAAGCTTTATATAGTGAGTGTCAACCAAAATCGTACGGAGATTAAAATATTTCCTTAATTTAATATTTTAACAAAAGTAGTTAAGCAGAATTGCTTTAGTGACAAAACTAAAATAAAATCTGCAAAATTTAAGTAAAATTGAAAAGAAATGTTTATGACATTTTTTTGAACTTTGAATAAAGGTAGTTTCGAAGCTCATTCAATTGGATACAGTATGTATCAGATGTATATATTTTGCCTCCACTGTACAGATGGAAACGATAGACGGCTTTTTTGATTCTCAAGAAACCAGACCATCTGACAGGAATGCTACGTAACCGCTGTATGATTGGCAATCAGATACGTCACCAACCCAGTCGGTATGTATATAGCAAACCAAATTTTTTGTTATAATCATTTAAATTTTCTATAAGGCGATATTAGTTGCGGTGATTTAAATGCGTGAAAAAATGTTCAGCAAAGTCTCATAACTTCGAAATTGTTGGCAGTAGCCACTTGAAACTTGCATTTTATTAAAAAGTATGGTACTATAAAACTAAAAAAAGTTTAACAACTGTATACCCAAAACCTTTCTAAGCCAGTTTTTTTAAGTTTGGAGTTACACCTAATTCTCTTTGTACTAGAATTTTTTTTACACGACGTTGATTTAGCATGAGTTGAAAACAACTTTTTTACACGAACTATTTTCTTTTAAGACGATTTGCAATGAAGAATTTTTCTTGATTCTAATAGAGCAAATAAAGGGAGATTTTTCAACGGATGTACGCAGCGTTTAAATAAATCTCAGGAAAAGTCTCTGAGCCTCGGAGGATTTTTCTCTCGCCGTTTAATAATTTATTTCTCATAACATATTTAATGAATTACACCTACACCTTGGCATGAAATAAATTTTTAAGCCAACTCTAAAAATTTTTTTAATATTGTTTTCACCTAATTCCCTTTTTACACGAGTTTTTTGGGAACGTACATATCTATAGTGTAAAAAGAGAATTAGGTGTATAATTATTTCAGTGAAAATAAATAGAATAACCTATAAAACTGCATACTTAAAAATTGTTTGTAATTTTTTATGAAATAATGTTGTGAAAAAATGCGTTATATTTTTATAGCAATTTAGCCAAACAAAAAAAAAAATATCAAAAATGGTAAAAGCTGTACGAATTTTATTGGCACTCACTCTACAAAATTCGAGATATTTTGTAAGATTTTAGAAAAGCATTAGACTCCAAACAATACTAGAGTTTTTTTAATTATCATAGTAGTAAACATTTCTTCCTGCAGTTATTGCTTCATATCCGAGCTGAGTTTAGAGCCCGAAACCTAACAATTTTTAGTCACGCACAAGCGCATCCACTTGTGGCGGTTGCCTCAACTATACAAATTCCATGCATAAGTGTGTTTAATATTATTCATGCATGTATGCAATTACATTTCCAAAGTTACCAGACATTCATACACACATGCACACACATTCACATACAACCAACACACATTCCATATTAGCAGCTCTGCTTACAACCAATCACTTTGATTGCCCCTGACCTTATGCGTGTGCCGTTTTTTACACGCTCCCTTAGCAAAGCTGCTCTTGTCAAATTATGTCTGTTTTTGTTGTTGGGGTAGTTTCATATATACATACATACACACGTACGTATGTGAGAATTATAGTTTTATGTATGCAACATGTTCCGCAGTTGGACATGTCTGTCAAAAATGTTTTTGACAAGCGTGTCAAAGAAAATTTCCATTCCGTTTCGTATGTCCATTCGACCGATTGCGTCCCAAGTGTATGTTGTCAAAAGTTAAGAAATAGGAACAGCGAGAGGAAAGATCCCTTTTTATGCGTAGGCAGGAGGTGGCGTAAGTTAAGTTGAAAGTTTGATCTAAGATTGAATAACTGCATATTTGAAAAGTAGTTTGTGATTTATCGGTAAAAATAATACAAGTGGCATGTTGATTTAGAAAGGTACGACATGTTTTGTGGTTTTCTTTTTTCTATAAGCAGGTATTGAATTTTTGATTTGACAAGTGATGCCATCTTTTTATGCAGTGTTTTTTGACAGTTCGAAAAGTAAAAGTTTACACTGAGGCAGTGTTTACAAGTTGTGCAAATTTGATTCCAAACTTCAGTACTCAGTAAATAAATTGTATTAAGTGTGCGGCTATCGTCAGGCTTAGTCGCCTCATTTGAAAGGATGTTGTTTGGGTGTTTCTTTAAAAGCGTGTACAACGGAAACGAAAAACAATTTTTTTTTTGTTTTCAGTATTTTATTTTTTGATCTATTCTTAAAAAACAAAAAATTTTTTTTGGCCATGCAAGGTTCGTCCAAAAAGTTGTCAGCCTTCAAAAAATGGCGTTCCAAATTGGCCACGGATTCCGGAACTCGCAGGTGTCTGAAATCAAAAAAAAAAACAAAAAGGTTCTTGTTCAGTATGAATGTCGTTATCGAGTGAACTACGATTTTAAAAAGAAAAAAAAAATTGACAAAATGGCGAGCATTCAAAGATGAAAAACTGTTTTTTGATCTTCTTTTTAATTTAAAGGTCTGAAAAAAATACTAAAATTTTTTCCAAATAATTACATTAACGGCCCCATTTCTACAATTATTTAAATTTTATTTGATCAAAATCGAGTCCATTGTCCACGTGAAGACCATTTTTTTAAGGATGACAACTTTTTGAACGAACCTTGTAAGAAAAAAAATTGTTTTTTAACAATCGATAAAATAATCGAAACTAAAATAAAAATCCTTTTTCGTTTCCGTTTTACACACAGAAACATTCAAAAAACATCATTTCAAATGAGGCGAGGGCCTTAATGCATTTGGCACAATTAGGCAATTCTTCATTCTTCATCATCGATGGAAGTTATAGGTATCTCTTTATTGTTGTATCTCATTGTTGTTAATCCTATTAATAAGCCCTTCCTAGGTCGGTGTTCCACTTAATCAAAAAACTGTGACTAGACTCAAGATTAACTTACTGGGCGCACATAAATCATACTGCCCGCAAGAGTTGTCAAAGCTTGCGGTATGTTTAGTAATCTCATGGTAAACCTTAGAGGTTCAATTCAGAGCAAACGAAAACTTTGAATGCACACAACGAACTCGATTCTTTTTCATGGCAGAAATACACTCGGAAGTTTGCCATTGCCTGCCGAGGGGCGACCGCTATTAGAACAATGTTTTTCTTAATTTTGGTGTTTCACCGAGATTCGAACCTACGTTCTCTCTGTAAATTCCGAATGGTAGTCACACACCAACCCATTCGGCTACGGTGAATATGGATACGGATACGAAATATGGACAGATTCACTAAGGGTGAAATGCCGGTGAAAAACTTTACAATCTGTGCAACGCAGAACGGTATCAGAAGTCGCGGTTTTAGTTATCAGCGGAACCATCCTTATAAATCGTCTAGCATAAAAGTGCAAACGGAGATGGGAAGCAAACATGTCAGGAATTCCAGGACCATTCTTCTCCGACATTAGATTTCAAACGTTCACACTTTGGCAAGCAAGATGGAACTTTCAGCAATATAGTAGAAGGACAGCGAGACTAATACCCGATTTAAAAAAGTGGGTAGAGAGAAAGCACGGCGAAGTTAACTTTGTATGTATTACCTCACAGAGTTTTTGTTCGAACACGCGTCCTTTTGCAAGCATTTGTGGCGAATGGAGATACTGAATACGATGAGGCAGAGCACATTAGATGCAAGAGGTAGAACACAGAAAGGGAAGCTCTGTAACGAACTATTGGTGTAAAAAGAAATAATCGAGGAATTGAAGATAGGCTAAGAAATATAGAATGCTGTGGAGGATATTATCGGAAAAAAGAGGCGTGAAATAAGAAGCTAATGCTAATGAAACATTAAGCACATGCTTTTCAAAATAGGCGACCCTTGTCGCAGGGTGAGTAAGTGAAGTAGTCCCTGTGTTAAAGGAAAAATCCAAAAATAGATTAGGGCTGTTTTTAGTGGAGTCATAACACATGTAGTAATGACGGTTACTATATGGTGCGAAGGCATTTTTAACCCGACCTCATTGCCAAAAAATAAACAAACAGCTCAGTGTTATCAGCGATGTCATCTGTCACCAGATCCAAGAATCTTGCTTTTTCGGATGTTAGATAAATTGGCTTAGGCGAACATGAACATAGGTAAGGGAGAATGGGGAGTTGTGAGACGGGTTTTGTTTTTGGACCCGTATTACTCAAAATCTTAATATTCTGCATATGTCAACGATGGAATCTTTAGTCAATGAATACTGGAAGCTATTGGTATGGCCTATTTAACAAAACTACAATTTTCCTTAAAATTAAAATTGTATATAATAATATAAAATATAATACGAAACACAAAAATGTGGGGAGTTGTGAGACACCATGGTTTAAATCAATAAAAATGACTTATTTTAGTTTTTAGTTCTTTATTAAGATGAAAAATAAAAAAGAAAAGACAATTCTTATAAAAAAGTGTATAAAAAATGCAATGCCATCAATCTGATGATTCGCAGTGAGAACATGTAAATTCCAGTTCGTAAATTGGCCCACTTTAGGTGCACAGCTCGATCGCATACATTGCAATGAATGGAGTTGTTTCTGCTTAACCTTTTCGGCATTGCACCAATAAAAACCAAAAATTTCATGATATATATACAAACAATGCATGAATATTGCGAGGTGCTTATGACACATTTGTTGTCTTACAACTCCCCAAATCGTTTTTTTATAAATGGCCGCGTAGTCATAAACACATCGAACGTTCATACCCAAGTGAATGTGTAAATTCAAAGCTAATAGGACAATTAATAACTTGTATATATTAACATTTGCAATTTGCTTCAACAACTGATCGAATGTATCGGAAAACAAATGATGAAAAAAACTTACCGAGAAATTCCAAAACACAGTAACTGGAGAGACGCGTCGAATGCGTGTAAATACGACCAATGCTAGCTGAAAAGTGAGATCGCATCGAGAACACTTGTTGACACTTAAAATCGAATGTAAACAAATGAATAATGCCGAACGGTAACAATGTCTCACAACTCCCCATTCTCCCCTAGTTATTATCGTAAAAGGGATTCTCCACATATTGCCCGAGTCATATGAAGCAGCTCGAGCCTTCGTCTGCGCCGAATGATATCCATGGAGCGAGAATTTGTAAAAGTGGTAATGGACCATCGGGTCCGTCTGTATTGCGAGCTTGGCCCATGGTGACCCGTTTCGAGTCGTCATTAGTGATTTTTTACCAGAGCTTCCTCATACACCTCCTGCTGAACTTTGGTTTCAATTTGATTTTTTAAGGGAAGCGATTATGATAAAATTATCTTTAAAAATGGGCTAGTACAGAGGACTTCTAGATCATTTGATTTTTGTGCTGCTATTTGAAGTCATTGAACAAGCAAAGAGCCAGTTCCGCCTTCGAAACGATTTGTGACATACGCACTGAGATGCTCCAGAAATTAATCCAAGTTGGTGATAATACGCATTTTAGACGCTCTCTTACTGATGGAAAGTTCTCGCATTATTTTCTACTACTACTGTCACGAATGGATGACTGAGCATGAAAAAGTAGAGATTTTTGTAGAAGTAGAGAGTATTCCTTCTTTGGGAAAAAGGAGAAATGAACACGGAATGTGGATACACTTACGAGGTTATGGTAATGGTAAGACTCATAATGGTCAAGAGCGCCGGTACCTTTACCGATTCGAGGTTCAAGTCGGTCTGTTCCTGAACTAACTACCCAAATAACTCCACAATTTCTAAGTACATAGCTTCTCGCTCAGTAAGTCAATCTCTTTCAGTGACTCAGATTCGTTGCCATAGAGATAACTCAGTAAATTTCAAGAAAAATTTCCAGCGTAAGTCTGCGGTGGCTGATACTTTAAGATATATTCAGAGCTCTGAACGAAACCTTGAACGAGACCTTGTTTTTTTTAATGGAGACGGAAAATTCTGGAAAAAATCTCTGAAATATTCGATCTCTTAATGAGGAAGGAGCTTGTGCTAGGCTAACGAAAGTCTTCATAAGGCTAAGGCTGAATTCTCTTGGTTGCTTTCATCCCGTAATTGAGTTTCTTTAAACACTTAACTTATAAAAATTCAAACTCCGCTTCAAGAGCAAGATCTCACCACTCTACTTATGTTTTGCGTTACAGTCCAAAAATTTTGTCTGCACAATAAAGCTCTAGGCAACAACATAAGAATTGGCGATATCTTGTAGCCGGTGAACCACTCAGCTATATCGAAAAAAATTGCTGAGTGCCCATCCGCATACTAAACCCGTCAGAAGCCTCCTATATATTAACTTATAACTGGCACGCACGTCCTTTTTTGACATTTTGTTCGAACTCCTCCTTCAGTTCGAGGTGTACCATTTGATGTTGGAGGGACAACAATACCATCGGAGGTTTGCCATTCTATGCTGACGCGCGATCGCTTTTAAAGAAAACTTTTTCTGTCATTTGTTACCGAATTGTTGTCACGCATACAGCCATTCGGCTGCGGATCTGACGAACAGGCAATCAAAGACATTCATCGAGAAAAAAATTTATCAACTCTCGGCCGATGAATGTCATATTCGGATACCAACCATCTCCCAGTGCCGTCGGAGAGCACGAGTTGCGTGAGTCACACCTAACTGGGATACAGAAATCCGTACCGAAGCTAGTACCGCTGTCTTCACTGACAGTTCCAAAATGGAATCGGGAGTCGGAGCAGGGGTTTTCTCTAAATCAGCCAATTTTTGTATTTTCTTTAAATTGCCGAATACTGCTAGTGTTTTTCAGGCTAAGAGAAGTACTTGTGATCCTGCAGGCATGCAGAATGCTTAGAGAATGCGGGAGCGAGGGAGATATTAAAATTTTTTCCAATAGTCAAGATCAAGGCACTCACGACACCATGGCGCAGATTCAAGCTCCTGTAAGAAGGAGATCAAATCTCTTGGATGTTCAGGTAACATTTCTTTGATCTAGGTTCCAGGAAATAGAGAGAAGCGAAACTGCTGACGATCTTGCCAGAAAGGGGACTAAATTGGTCTTTGAGCCGTCCTTCCCGGTCATCGGCATCTCCCTGGCTGTTGTTAAAGAGAAATTGCACAGCTTATTTCTAAAAAGAACGCAAACAAAATGGAGCTCCATTTCTTCGTGGGCTATTTCGAAAACCTTTTGGCCCCAGTGCAATATATGAAGGACAAGAGAGTTCTGGGGACTCCACGCCATTCAATATCCAAACTAGTAGCTGTGCTTTGGTTGGTTGGTGCTTACCGGTCATTGGACGATTATCACACTCGTGGAAGAGCTGGGCTTACCATTTAACCCCCATTGCAGAAGCGGTGGGGATCGTTCAGAGAAGGCGACTGTTGAGCACTTTCTCTGTAAATGTCCGGGCTTGGCTGCTAGACGATTAAGGTCACTGGGTGCTCCTTTCTTCTACAGCCTGGGGCAGTGTGTCCACCTAAATCCCATCAGTTATCTCCTCCACATCAATAGCTCTGGTAGGCTGTAGATATCTGCCCGTTGATGGTCTCATACTGGTATCAAAATGGCGGACTGCCAGAGTGGTACTTCAACCATTTCATCTACCTCGCTAACTACGTTACAGAAATTCTAGCAGTTTGAACTCAATTTATCCCAGTTACATTCCGATGTTCCAAACATATACACAGTAAGTGAAGAGGTTCTGTGTGATACTATTTAAGTGCCTTCGCTTTTGCACTCATCCAACATCGCGCTCTATCTCTAATCTCACTCTTTCCAAACAGCACATTTTCTGTATCAATTGTTGGATGACCTCGATTACAACATGCAGTGGAGCAGCGACTTGGGCAGTGCTTAGTAAGGTTGCAGCGAGAAGAAAAACTCGGAGGGCGATGTCTTGTAGGCTTATGGCGAGGTGAATGCAGAGTTATTTTCACGAGAATTGAATAATGACTAGACCGTTTTGTTAGATTTGCTCCATTTACTACGAGTTCGAAGGTCTAATCGATTTTTTTTTTGTAATGTCAACTTGATAATCAATTCCTTGAACTGCCCTGGGCTGATAAATAATGTAATTTCCCCTTCTAAACTATGCAAATGACAACCCCCATAATCTACCACTAATCCAGTAATCAACCCACAATAATCTTAACACAATTCAGCATCGTTTCATATTTGATGACATTCTCAACCATCATAACTCGGCAAGTGAATGTAAGCATAGAAAATCGGCTTACCCCATACCTGAACTCAGCTGTGATGAAGCAACATACATTTATGGTATGTAATTTTTTGATTACACCCATTTTCAACTAACTTCAAGCAATTTCCCTTTCAAACCCAAACTAAACCATTTTGAATGTCTGCTGATTTGAGGTTAAACCATCTCTGCTTTCCACCATCTATGTAAATGGATACCATCCGAAAATCTCAACGGAAAAATTTTTATATAATAATAATATGTTGCTCCTTTGTGCTAAGTTTGTACTAAAGTACCGAAAATTTCCGTCTGTGCCAACACAGATCACGTACGTGATTACACGTTTGTATCACGCACAATTTGATACCTTCTGTTCTGCTCTGCTCTGCTGTGCTGTGCTGTGCTCTCAGTTGGCATTGCAGACAGCTTTGGGCTGGCGCACGTGTTGCGGTGGGTTGTGGATACAAATATTAAGTTTTGTACGTGTGGAAATTTAATTTCGAGTGATTTCGTAGTGAGATTAAACAGACAAAAAAAAAACAAAAAGAATGAGAAAACGAGAGTAGAAATACCTGTGGCATCTAAAAGTGACGCGCTGTTTGAGTTTTCCACTTTTACGTCTGAACATTGAACTTGAATAAATTCGTGAAATAGAACTTTATTGTAGATGTCAGAAGTGTCAGAAGTGCAATAAATTTGCTGAAAATATATATGAATGTACGTGTTTGTATGTGTGTGAGCTATTAAACAGTTTCCTAAGTAGAGAAGTTTTCACTTTTTCGGTAGTCAAGCGACTGTCTTACTCTAGTAAAGCGAGTAAAGAAACGCAGGAATGAATTTATAATACTTTTCCAAGTGAGCCCTCTAATCGAACCTTACTTAGTAAAAAAATGTTGTGATGACCTTTAGATTCTGGCAAGGAAAATTATCATAATTCTATTCAACGAGCTACCTAGAGAATTTTCCTTGTTCCGCATTTGCACTGCATTAAGGGTAGAATCACCTCGAATCACCTTGGAATCACCTCGAGTCCTTTCTGTGCTGGATGTATGGAGGATGAGGTGGAATCATCTCAGCACCTCCTCCTTAGCTGCCCTGCCCTGGCGGGGCTAAGATTCAGGCATCTTGGCTCTTACTTCTTTGCCACGCCTGCTGAGATAGCTGGCGCTGACATTAAAAATCTGATGAGTTTCATCAGCAGCATTAAGCGGTTGACGCAAACATAGTCATCGTTCATAATCCGCACGCTCCTAAGCTTCCCATCACCACCTCTCCCCGCCCTTTCCCTGCACCTCATCCTCTCCTCACCTCCTTGAAAATGGTATCACAAAGGACGAATCTCTCTTCGTTCAAGTGTGCCCACTCCCTGGGCAACCATACTAACCTAACCTAAACTAAGGGTAGAACGGTGATTTTGGCTATCAACCTCAAAAGAAACCTGCGTCCAGGCTCTCTACCTATGACGCAGGAGGTTATATGTCACTGATAGTCTCTATTACTTTCGTTATGATGCAGATGGAACATCGAAAGTTTTCGATGATGCCATATGCGTATGATATGGTCGGGAGTCGTTAAATCTAGCGTCTGTAATTGACGGTACGTCAGAGTCGACCTCGTGATCAGACGCAGCCCAGGGCATTGATATTATTTAGCTCTGTTTGCCGCTGCTGAAACAGCTCACATACTGCCAGTTAAATTTGTCTCACTTGGCTGTCTTCCAAGGATCGTGGCTAATTTGCGAATCTCGAAATTTTGGACTATAGAATAGTACGTGTCGTGCGTCTTCAAACTTCAGTGTGGTGATGCGGAGAGACCAAACCTATGCAGATAATATTATACTAGAAGCAGCCGTGTTCGCTCAGCATCTGAGAGCGGAAGTAGTCCCCTTCTCCGAGTTTTCGACGTAACCAGGTAGCAAGTTTAAGAATGAGTTCGTGTATCCAGCGGCCTTTAAAAGAAAGATCCCATCTTCGTTGTCATTTCTTAAGAGGTGTAATCCGCTGTTCCAACTTTTGGTTCTTTGTTGGTTTTGCACCTTGCCCTGGATAGAGTTGGTTTAGTTGACGTGTTGGGATATCTAGTGGGACTGTTTTCGATATCACGCAAATAACATCCTCCGATAGTGTCCGGTAAGCACAGGCTACTCGCAAAGCACTTACCCTATGAATTTACCTGACCTCTCGTAAGTGTGTTTCTCAGGCGAGTTGTTCCTGAGCCAGTAAGAACTTGTTTCCGAAAAGCTGGGCTTGGGAAAACACAGGGGATGAACTTCAACTATCAGCAGTTGCTCTATTCTAAAACGTTATTAATTTAGTTCAGACCAAATCCAAGTGGACTACCTTAATGTAGATTATTAAGTGTTCATAAATGCTGAAGATGTAGCAACAATTAGTACTAAAATGGTAATTGTCTCTCAAGAATCGCTTGCTAACTTTTCTCAAGATGAATTAGAAAATGAGACTGAAGACGAGAAGTTTATTATAAAGAGGCTTATTTTGCTATAAGAAAACTAAATAATTTTTCTTTGCATCACAGCGACCTCAAAGGCGTTGATTTGATTACTGATCTTCCAATATACCTGAAATATGTTGAAATTAAAGGAAAAACTCGCCGAGCTAACATTTCTAACTTTTTTAAATCTAATTGAATACTGTTACAAAATTTATTTTTTACATTTCTCCTATTTCTCTATATTAATGAGAATTCTAGTTCTCAGTTATGATTTCGAGGTTTTATGAGACACCGATAACAATGTCAACCTTGGAGTCCAAGGGAGAGTCTCTATTGTCAACAAGTGCTACTTTTGACTAAGTAGGCAACTGAGTAGTAAAGTCCTCTCTTGGCGAACAAAACCCTAACTTTATAAGGCTCTCATCATGCCCGCCGTAGCGCATATGGCGCAGAAGCTGGGATGATGACAACATCCGATGAGGCGTCACTTGGAGTGTTTGAGAGGAAGATTCTGCGAGTGTCGCAGCCTATGAAACAATGAGCTGTATGGGTTTACGATGACATAGACATAGCGCAGCGAATAAAGATACAGCGGCTTCGTTCGCTGGGACATGTCGTCCGAATGGATAGCATAGGAAGAGGAAGGCCTCTTTTACGTTGGAAAGATCAGGTGGAAAAGGACTTGGCTTCACTTGGTGTTTCCAATTAGCGCCGTTTAGCACGAGATAGAAAGTACTGGCGTGCTTTGTTAAACTCGGCCAAAATCGCTTTAAACTCGGTTATCGCGCGCATCAAGAAGAAGTATGAGAATTGTGCCTATTTTGACTAATATTTATGTATACTTCTGGTTTTGGAAATCTCATTAGATATTAAACATCCATATATTATTATCTTCTTTACACTTTTCTTATAAGCGGACACTTCCCATAAGCAGTCAAATATTTCAGTTTCTTTGGCATCCGCTTCAATAACTTCAATGGGTATTAGAGGAATGAACGGAATTTAGAGCATTGAATTTGAACCTTGAAGTTTTTCAAAGCCCGAAATATAGAAGCTTTAAGCATAAATTGTTCTGTGTAAAAGATATGAAAGTAACGGAGGAACCTTGCTTTCATTCAAGAGTGCTCAAGGAAAAATGTGGAGTCAATTAAGTCGTTTATTATGTTGAAGACTAAGGTGAGAAAAAAGTTCTTCTACCTTAATTAATTAGCGCACATCTGGCTCTATATAGAAGGAATAGGATCAACAAAGTTTAGCGCACGAAGAAATAAGTATCGAAAAGTTGTTTGGCCACCTTACAGCCGCCGCATAAGGCCCTCGTCATAAAGACTTCATACAAAAGGTGCGTGTTCCAGCTTAGCCCGTATCAGCATATTTAACAATGGCTTAAAAGTGTAAGGATACTTCTCAGATGAAATTGAGATAATACAGAGGAAAGTAAAATTCTTAGGTATAACTTTTGACCAAAAAGAGATTGCAAGAAAGGCCATTAGAGTATTCATGACGTGTAAATCGAATAGTTGGAGATCTATTATACACCAAAAATACTGCAATGGATCTGCACGCACTTCATCAGACCTATGATTTTCCACTAGTCAGCAGTCTGGAAGAATTGCACTGCGAAGCAAACAGTAACAAATACACTAATAAGGTTACCAAGATTAGCGTGTTTACGGTATCAATGGAGGTTCATCTAGTACTAACACCTCTTAGCATTCATATCCAATACTAAGAGAGGAGGGTTATGCTACGAACAGCCAATGCTACCATTGGCTTAGGCGTTTATCCAAATTGCAGGAAGTTTGATATTCTTGTTAAAGTAACCACTGAGATCTCAATGCCAGTGGGCATGATGCTACCGATGTTCAGTTTGGTCAAACGATTCAAGCCCGAGCTGGGCAATAAAAAAACTTGGTAACGCAAGAAACTTGGTACAAGGTACATGGTTCTCTCACCGAGGATGGAGCAGGGGCAGGTGTCTGCGCACCGGAGAAGAGATATTCGAAAGCGCTAGATAAGAGTAAAAATAGTTATAATTCAAGCGGAAGTCTGCACGAAAACCTATGCTGACTGGTAGTCATGTAGTCATGTAGCAATCAAGGCTCTCAACTCTTTCCAGTTAACATTAAAACTTTAAAACTGGTGCTGGAATGATTTTATAAGCTGAATATCTTGGGACAGAACAACCAGGCACATATCCTGTGGGATTCAGGGCACATGGGAATTACTGGGAACGAAATAGCAGAAAATTAAATCAGGAAAGTGGCAAACTCCGCATTAACTGCCTCTGGTTTGTGGTAGAGGAAAGGGTGATTTCTTCTCTTTTATTTAGAGAGTATAGGAACGACAAAGAAGATTATTATTATTTTTGTTTTGCCGGGACAACTAGCAGGTGCGGCACCCTGACATTAATTAAGCCCATTGTACTACACTTGGATTCCCTTTTAATTTTCTTTAAATCTACCCGATCTCCGAAGAAATCTAAGTAGATCTTGTGGTGCCAAGGAGTTAAAGTGGTCGCTTCTTAACACATCAGTGCCAAAGACCTCAAACCTGATTCGAGCGAAGGCGGGGCACTGTCTGAGATGCCCAACCTTTCCATGTGCTTCGCCCACAGAAAGTGGCCCGTCATCACTCCAACCAGGCGTCTCCACTCCCCTCTGATTAATGACAAAAGAGTTTGCGACAGTCGATCGGACATGACAGGTAAGATCAGTTTAGTCCATCTGCAGCCTCCCTCAGCCTGCCAAGCTCGCTTGTGGGTGGTAGTTACCCATTTGCTAACCGTGGCAAAACGGGCTCTCGGCCAAAGGAGTTGGCCTCAGAGCCCATCTTAGCTAAGGAGTCAGAGGTCTCGTTACCCGCGATATCCACGTGTCCTGGGACCCATGTTAGCATCAGGCTATTATGTCTACCGACATAGTTCAGCCTGGACTTATAGGACTTGACCACCTCTGATGTGGTTGGGGGGCTGTCTAAGGCCATAAGCGCAGCTTGGCTGTCGCTGCAGACACATATAGATCTGCTTCTCCATCTTCCAAACAAAGTTCATCGCTTCTGGAACTGCATACATCTCCGCTTGAAACACAGATGCATGGATTCCAAGAGCAAACTGCAGTTTTGTCCTGCTGGATTTCACGTAGACCGCAGAGCCGGAGCCATGCTCGGTCCTGGAGCCATCCGTAAAAATGCAAAGATCATACTGGGACCATCTATCGGGTTTATCGCAATCAAAATTATTGATAGCTTTAAGGGAAACCGATTTAAAGTTGGTATGGGTTAGATAAAAATGATTGGAAAACCATCACAGAAATTGCAAAATGTCATTGAAGATTGAATTATCATCTAATACCCAGGTTAATACTCCACTGGAACTTGTAGGCTCCGTAGGGAGAACGATAAAAAACGGACTGTACGGAAGTTCAAAAATCACCTTTGACATCGATGACACGTCCCTCAGGAGAAGGTCTTCTAAATTCGAGGAAGAACGTCTCAAATCACTTTTGAAGTAGGCTGCGATCATAAAACGAATTTCGATCATCTTCATTTTATGGGATTTACCGAAAAATTTAGAGACTGGGTGCCTCACGAGCTCAACGAAAAAAACAAGAAAGTCGCCTTCAAATTGCTTCTCAGCATCTCGACCGCTATCGGGTAACAGGCGGTCATAAACAGCGCGTTTCATACCGAATTGTCACTGGAGATGAGAAATGGTGCCTATATATCAATATGGAGCAAAGAAAGGAGTGGGTGGCTCCAGGAGATACGCCAAAGCCGAGAGTCAAGCTGGATTTTATTCAACATCGCATGTTGTGGTTACGTTAAAAATTTCGTGAAATCCCGTGCCAGTTTCACATTTAATTCAATAAAGGAATATACAAAAAATCACTGAAGGGGCTTTAGGCTGAAGAGGTTGAAGATAAGATATTATGTCAGTTAAGTCATAGTGTAGTAGCAATGCGTAGCCGACTAAGCTAAATAACCTGATAATTCCTTGATTTTTTTCGGATTGCGTGCATGATATGACCTAGTCAGTCTGAGTTTAAATTCTCTGGATTTTTCAGCATCTTTGTAGTGCGCATAGACGATATGTTGTCATAGTCCAAGCCATTGCGTTAAGTACAAGTCAGGATGGTTGTGATGAGGCCCTTATGAACAGAATAAATCAATGATTTTATGCTTTTTAAAATTAATTTACTGGAGCGATTGAGTTCTTTCGCTTGTACTGCCTGTTCAACATAAAATTAGAGATATCTTTACCATAGATAGTTAGAGATATCATAAAGAGTGCAAAGCTTGGTTTTTTCTGTACTATATGGCGGCATAAAGACAATTTCTTGTCTAATAATAATAACTCGGCTCATATGTCCATCAAAGCTTTTTATGTCTACTTTGTCTGTCAATGCGTTGCTATCGTGTTTCGCTCCTTGCGAATTGCAGACAAGTTTGTAGGAGAAGCCATTACATGGCAGCTTTGGTATTAGCCGAGAAAGTTAGGTTGGAGGACTACAGAGTAGGTATAGAACCCAAATCTACTGTCGTAGATTGGTAATAACTGATCACAAAAATGTGATGAAAAATGTGACAAATACCTGAAATTTAAGTGATTTATTTAGTCTCACAATTTATGTCTGCGAACCTAATCCAAAGGATTTCATTTTTGCATTCAGTTATTTCAGAGTAAAAAAAATTATACATTTTTGCAATTTTACAATTTCTAAGCCAACGGATTTTCATTGGTCTGTTTTTAAATATCTTTTTAAAACTATTCAAATTCCCTTCAACTGCTATTTAGTTGTAGATATTTTTAAATCAGCAAGCTTCAGCTGTAAGCCTTCAAGCTTAAGCACAAGGCTTTGAGCCTCGAGCTCAAAACGTGTATCACTGTAGTAATGAATTACTCTTTGGGGCATACAAAATTGGATTAATGTAGCTGTTGTTGGGGGAAAAAATGTTATTGGCATTAAAAACTGAATTCTTTTGCCATTTTGTATTTTCTCCTTAATTTTTGAAATGCGAGTAAACATTTTGCGTTTAACGTCTCAATGCACATCAATTCGATTGAAACTGTGAAACACATACACACACGTTTTTGTAAGTATGTTAACATTTGTTCTTTTTATATATTTATTTGGTAAATAAATCAAATTGATACATTTGCCTCACTCGCAAAAACCCAAAAAAAAAAAAATCCACAGTCAGTAATATCTTCACGCCACAATTGACACTGATATTTAAATTTGCAATATAAGTGTGGGTGTATGAGTATGTGTCCACATATACATATGGGTGGCCGACGAATGTTTGAATGTATAACGTTTTTCTCGTCATATAAGTCAAATTGTAACAACAAGAAGTTTAATTTAAGAGACAGGCTTACGAAATTTAAAAGAAAAAGAATATCAAAAATGAAAATAAATTTTACATCAAATAAAAATGGCTCCACAGGATTAAAAATTGTAAATAAAATAATAATACCCTTCAATAGCTTTCAAAAGTGACCGAGATGTGGCAAGAAGCAAATAAACAAAAGCCAGACTTAAAAGTCCATTTATTTAGTGTATGTGTGTGCGCATGTAGTAAACGCATATACAAAGGGTGGTTCAAATACGGGTTTATACGGTTACGGCCAGTCTGGACGATTCAGGCTGAGCCAACTTTTTTACATAGATGATTTCTAACTCTACGCCAGCAATTCCAAATATCTAGATAAGCTTTTGAAATGTGTCGAAACCTTCCCCAATGACATAAAAATGCCTATTGGACTTGATAAGAGCCGAAAGATCAAAATAAAGGGTGGTTAAGTTTCAAGGGCCGGTGTTGATTTTAAATAAAATACAATTCTTTTAGGAAATTAGTGCCATTTCTCTTTATTATGACAATACTAGTATAGCTCAATTACGTATAGAATAAAATATTGGCCGAATGGCTGCCGCGGCTTTGGCGGCACATCTCCATCCTATGGTCCAAATTTTCGATGACGCTGAGGCATAATTGAGGTTCTATGGCGTTAATGTGCCGAATTATTTCATCCTTTAGCTATTTAATTGTTGCTGGCTTATCGATGTACACCTTTTCTTTCAAATAACCTCAAAGAAAGAAATCCAACAGTGTCAAATCACATGATTTTGGCGGCCAATTGACATCGCCGCGACGTGAGATTATTCGGCCATCAAATTTTTCGCGCAAAAGAGCCTTTGTTTCGATAGCTGTGTGACAAGTGGCACCGTCCTGTTGAAACCACATATCGTCCACATCCATATCTTCCAATTCGGATCATAAAAAGTTCGTTATCATCTCACGATAGCGAACACTATTCACAGTAATTGCCTGACCGGCCTCATTTTGGAAGAAATGCGGTCCAATGAAGCCGCCGGCCCATAAACCGCACCAAACAGTCACTCTTTGTGGGTGCATTGGTTTTTCGGCAATCACTGTTGGATTATCATTCGCCCAAATGCGGCAATTCTGCTTATTGACGCATCCACTGAGGTCAAAATGTACCTCATCACTGAAGATGAAGTGCGCGATATGCATTTTGATTTGAACGCCCGTTTTCATAATAAGCCTAATAACATTAACGCGTTGCTCGATTGTGTATCTTTCCATGGTTTAAATTGAGTTAGTCTGAAATTGAAAAATGTCAAATGAAATGCAGAAAAAGCTTGAGGTTTAGGTGAGGATCACATTAAATATCGGCCCTTGAAATTTAACCACTCTTTACAAGGTACGCCATCTAAAAAGCGCTCTCGTTCGAATGATGCCACCTAGAAAAGCGGGCGACAGGGGACAGATTGCTGTTGAAGCACTGCATGACAAACTTTTGTTAAATATACTTCCAACATAAGTGTTCTCAATCCGATCTGCACAAGGCTGCAATTGCTGCGGATGATAAGTACTCCCCCACTTCGGATGAATCAATCGTAGGAAATCAGGAATGCAACCTCAATAGATGAAAAGATTCAAAGATGATCTGAAATGCCTGTCCACGGCGTATATCGAAAAGACTTGCTGAGCTCACCTGTCGACAACAAATTGTCGCACTTCTGGTTTACCAGCAGGTCGATATTTGCCGAAACGGAGAGTACCATTTTCGCCATACAAGATGGTGTGATTCCAACAAGAAATTACATTAAATATGTAATGCGAGATCCAAATGCTGCTGCAGACAGATGTCGAAGATGCCATAGTTGGAGTGAGACATTAGAACATGAGCTAACTGGATGCACCACACTGGCAAACTCTATGTACCTGAAGCGGCACAATGCCTCCAACTACCTTTTGTATTATGACCGAATAATTTTAGCAAATGCAACAAGAGACCACAATAGGCCAGACATTTTCCTTAACGACAAATCTCAAACGACTGGTTATATAATTGATATTGCTGTTACTCTGAACCAAGAACAAATGCAGAAAAAATAGTAAAATATTCCGACTTAGGGATTGATGTCAAACGCCAATGGAAGTTAAGGAAGGTGTTCATTCTGCCAATTGTCATCTAAGCGTATGGATTAGTGCATACAAATTAGCAGACAACATTAAAATACTTCAGCTCCCGGAATTTCTGATTTTTGATATGCAGATAAGTAAAGCTGACTTAATTCTGGCCATATAGTTCGAAACTTTTTATAGTAAACGCTTTATTCATTATTAAATTATTAAAATGAAATAAAATAAATTATAAATTCTATAAAACTCAAATAAAAAAATAAAATAAATTAATAAATAATAAAATAAAACAATTAAATTAAAATTAAATCAAACTAAATTAAATTACGAAAAAATTAAGCTTGGTGATATAAAATAAAGCCTAAAAATTTTAAAATAAAGGGTTTTCCAAAAACAGCTGTTATTTTAAATAGAATAGAGATGATTAACGATTTTTATGGCCGGAATTGGATAGTATTGATCTGTACAACGTTTATTTCCAACAAGACGGCGCTACGTGCCACATAAGCAACGAAACCTTTGATCTTTTACGGGAAAATTTTTGGCACTGTGCTATCTCTCGAAGAGAGTTGGCCACCGAGATCTTGTGATTGTGATTGTGCGACTTTTTTCTTTGAGGTCACGTGCAGGAAAAAGTATACACCAACATCCCAGGGTCAATTCAAGACCTCAAGGATGGAATTCGTAAGGCTATCGAGGGAATAGGGCAGCCACTTTGCAATTCGGTTATGGAAAATTTCATGAAACGAATATTATCCTGTAAGCGTGGTCGTGATGGTCATTTGCCTGATGTTATTTTCCACTATTAATGGCATACCTTTCTCCTTATAATGAAATAAACATCCGATCATTTATATTAAAAAATACGATTTTCTTTGAATATCAAAATAATACCTCTATTTGGAAAACCCTTTAATAGATAAACAAATAAAGAATTTTAATTAAGTAAAATGTTCTTAAATAAAATAAAATATAGAAAAAAGTCCGATAAAGAATAAAAAAATATAGAAATAAGATTAAAAACAAAAAAACAAATACATAACAAAACTGAATTAAAATATTCAAATAAAAATTAGTAAAATAAAAGAGAAATGAATTAAACCAATTGAAGTCAAGTAGTAAAAATAAATCGAAAATAAAAAAAATTTATTAAATATTAAAAAATGAGAATGAAAAAAAAATTATAAATTTAAAAATGAAAAAAAAAAAATTTGTATGAAAAAAAATTAAAATGAAAAAAAATGTTTTCATAGTCCAAGCCATTGCGTTAGGTACAACAGGATGGTTAAATTTATAAATGTTTAAAATGAAAAAAAAAAAAAAAATTTGTAGGAAAAAAAAAATTAAAATGAAAAAAAAAATTAATAAAATGAGAAAAAATTACAATTTAAATTAAAAAAAAATAGTTAATTAAACTGAATTAAAATAAAAATTAAGAATAAACATCAAACAGAAAATTAAAAAAAACTAAAAAAATAAAATTGAAAAATTCCAAGTCAATGAAAAAAGCGCTCCAATATCTGTCATACAGAACAATTTCCGTGATTTTATCAATTTTGATGATTAGTCTACCAGAGCGTGCCACATTTTCGACATCCATAGCACCAGAATAGAATCATTTGAACTACAGATTTTCTGTTGCTTTTGACACCATATTGGGCGCACAAAAAGGTCAATTTTTTTAGACCGCTGGCCTCGGCTTTTAATTTTGAGTTGTGTGATTGAAGACTGTAATGATTTTCTTCTTTTTTACAACTAGTTTGGAACTATATGACACTCAACTGGCTTCATCAAACTTAAAACTATCAAAGAAGGTTTTTTGAAGATTCTGTCATATAATAAAAGCCGGTGCAGTGAATGCACCAAAGAAACCTCCTGTATAACATTCAGAACTTTTTACATTACCTAAAAACAAAAAAAAAAAAAAAATGGAATGAAATTAAACAAATCAATCAAAATAAAATTCAAAATTCAAATACAAAATTTTTCGTCTGAATTAATTTCAAAATGGCCGCTGTCCAGCAGTTCTCCTAAGGCGCCTTTTTTTCTAGTGGGTCCATTGCCGAAGACGTAAACTCCTTAATTTTTGTCCTGGATCAAAAAATAAAATTTTTTTAGTTTCTATATAACAACAGAAAGAGACGTACGTAGGATTTTTTCGATATTTTGTTTTTTCGCGAAATGGTGCACGTTTGAACAAAAAGTTACAATTTTCACTATAAAGAACGACATAAAATTGTTGATTAAAAAAAAAACTGTGTAATATAAATAAAAAATCCTACGTACGTCTCCGGAGAAAGATATTTCGAATGTATTGTCAAAATTTCGTAAGAATCGGTAAAGATTTGTTAGAGTTATGTCTTCGGCCAGTTTAAAAAAAGTGATTTCGAGAAAAACGCGTTTAAAGTTGTAAGTAGCGTTCGGGGCATACCTGCGAGGCACTGCCGTCGAATGAAAAATTTGGGCATTTAGACATTTTTGCTGGCATCCCCCATTTGGTATATTATTTCTAAGACCCTAAAGCACCTTTTAAGACAAAAAAAAATTTTTCGATTTTTTCAAAATTCTAGACCAGCTTCCCCCCTTAACGTATCGATCAAAAGATAGATGGCTCGTCTACTGTGCTGAAAATAAAGATAACCTAATCCGACATGGGCTTTCAATTTTAATTCACTTTCAATACAATTCAAGTCAAAGACGGCAGTTATATTCCTTTTGGTCAAAATGGCATTTCCAGCAGTATATGTATGTGGAAAAAATAATTAAATAGATGACCTCACCACTCCAAAATCCTAATCAAATTATGATGCTCTACCGATTGATTAGCCTCTGTGATCTACGTGACATTCGCAGTTGCAAAAATTGACGAGATAATTTAGAAAAGCACTGAGCATGAACAGTTTGGATTGCTTGAAGCACCAAATTAAGAAAAACCACAAAAGATATGCCCGTTTCCCTTCAATTACTATTGAGTCAGTTGGGTTGCAGGCAAATAATCGAAGTTCGCAAAATTCTTATCATGCTGCTGGTCAACCGTTGAGTTTGGTTTTCACACTCAAGGCCATAGCACCAACTTTCGTTTTGTGAATGATGCCCTCAGACAACCTCGGCTGCGAATCGCCCTCAAGATCTTTTTGCTTAAACTTTCGTTCAATAAGCACGGGGCGTGTTTCCTCTCTTAAATTTTTGGGTTTTGGTTTCTCCCGATTTCCTCTTTGAGGTGCATAGGGCCTACAAGGCTTCTGCAACGTACGCGATTAGATGCTATCGTCTTATCATTGTCCCAGCTTGTGTTTATGAAAGATACGTCATGCAACATGGATCTTTTCCAGGTATTTTTTTGTCGGTCGCGGCTTCTGCTTCTCTGAGGATTCTAATATAGTCTAAGGCTTTATTGTGATGCTGCGGGGTGGTTTTCTAAGAGCGTGGCCTATCCAACTCAATTTCCTTCGTATAAGCTGGCGTAAGATAATTCGTTCCTGTTACTTATTAAGTTGGGCTAGAATATTCTGCATAGTATCCTCAAGCATTTGTTGGTTCAGTTCTGATCCACGCTTGTGAAACATGGTGTCTGTCTGCGTAAATTGTAGAGAAGCTTCAAGTGTTCGTGAACCGCTGCTTGAGACACATTTTACTTATCTGGTGGCCAGACAACTGGATATCTAATACCGAATTGCATCGACGATGCCATCAAAAACCAATCGTAACTGAAAGAAGAGAACGTAAATGGAGATGGCTTGGCGATACACTACGGAAAGATGGCACTGAAATCAGCAGACATGCGCTGGGCTAGAGCCCTCAAGGACAGCGGAGAAGAGGCAGAACTAGGGGCTCTTGGCGACGCTGCATCGAATCAATGACCCGTCAGCAGATGAAAAATATATCCGTGTATCGCACAAAGTGGAAAAATCTTACTTTGGCTCTATACTCAGCAACGGCGACGAATGAATGATGAAGATGATTTATTGGTGAGCATTGAAGTTTCTGCGCCATCGTTTTCGAAACAAGGCAAACAAGTTTCCCTCCCATAAAACAGCTTCAACTCTCGACACATGTGTTGAATATTCTGAGCTTGGCATTTCTTGAAATTGCGAATTTGTACAAATTTTCCATAAGTACCCGAATGCAGCCCTCGCCTTGTTCTATCTGTTGTTGACGCCATCCGCCGCTACAGTACAGCCAGGTAGCGGAAGCTATCAAAGTAGTCCACCTCCTTTGCCTTCCATCATTATGTGTTCCTCTCCTCAATAAATCCACTAATTTAGCTTTGCAGTACCCACTTTGGACCAAAATTTTCAAACTTCGAAAAGAGAATTATATTTAGCCCACCCTGTAGGTGTACGTGGGTTGCAAATAATACAAATGTGTTTACGTGCATATGCTTGCATGTATGTGTCTATGTTTGTGCTCGGGTACTTGTGTGGTGAGTTGAGCTGTTTGCGCTGCGCAGATAATCCAACAATTTTCAATTAAATTAAACGACGAGTCAGAACGAGAACGGAGGAAGTAGTTATCCTGAATTGTAGCTGGTCGTGCTTGCATTGCACCTGCATGTGTATTGTGTGTGTATTTAATATGCCACTAACAACAACAACAACAACGAAAACAAAAGCACCAGTCATGACCGTCAATATCATTATACAGAGCTTGTGAAAAGCAAAAAGTAACAACAATAACAGCAACAACTTCAGTCAACAATTTCAATTTTGCATGAACAAGTCTGATATTGGCGCTGTGGGTGTAAAGGTGATACTGTAAATTGCTGCAATACAAGAAATATACAGAGCAAAGGGCGGAAGCTTGTGTGCGAGGAGGCAGAGCCTAGAATAGTTTGTTATGTTAGTAGGGCTGGCAGCGCTGGACATTGTTTTTACAAATGTATTGAAATAACAAGAGTTCACAGTGACACTTTTGTGCATACATTTCTGGGCATACAAGTGACAATACCTCATCCCTTTTTGTACTGCAAATAGCCTTACGAGTGTATGCATGCCAGTTGTTCTTTGGCAAAAAGCACAGGCCTCAGGTGTTCTAGATAACATCCGCAGATGTGCGCTTAACCTTTTGAGTGGCTGTGGTGACTGAATGGGTACACATACACGCAAGGCTATACCAAATTAGGAGTTTAGTTTTTGCAAAATTCTTAAAATTTCAAGCTCGCCTTACAGCTAATGCAAAACTTGCGTCCCATGGAGTCAGAAAGTCCTGCTATTAGGGCTTCAGGCGGACTATTGGCGTAAATCGATAATGGCTTTTTACTTAATTTTTTGAAGCTTAGGAAAAGATGCAATTTGTTATAGTTTTTCTTCTGCAGGCTTTATGATTATCTACATATGTTTTTAACCCTTACTGCGACTTCTACATACCCCGGCTCTAAACATCATAAAATAGCCCTTGCTGCTTTTTGGTTATGAGAAACATGTCAGTGGGATTTCAAAAACAGTTTACCTGTATAATATTAGCGTTTAATTTTCTTCCGAGTACCTTTTGACCTCGGCACCATAGAGCAATTTTAGCAAACGAAGAGATTTTCTAGTGGGAGAGAGCAAACAAAAAAATTGCTGTGAGTCCACCCTGACTCTCCCATTACGCTTACCCAATCTCCTCAGCGCATGACAAATGAGATTTTTTACACCAAGAAACGAGTAGGCGAATTTGTTTTGAAATCAACATATTGGTACGAGTATGCCATACTTTTTCTTGTTTCTAGGCCGACGTTTTATTTTTTGGTGCAATTACTGCACATCTGCTTACCCTAGTGAATTAATCAATCATTCACAGCGCAGAAGGCTTAAGTGCTTTATATGGGCTGGTTACCTTCCACAGCTTGCTCTGGGCTTCCCATGTCGCTTAGTTAGACGTAAGCGGTCACGAGGGCATTAATATGAAATGTCCGGTTCGCTTGCTCGCTGCTAAAGTAGTTATGTTTCTCCTTATGCCACACCATCGTGAATCGTTGTTGATGTTTTCTTTTACGTTCTCTGGAAGACTGTTTGAGTTACCTCCTTTGGTGCATATGTGCGATGTAAAGAATGAAAGAGGAAACTGGACTCAGGAGTGCGTGTTAAATAATATCAACTGAATAATATACAGTAACATATAAGTACTAAAAATTTATGTCTAAAAACTGTGAACTAAAATTTGGGCTAAGATTGTATTTTAAAAAGTTTAGTATTAAAAATATTGTGCTAGAATAATTTTCATGAAAAGTTGTGTGCCAAAAACGTTTTAATAAAATATTTGTTTGCAAAAGGTATGTACTAAAATCACATCTCTAAATGATGTACTACACATTTTGTACTAAATTCTGTACTAAAACTTTTGTGCTAATTTATATGTAATAAAAATTTACTACTAAAAATATTGTACTAAAATAGTTTCTATTAAAAATCGTGTACCAAAACTGTACGTTTTACTATATTATTTGAAAAAACGTTTGTACTAAAAATGTTGCACTAAATCAAGTTTTTTATTGTGCAAAAGTTTTATATTGCACCAAATTTACTAAGAATAAGAATTATGCACTAAAAATTGCGAACTAAAATTTATTTTTCTTAAGTTGTTGCAATAAAAAGTTTGTATCTAATATATCGCTCTAAAAAATTGTGTACTAAGACTTTTGAACTAAAATTATATTTAATACAAATTTTGTACTGAAAATGTTGCACCAAAACAACTTTTATAAAAAAATGTGTACTAAAAACGTTTTACCAAATTATTTAAAATAAACTTGTACTAAAATGTTGCATTAAAATTATTTAGATTAAGAATTATATACTAAAAACTCATGACCAAAAATTGTGAACCGAAATGTGTTTTTCTTAAACTGTTGCAAAAAAGTTTGTACTAAACATTCTGTGCATTTAATAAAAATTTAGTACCAAAATGTTGTACTAAAATATTTGTTATTAAAGATTGTGTACCAAAAACGTGTTACACCATTTAAAAAAAAATGTTTGTACTAAAAATGTTGCACTAAATGAATTTTTTATTGCGTACTAAAACTATTGCAGTAGAATTACTCAGACTAACAATTATGTACTAAAAATTCGTGTCCAAAAATGGTGAACTAAAACTTGTTTTTCTTATTGTATTGCAATATAAAGTGTGTCCAAATATATCTTTCTTAAAAACTATCTACTAAAACTTCTGTACTAAAAATATATTTTATAAAAATTTTGTACTAAAAATGTTGTACTAAAATAACTTTTATTCAAAATTGTGTACTAAAAACGTGTTACTCAATTATTTCAAATAAGTTTGTGCTAAAAATATTGCATCAACAATTACTTGGAATAAGAGTTATATATAATATGTATGTATTAAAAATCCGTGCCCAAAAATTGAGTACTAAAATTTGTGTTTCTTAAATTGTTGCCATAAGGGGTTTGTAACAAATATATTTTTTTGAAAAATTGTGTAGTAAAACCTTTTTTACTAAAGATATATGTATTTAATAAACATTTAGTAATAAAATAGTTTGAATTAACAATTGCGTACCGTTGTATTAAACACTGTTTTTTTAAATTATTTACTAAAATCACTTTTTTAAATTATGTACTTAACATCTTTTACTAAATTGTGTACTAAAATGTTTGTGCTAAATTATATTAAATAAAAGTTTAGTACTAAAAATATTGTACTAGAATTATTTTTATTGAAAATGTTGTACTAAAATCGTTTTACTAAACTATAAAAAATATGTACGCATATGTTGCTTTTATACATTTATTTTTTACTAAAAATATTGCACAAAAATTATTAGATTATTGCAATAAAATATCTTTTTCGAAAATTGTGTATAAAGTTATAATTAGGAAAAATTGAATACTAAAAATTAGAATATGATATTTAATAATATAAAAAATATACGAGTATATTCTACTAAACCAGTTGTAAAAAATTAAACTGCATAATTTTTCTATAAAAAGTAAAATAATTTTTTTTTATTGTGTACTAAAAATATTATACTAAAATTTGTACTTAAAATATACTATACTAAACATTTAGTAGAAGTCTATTAAAGTGTGTGCGAAAACTTGTATACTAATATTATATTTAATAAAAGTTTAGTACCAAAAATATTTTACTATTGTGTATTGTTCTTTTATTAACAATTGTGTACTGAAGAATTTTTTTATAAAAGGTATGTACTTAAATCATGTATTTTAATTGCGTAATTGAAATATTGCACTAAATTGTGTACTAAAAATATTGTACTAAAATTTGTTCTAAAAATATTGTATATAACATTCGTACTAAAAATATTGTACTAAACACTTGGTACAATAAAAATATACTAGGTTTAGGTTTAAGTACTAAAAATATTGTACTAACCATTTAGTACAATAAAAATGTATTAAAGTGTGTAGTAAAACTTGTATGCTTAAATTATATGTAATAAAAGTTTAGTACGAAAAATAATAAAATAGCTTTTATTAACAATGGTGTACTAAAAACGATGGACTTTTTTTATAAAAAGTAAGTTATTTCCTTAATAAAAGCACTGTACTAAAATCAGCTTTTTTAAATTGTTTACTAAAAATCTTGTACTAAACATATACTCTAGTGTGTGGTAAACTATTTTTATTACAAATTTTCATATAAAATATTTTCAAAATCTTTTGATATAAAAATAATTGATGTTAAATATTTGGAATACCGAATCAAATATATTTTTAGTTTAACAGAACTTTAATGAAACCAAAGATATTTAATTGGCGAAACAAAATGTTAATTGTTATAAATTTTTTTTTTTTTTACAAACACGCTAATAGAAGTGCTAGTACAGAAATTACTAAATTGTTATGTAGAACGAAAGGCTCAAGAAGTTCTTAAAAGTATTAAATGATTTCGTAGCTATCGCAAAGGTATTTTTTAATGTTGCTGAGGACGAAAGGTGGGACTCTTTTGACGATGAGTTCGATTAATGACTTCAGTGTATACAATGAAATCTCATACTTATCTCATAACTATAGTTCACTTCACAAAGGAGGAATCCGTCCAAGTGTTCTCATTCCTTGGGCAACCATTCCAACCTAACCTAACGCAGCCACTTCATTTTAAAGAGGATATCTTTGCTTAGTTTGTTCACTAGCGCTAGTTGCTTACGCTGTAATTTATATTTTATTTTTAATTCTATGTAGTGAGAACTTATAGCCATTCTAACTCCTGATTGGAACAAATAATAGTTCACAACTTTATCGTTAGCCCATTGAGCATTACTTTTTTTGAGAGGGGGAGGGCTATACGCATCCGGGCTATAGAGCTTGAGTATCTTCTCGATGCCATCAATGTTTACTTTTTTTATGCTTGTCACAACCGCCGTTTCAGCATTTATGCATCTGTCAAGCAATGCAGGACTAATCTTTTCAATTTCTTCACTTTTCCAGTTTCTTTAAAGTGATTTCAGTGGCTGCTCTATCTAAATGTTGAGGTCATGTATCGAAATTTAATAGTACCTATTAGCAATTGCAGATTTTCGTTACTAAACTAATTTAGTGACCCACTTCTGACTTAATTTTCGTGTTCATTGAGTTCAGCAATCTCGATCCCAATGTTGTGCTTCATCTCTGAAATCGTTGTTGGCTTATTCACATAAGCTTTACTTATCAAAAAACTCCAGTTATGATAAATAAATATTAATAATAATAAACTACTTTCCTCCTCCTTTTATTTTAGCATTAATTCCCTTCCGACCCCGCAAACCCCATTATATTTATAAGGGTTAATACCAGCACCCAGCAAAACATAAAGTGGCTTTAGATTTCAATACACAATACTCGTAAATTGCTATGTTTTGCGTACAAAATGCCAACTCTGGTATCAACACCAACACTTCTCAAGCTTTACTGCACAATCATCCAGCCTGGCATCACTAACAGCTCAGGGAGTGTAGACCAGCGGTGGTCACCCATCACCACAATAATGGCATGGATCACTTTGCCAGCAGACTGTGGGGAGAAATGTAGGAAATCGAGGGGAAGGGTGGAATGTAGGGAGAATATCATAATAAAGCGATCATCATCAACAAGGATGGACGAAGTACATGTCAACCAATGTCAGCAATGAATGCTAGCAACACCGCAAATGCAACAAAAACAAAGGAATGCGGGTGTATTAGGGAGCTTGGGCCGAAGCTGACATTATTTTCCTGCCCAGCAGTTGTCTGTGTTGCCGGACAGCTGACCAACTATGGAAAGCTGTCGGTTGTAGTTGTATGAGTATATTGTTTGCAACTAAATTAATATGTGTATATGTAAAGATATATGTGAATGTATGAGTTTTTACTCGATTTAGTGGCGTGCGTTAAATGGAACGTACGTTGCCTATTGAGAACGTTGGGTTCAGAGAAGTACTCTGTATTTAAGAGCGGAGCACAATAGTTCTTTATTTTAAGGGGGAGCCTGGTTTAGATGCTTAAAAAAATCGATTTTTTTTGCATATGTGTCCTCAAAATTTCAGAAGCAATTCAAAATATTTTCGGAGTTACAGAAGAAATTGTGAGCAAGCATCGACAGGTATACGAGCGACCGGATCGGTCGAAGTGCGATTTCTCGATTTCTCGGTTTTTTATTTTTGCGATTTTAGGAAAAAAGTTAAACGCCCTATCGAAGCGAGATAACATTGATTGTATTCGGAATTAAATTCTCTTCTAGTTGAACCTAAAAAACCTTAAGAAAGTTATGATTAACCCACTTTTTAAACAATCTAAAGTGAATTTTTTTTTCCAAAATTAATTATTAATTTTTTTTTAATTAGCGAAAAATTATTGAATTTCTCACTTTTTGTTTAACTTTCCAAGTTTAACTAGAAGCTATACTATAGTAAAATAAAAACTTTTTGAGTTTTTGGTTTCAGATGAAAATTGCGACCTGCATCTCTCCCGCCGCACGACACATGCACACTCGAGGCGCCTCGGAAAAATGCTTGTACCAGGCATAACATGACATAGTATATGTATTTCAATGAAAAAATTTGAAAAATTTTGAAAATATATAACAATAAAACCAGAAAGTTTCGTTTCACTCGAATATTTCTTACCTTCCCAACAAAAAAAACCACGAAAAAATCGATTTTTTCAAGCCTCTAAAGCAGGCTCCCCCCTTAAGAATTACGTTTCTAATAGTAATGAGATAGTGCAATAGCTTGACACTTTTTCTAAAATAATACGCTACGGCAGCGGATTCTGGTATAGTGCACATAAAAAAAATAAAAAATTAGTAACACTTAATATGCGGTGTGAAAGTTTACATATAAATTTTATATCAGTCTTCTTTTTCTCCATTCTCATCATGAAGCCTCTCCAAGTTACTCGGCCCTGGGTTATCCCTTCATTGACTTCGCCTCGCTGCTTATCGTTTTTGCTAGTGTTTAGCCAGGACTTAATGGGTCGGCCACGTCCCATTGATGGTCTTCTCAGAATGAGCCCATGCGAGCGTAAGCGATTTGCTCTCAATTTCTCAATTATTTGCGCCATACAATGATGTGTTTATTGATTTTCGTATACAGTTTTGTTACGCACGACGCCCATTGCAGCATTCTCATCTCCGCCATATGAATCCTTTGTTTCTGTTTAGCACACAGTTGCCAGCATTCTGAGTCATACGCTTTTGCAGATCTAATAACAGCTTTATAAATTTTGCCTTTTAATTTTGTTGGCATCTTATTGTCACTCAAGAGTCCTGACACTGCGCTACAACTTTGCCACCAGCTGGCTTGTATACGGTTCATCACTTCTCGGTCCAGTGCGCAATCATCGCTTACAATGGAGCCAAGGTATTTGAAACTCTCAGACGTGGATATCGTTTCAGCGTCAAAAGGGTATTTCGGGGATCTGTTCCCTATAATTAAAAGCGAGAGTGACGTGCTCTGATTTCTATCTGCTTATGCGTAAGCCATTTGTTTCGAAGGCCACTGTGAACATTTATTTTGTAAAGCATCAGCAGTCTCAAATAGTAGCGCGACATCATCGAAATGGGAAATGTGTAAGGGATAACCCCTGTGCTACAAGAAATAGTGTTAGTCCTATAAGAAATAATCAAGACCGAGCTCCTACTCGAATTAGAGGCGTGCGTAAAATGGAGGAACCGGTGGTAAAATTTTAGAGCCCCTAGGGATAAGAAATAACTTAGATGAGCAGTTCTTTTCATGACAAAAGATGACCGATGATTTGATTTTTACGTCCCACTGAGGATGTTTTTTTTAATGCGGTTTCTTTATTGTTGCACGCGCAGAAATTTATTGAATTATGAACATCAAAAGGATCATTTCTAACCATTGATCTGCCGCTTGATATAAGTTCACTTTCCTTATTTTATTTTTATTCATACTCTCCTTATATTCTTATCCTCAAGAACAGTCTGGTCGAAGGGATGAGAAAATACTCTTAAAAGAGAGTATTTATAAATAAATGTTGCTTATTTTTGAAACAACTATGAATATCTTATTTTATTTGGACTTTTGCGTGCTTTATATAAAGATATTGTTTGAAAAAACCTTAGTGAATTTCTGTAGATTTTAGAGCTGATTTAGATCAGGTTATGTAATAGTGGTAGTCGGCCTGTAAGGCACGGGTTCTTCATTTATTTTTCTTGGTGGAACAATTTTCTGGCTCTTATGAAGCGCAGGATTGCTTCCATCCATATGCCAGACAGTTTAGTAAGAGAATTCGAAAAAATATCTACCTAAAAATCTTGCTCTGATTTTAGTTAACGCTGGACAATGGCAAAGGAGGATGCTCAATTGTTTCTTCCTCATCTCTACAACTTCTACTCTATTCATGTGAGAAAACTCCTAGTGCCAAGGAATGCCTGCCAAATAACCAATGACCGGCTATACAAGCCACTTAGAGCTGCTATAGTTAGTATGAAAAGAAGAGAAGAATGTATAATTTTAGGATCCCGTTAAACTTATATGGGTATATACTCGCATAAATACTTTGAGCACAATCTTCAGTTCCATCCAAATTATGAAGAACCTCTACAAGGCATTCGAAATCCACGAATAGATGAGGCGACTCTCTTGGGCGCGATTTGCGCAATCTAATGTTGGAAAGCGTAACGCGGGCTGCCAACCGAATCGCCATAGAGAACTGAGCTTCTGTATGAGTTGGACACACGTTACTGTTGGCAGCTATAGCTTTGAAGATGTAAAAGACTGTAGAAACCGGCTGCAATATATCCAACAAAGTCAGCTTGGAAATCAAGCGTACAATAACTCTTGCTAATATGTGCTATTCAGAGCTCGCTCTCAAGTAACACAACATAACGCTCTTTAAACCCTCATCCTCCTTGGTCGACATGCTCAAAGACTTACCTCATTTCTACTATTGCTGAAGCTGCAAGAATGAGTAGGAGGAAAAGTCTGTCAGGATCTTCTCTGTTACGGACCTGTGTGGCATGCCACTAGGCTTAGATACTTTGGCTCATGTTTCTTCAATGATACTGATGACCTCAGGGTGCTATGTCATAAGTGTCAGCCAGATCAATGGGTTTACACTTAAAATAAAATGTTTTAACGAGGAGTAGCAGGTAAACTGCTACTGTGGTATTACAATAGATCGGCTACGGTCTAAGTAAGTTGCTTTAGAGACCGACTGCCACTTCTACCTACCTACCTAAACTCTCCTCATGCTCAACCTTTAATAAAGCACAGAAATTACGATGTCTAACGAAAATTATAATAAAAAACAAAAATAATAAATAAATAATTGGCGCGTACACTTCTGTTAGGTGTTTGGCCGAGCTCCTCCTCCTATTTGTGGTGTGCGTGTTGATGTTGTTCCACAAATGGAGGGACCTACAGTTTCAAGCCGACTCCGAACGGCAGATATTTTTATGAGGAGCTTTTCCATGGCAGAAATACACTCGGAGGTTTGCCATTGCCTGCCGAGGGGCGACCACTATTAGAAAAATGTTTTTATTAATTTTGCTTTCACCGAGATTCGAACCAACGATCTCTCTGTGAATTCCGAATGGTAATCACGCACCAACCCATTCGGCTACGGCGGCCGCCGTTATAATGCTTTGCGAGTATTCGAGAAACTATTCTTTGCATGTTATGTGGGCTAAGTGTACCAACGAATATGGAATAATAAACGAGGTTAATAATGACATGGTCATAGTCAAAGGAATAAAAGTACGACGGTTGCGTTGTCTTTGACATGCAGTTCGAATGGACTTTGATGCTTAGGTCAAAAACTTTTTTGACTCGGCATCCATGGCTGGACAGCGAAAGTAAAGACTCACCCGAACATAGTCGACGGACCAAGAGTAGAAGGGATTGTCTGCGCTCTTGATATGAGTAACGGGCGGAACTTTGCAAAGGACAAAAGCAATTGGTGCCCCAGTGGGTTATAGGGTTAGAATTTGCTTGCGGCGATGGGTACCTCCCATAAGAGGTGACTCAAATCGACACCTCAGCCTGTTAGTTATGAGCAACCACATAACACACTAATAAGTACAGCAACGACTTGGTAATGATGGGAGATTATTTAGAATGTTGGTATGAGAGAAATACTCCGAACCGATGAAGGGAGCAAAATAGACAAAACCACAGTTTATTAAGTGGAAAATCGCTATAAAATTTCTGTTATCGCACCATTCACAGAATATTGTATACTCCTTAATTCTACACTGTATTCACTCATGGCTCCAATATGGAATCGGAAGTCGGAGCAGGGGTTCTCTCTATAAATCGGCCAAATTATAAATTTCCTTTAACCTGCTGAATACTGCTGGTGTTTTTCAAGTAGAAGTTTTTCCGATCCTGCAGGCATGTAAAATTCTTAGGGAATGCAGGAGCTATAGTTAAGCTGCGATCAAGTCTTTGACGACGGCGTGGTGCAGATCTAAATTGTTCAACTCCTGCAAGAAGGCGATCAAATCAAAATCTGGGATCCAGGACATAGGAACATGGAAGGAAATGAAGTTGCTGATGAGCTGGCCAGAAAGGCGTCCAGTGAATTGGTTTCAGAGATCCCCCTCTCGATATCCCCTGACTTTTGTTAAAGGGGACTCACACAACTTATTTCTCAGGAATGCACAGATCAGATAGCGTTCCATTTCTTCAACCGAAAAGCTAGATTTACCATTTAACCCCCATTACAGAAGCTGACCCTTCAGATAAGGAGACTGTTGAGCACTTTCTCTGTAAATGTTCGGGATTGGCAGCTAGGCGATTAATTTCAAGGGCCGATGTTGAATGTGAACCACACCTAAACGTCAACGACACCGTTGAACTTCTTTCTTTCCGGTTATTTTAAAGAAAAGGTGTACGTCGATAAGCCAGCAACAATTCAAAGCTAAAGAATGAGATAATTCGGCACATTAACGGCATAGAGCCTCAATTATGCCTCAGCGTCATCGAAAATTTGGGCCATCGGATGGAGGTGTGCCGCCTAGGCCGCGGTGGCCATTTGGCCATACGTAATTGAGCCATATCAATATTATCACAATAAAGAGAAATGAGAATAATTTCCTAAAAAAATTGTATTTTATTCAAAATCAACACCGGACTTTAAAACTTAACCGCCCTTTATATTATTTATCACAGGTTTCGGATTAGCAGATTGTCGTTTAGTCAAATTTTTTATTTGATGTGCCAAAATCTCCTCATGAAGACTGGTCTGGAAGTCCCATGAGAGTCGTAGGAATAATATAGATTTTTTAGGTCCCAGTGCTCATTCCCCTCATGACAATAATAAGTCAATTGGCGCCGTTTATTTTGTTTTCGATCAAACTGACAAGATGCTGTAGGGGGAAAAAGGAGGCGTACTTTTTTATAAAAATAACACTTAACGATAAAATTAAATTTTTTCTAAAATAATAAGTTACGGCAATGGATTCTGGTAGAGGGAGCAAACAAAAAAAAATATAAATGTGTTGGCACTTTGAAAGTTTACTATACTCGTACATCAAAATTTTATTTTAGTGGGGAGCCAAAGTTTTCACTTTTTTGTGGATTATTATCGTTAATTAGTATAAGAAGCTATGTGATCCCTACATTTCAGTCATATGATGTGGTCAGTAATTCTATGGAAAAAACAACGGGGAGAATTTTTGTGGAACATTTTAACCCTCTAACTACTCAGTAGGAGGGTCCTTTTTGATTATTTTGCGGAAAAGTGCTAAAAATGCTCATAAAAGTGGGATATAATGGGTTAAAGTGTACCAGAAATATTTGCCATAAAATTCTACTAAAAGTCCCTCAGTACACGAGTGCTGAAAATTAAAGTCAAACGCCAGAAATAAAGAGAAATGAAAAATGTCTATGGGTTAATTTAGTTACTTTATATTGAAGAAATAATAAACAATAATTAGAATTAACATATCTTTAGTCGAAGTTGTCAAACGAGAAAAAAAAAACAAAATAAAAATAAAACTAAATGCAAAAAGGTAATGCAGCTAAAATTGACTTTTTTATGTTCGCAACTGTACACAGAGAGTACTTCGCTCATGCATACCCAGATAGCCGTATACGCACATACATACATCCATACGTAGTTGGAGTAAGCCATTACTTCATCAACCAGCTGCACAACAATTCATCTACCTTTTCAACACAGCTTTCAACACTGTTGTCTGCCGGTATGGGCGTCATTACCATATAAATTGTAGTTTTTTTTTCGATTCTTGTGGTCTGCTATTCATCCATCAACTTTCAGTTGTTTTTAGAAAACAATAAATTTTTTTACTCAGAAAATAACTGATTTTATAAAAACGAGTAAAGAAAAAGTTTGCATTGCAGATAAGCACTCATGTCATTTAGCGGTTTGTCCATTTTGTGGTGCATGTCCACACCAAACAAGCAACCAACCAGCCAACGAAACAACCAACTATCAGGCCACTCAGCCACCCACTGCACCCACAACACCCGCAGGCGTAAGCGCTTCCTATTCGAGCTGTCACCGGCGTCGCTCTTTGTCTGCTTATTTGGGTTGCTGTGGCAGGCGAACTGGGCAATAAGCTACAAATAAATACTGGCAAAAAAGGAGTAGCAAAACAAAAACAAAGAAAAAAATAAAATAAAAAATAAGAGAAGAAAACCAACAACTCAAAAAACTAGAATGTGGATGGCTGTTTGGGAAAATATATGCATGCATATGTGTGTGTGTGTGTGCTCCTGCACTGAGATAAAAATTACATTTGCATACATTCAGGCGCAATCACAGCATATTATAGGTACTGTATAGTTGTTGTATCTGTGCATATGTGCACGTGCACCAGCAAGCGACGGCCGATTGTAGTCATTTATCCTGCTACCAGTTGCTTGGCGCAATGAATCTACAAAAGGATGTGTTTTTCATATGCATTAGATTTATATGCACACTTATATGTGTGTGCGCGTGTGAGTATTTATTCATATGTATGTTATGTGGCGCCTTTTTCTCATTTTTCTAATTTCATGTCACTTATTGTTGCAACTGATGGCACCGGAATTACTTCACCGCAATCGCATGTGCTCCAAATAGAAATATATTGCTTACACTGTTGTTGTTGTTGCTGCTGTTTTGTTTTATTTAGACATTAATTGATAAAATTCCAACAATTTTCTTTTGCAATTGTGTGCTCTGCTTCATAATTTCACTGATTGTAGATAACCATTCCACTGGATTCCATTTACTCATAACGAAATCAGTGCAAATAGACCGGGCCTTTCAAGTTTGAGATTCTTTTTTAAATGCAAATCGAGCGCAATAACTGTTTATTGGGACAGGGAGTAGGTAGGTGGGGAGGTGAAATGGTTGAAGTACCACCCGAAGTAGAACTAAAGCGCGTCCAACGGGCAGATATCTATAGTCAACCAGATCTGTTGATGTAACAGAGAAGATTGATGGGATTTAGGTTGACGCACTGTTCCAGGCTGTCGAAGAAAGTAGCAAACTAGTGACCTTAATCGTGTAACTACAACACCCGGATATTTACAGAGAAAGTGCTAAATAGTTTGCTTCTCTGAACGGTCACCACAGCTACTGCAATGGAGTTACATGGTAACCCTAGCTTTTCTGCTTTTTCCGCGTAAGCGCCGATCGTCCAATGGCCGGTAAACACAGCTAAGTGTTTGGAAATTGAATAGCGAGGACTCCAAAGGACTTTCTGAGTCCTTCGTCTATTATAGTAGGGCCAAAGGGTTTTCAAAATAGCACAAGAAAAAATCTTGCGCTTTCTTGATAAATGATTTGTGCAACTGCACTTTAACAATAATCAACTGGATGCCGATGTCTGGGTAGGAGACCTAGTAGACCAATTCAGTCGACCTCTTCCTGGCAAGCTCTTCAGCAATTTCTTTTCCCTCAATGTTCCTATGTCCTGGAATCCAGACCAGAGAAATGTTACCTGCACACCCAAGCGATTTGATTTCCTCCTTTCAGAAGCTGACTAGTTTGGTTCTGCACCATGACATCGTCAGAACCTTGATCGCGGCTTGACTATCGGAAAAATGTTAATATCTCCCTCGCCCCCGCATTCCCTAAGCACTTTGCATGCCTGCAGGACCGCAAATACTTCTGCCTGAAAAACACTAGCTGTATTCGGCAGTTTAAGGGAAATAAATAAATTGGCTGATTTAGAGCAAACCCCTGCTCCGACTCCCGATTCCATTTGGGAGCCATCAATGAAGACAGGGGTACCAGCTTCGGTATAAACTTCCCGGTAGTTCCAATCCAGTCAACTTCGGAAGATTACTCTGGTACGACTCTCAAACTCCAGGGTGCGGGTAGAGATCCGTCCGACGTTGAGAGAAATACGGTGTTAAAAGACTACCATGTCCCTTGAGAGAATGCTTCCAGAGACTAACCTCATTTAACCTGATTGCACTTTGAGCAGCGATCAAATTAACGTAGAAGTCGATGGAAAGTAAGCGCCGAACGACATTCGGGGTGGCACTGCGAGAAAAATGATACATTCCAATACCTCTCCCTAGCCCGCTTACAAACATCCATTATTTTGGTAAAATTTTCGGTGGCCTTTGGGCAAAATTACCTCACTTATTCAGCGGCTTCAAGCAGAATACTATTTGTCCAAGTTCAAATTATTTTTATTTATTCAGAAAACTCTAGATATCAGACATCCTTAAGGAAAATACATTATTCGAAATTAGGTAAATTGAGCAATGTTTCTGGTCAAATTGCGGCAGGGCTCGTTATATTAGTCTTCCCAGGAGTCTCGTTTGCTATAAATTTAGTTTTTTCATTTCAATAATGGACGCAAAAAGTTAAGTTCCGTTTAAATGACATCCCCTTAATCCAACGGCCCACATAGGGCGTAGACGGTGGCCCATTGTAATACCAGAGTTTGTTTAACTATGCCACCTGGAACCATCCAGTGTAAGTCTGCTGCTGAGCAGTAACAGAGAAGATACATTGTTTCTATCTCCTCATCGTTCTTGAAGTTTCTGCAGCAATCTCGTAAAGGTGTTGGCCTTTTTCAGATAATGCCCATCTCAAGTTCACTTCCAGTTCAATATTCACTACGTCTGCATTGAAATATTGTAAGCCCTTTCTCAGCAAAAATGTCTTTGACCGTAACTTGCCTAGCACAGCTCATCTGCCACATAGTTTCGCTCTATATCCCTGTGACTTGGGACTTAACTAAGGAGGAGACCAGAGGGTGTTCTACTTAATCACATCTACAGAAATCAAATATAAAAAAACATATCTCTTCCTACAGGTTTGATTCCGATCCATTTAAAAGCTTTCTGACAAATTAGCTTGGAAAACGTTCCTTTGTTCGGGTAACAAAAAAGAACAGAAAAGTTTCGGGAGTTAACACCACCTCCTAACCGGCCATCAAGCATAAATCTGTACGAGTATATGGCTGCATCCTACGGGGAAGTTACGGTACTTGAGGACATGCATATATGTGACTACAACTTTCCGAAACCAATTTTGTTTTTTGCTCCTTTTCAGTTAATACTTGAGGGACTACAACTTAACTCAAGAAATGAAGAGACCGGAAATGAAGTTATCGTCGCAATACGTGCGAATCACGCCGGCTTAGAACCCCTAATTTTCTTAAGTGCGTTCGTTCATAAGTTCGTTGTGAATTGAAAGCATCAGGCGGCATTCCAGAATCCGTTGTAAAACGTAAAAAACACGAGGAACGTTCTGACACTGTCCGACCTGCAGAATTTATTCAAAAGGTGCAAGCGATGTTTGATGAAGACCCTTCATAACCAATGAGTGTCCTTGCGAGCGAGCTTAATCTTTCTGATGGTCTTATTCGACGAGTTGTCCGAGTTGTCCATGAAGATATTCGGTATAAGTCCCACGTTATTCGCAGAAGAGACGAGAGCAACGGGATGAGATGACAAAATTGAACACTCTGAAATGATCAGAATAGCAGATGTCTATGTTCCAGTCCTACAGAGGCTCCTATTGCCATGCACACGAAGTTTCCAGCCACTGTTATGGTTTTAGGTGTTGTGAGCCACAAAGGAGATGTCACGCCACCACACTTCTTTACTCAAAGATTTCGAGTGAATTTTGCTGCATATTTCGAGATTCTAGCGACAGTAGTGAAACCCTGGATTGATAGTGTACGCTGTCGTAGCCTATACAGCTTTCAACAAGACTCTGCTCCCTCACATAAACCGATGGCGATGAATCTTCTTACAGATAGAGTAGAATTTAAGTATAATAAAAATAGTTTAATATAATTTAAGTAAAAAGAAATTTTCAAATTGAAGAGCAATGGATCCAGTGTTGGATAAATCTAACCCTAATTAAATTTTGTATGACTGTGTAATGAAAGGAAACTCGTTTTAATAAATTGTAGGCTTTCTACTTGATATCTTCAAAAGAGACAACTGCCTCAGCTGTCCAAATCAAATACCACTAAATAAGAAACTCCAATTTGAAAGACCCTGTATAATCACAGTGCATTTTAGTAGAAACGAAAATATAATTGCTTCATTTTATTTATAGATCCGGAGCTTAGGTGTTTGCATAAGAGTAAGAATTTAGTTGTTAGTCTAAAAATAAAATAATGGATTCAAAATAACAGGTGGCATAACAAGTCGAAGACACGAAAATATTTATCTTCCCCGAAATGCAAATGTTTTTGTAACTAAATTTATAAAATCGCTTTAACAAAAATTATTCCTTGGTAGAAGCAATTTTGTTAGCGTACGACAAATTGAACAAATTCCTTGAATAAACATTACAATCCAAAACATACGCAAGTTGCAGTAGGTCGAGGTTTATTCAAAAAATATTTGTTCGATTTTTATTATTAACTATTTTCTTTTGGTACACTCGCCTCGAGGATCCAGATAGCATCACGAGAATGGCACTGGACTGGAACCCGCAAGAGAGCAAAGGTCTTGGTCGACCAACAAACACTTGGAGAAGGTCGATGCTGCACGAACTAGCAGATGCCGACATCTCATGGGACGGTGCAAAAACAACAGCGACCGAAAAACCATTCGAGAACGAATTCGCAGAAATCTCCTTAGAAAGCCGAGAATTATGTCCAGCGAAATGAATGTATCGACAAGACCCATATCAAGACTATAAAGAGACGATCTTCACATGAACACCTTCCGTCCCTCAAATGGAAATTAGACTCGATAGATGCAAGTAGCTTCTTCGGTGGCACGCGGTCAACGGCCATGAAAATATTCCTTTCACAGATGGGAAAATATTCACTGTTGAAGAAGTTTTGAATAAGCAAAACGAAAAAAAATCTGTGATAAAACTTCTAAAGACGCAAAAAATATAGTTCCAGGGGTTCAGCGTGACCACTATCCAGCCTCCGTAATGGTTTGGTGGGCAGTGTCTTGTAAACGCGTTACATCTCTTCATTTATGTAAAAAAGCGTTTAAGACCGGAGCAAAAGTGTACCAAGAGGATACCTCAGAAGGCGTGGTGAAGCAGTTGAGCAGAACTCTCTTCACTGCACAGCGTTGAATCTTCCAGCAAGACTCCGCTCCATCCCATAAGACAAAAACCACCCAGCTGTGACTAAAAAACAATATTCAAGTGTTCATATTCGTAGGTTGACCTCCTGGAAGTCCAGATCTATAGACTACAATTCTTGGTCAGAATTGGAGAAGACCTCAGAGAAATTTGGAAAGTCTCAAACAATCTTTGGTTTGTGTAAAAGAAAATGGTGACCATTTCGAATGAAAATTAAAAAAAAATGTTTTTTTAATATTTATATGATTAAATGAAACTCACCTCATTAAAAAAGTACAGGGTCCGGCATTCGAAGTGTAACCAAGTTCAGATCGCTCGCGCAGCTTATGCACGGGCATCAGCTGCGTGTTAGTTGGCTCAATGACAGTCCAGAGTACTGTTTACAAGCGCACGGAAGCATTTTTCGAAAAAAGGAAATCAGTAATGGATTTCAAACGTGAAGAAGGAACTTGAGAAAAATCCCCGACGAAGTGCCAATCAAATGGCGAAAGAACTGAAACGTATCTGACCGTAGCATCCGCCGCATACTGAAAAATAAAATCAAATCTCAAAGTCAAGCCTTACAAGATCCAAAAGGCGCTCGATCTCACACCAAAGCAGCAACAAGTCAGATTTGAGAGAGCGAAGGAGTTGCGGCCAATCTCCGAACACTGGGGTTTTCTGACGTGAAAATTTTTCAAATTGAGCAATTCGTAAACTCCCAAAACGATGGGGTTTATTTGACCGACCGTTCATACAAGAATTTGAGTAATCGGTTGGCCACCAGGAGGCAGCACCCGCCACTGGTAGTGGTTTGGGTCACTGTTACCGCGGATAGGCGCTCTCCAATCGTTTTCATCGAGCCTGGCGTCAATGTAAATGCTTATTCCGGAGGTCGCTTTGAAGCCGTGGGTAGACAAACATTTCGGTGGCAGACCATGGATGTTTGAACAGGACTCGGCACTGTCTCACAAAGTTCGAATGAATCAAGAATGGCTGCAAAACAACCTTCCGAACTTCATAACGCCCACTCAATAGCTTTCTAATCTACCAGACGCGAATACGATACATTATTCTCTTTGGGCTGTTTTGGAGAGCAAGGTCCGAACTAAAAATTTCACCAGTCTCGAGGCGCTGAAAAAAGTCATTGAGTGCGACAGGGCCAAAATACCTGCAAGTCACATTCGGGCAGCTTGCGATTCGTTTCTGGACCATTTCAAGGCCATAGTCAAGGCAAAGGGTGGTCATATCGAGCAAAAGAAAATTGATTCTTAATTTTGTATTATTTTCACTTAGAATTGAAAATTACTCCAAATTAAATTTATGGCATTTTTAATTGGTTACACTTCGAGTGCTGGACCCTGTATTATACTTTCATATCTATAACGGACTTAACTTGTAACAGAACTATTGCGGGACTAAGTAGATATAAAAACAAAACACTGACGTGTTGGGTAAATGCCGCCAGTTTCTCAAGTTAATTTAAGTGAAATTAAGTTAAGTTAAGTTAAGTCTAGCCTAACTAAGCTTTACGTTTCCTAGCGGAGCAGTAAATTTGATTAATTGATAAATAGTTTGTTACATTTTAAAGACCAAAATAGTACATCACTGCCTTATCGAAAGCTTTAAACGCTTTAATTATTAAATAAATTATTATATTTTCGGTGCCCACTTCATTTCATTTCTCTTATCGAAATAATCCGCATTAATACACATTTTAAATAACTTCAACCATTTCGGTTCTCTTCATTAGCCCTTCACACTGCCATCAAATATTTAATTTTCAATAACTCTTGCATGCAATTGGGAATATATGATGTATGTATGTATGTATACATAGACTTACTTCATTTTCTGCCCCTTCCCCTGGCAAACACTCAACATTGACATTGTTGACAGACGAAATTGCCACACTACAACTACAAGTACCGTCAAGTTAAATTCACAAACTAATTCGATTTGAACTTCATCAATAATTAACTCATTCAACTGTCTACTCAAATGGCTGGTGTTGCAAGAGTATGTGCGCCGCAAAGTTTGCGGGAGTTTGCTAGTATCTTCCGTGTAAATGCATGTGTATGCATAGCAGTGCGTCTCTGCCAAAGGGCGTGCGGCACTTTACGCTGTCGAGTGCGAAATAAATAATTAGCTACTTGTTATAGGTAAGCAGTGAAGTAGCAATAAAAATACCAATACATATACTTACATATAAATGTATTCACTTGTATGTGTAAACGAATAGATTTACGAGGCTAAACCAACTAGTAAATGAAATTCAGCGAAGCTAATGTCCCTGTCCAAGCAAAATTAAACATTACACATACACATACATACGTATGTATGAATGTATGTATGTACGTCGAAAAAAGAGCACAACTTCAGCGCATCAATGCGGAGCGCTCCATTGTTGGTTGAAAATGCAGCAAATAATTGCTTACTTATAATACCAGTTCATATAACTGCTCATACCCTGAAATGTAAGTAATGTGAAACATTAGGCTACTACACCGATGTGTGTAAATTCAGATTCTAACATATGTAGGTACATTTAGTAACCTAAGATATTACACCAGAGAGAGAGAGAGAGAGAGCACCGCAATGTTTCTGGCTGCAGTTGAACGATAGCAGCGGGAGACGATGGAATAACCAGACATAAAGACACCGTAAGAGGAATCGGTGTAGTGGTAGTGTTCGTAGTAGTAGGAGTTGGCGACAGCGACGAAAGCAAAGCAAACTTAATTTCCTTTAGCAAATCCATAGGATCAAAGTAAACACACTTACGATGAGCAAATACCATCTCCGGTTTGGACAAAACAAAAAAGCAAAAACGGGAATTTACCTAATTATTTTGTATACCAGTGTCGTAAAAAGGAGCATGAAAATACGACGTGGATTCACTGCGACCCAGGCGTTTTTTTTTTTTCGGGTGCAAATCTACGAGTATTTGTGGTACTTCCATTCAGGTTTTTGTGATTTGATTTTGTTTTTTTTTTTTTGGTGCTTTTGGTTCTTTTGGTTTTTGGTTTTTGTTTTTGCAGGCTTGGTCATTCGACACTTGTATTGTCCGCGTGTAGGCGAGGAGGTTAAAACACTTGTAGACGCGCCCACCTCTTTTATGCTCCCATCAATTGTTCAGCTCCATACATGGCGCTGTATGAACAAATGGGCATATTTTCGGACCAAGCGTGCCATTGTTTCGGAATCGATGTCCGTACGTAGGTTACGGACGGAGTATTAGCGTGTAACACAAAAGGTTGAATTGGTTTTGTTCGGTTTTGAGTGTGTGCAACTGATATCTGCGCGTGTGTTGGTTTTTTTCTTGCCCGGCACAAAAATTGCTTGGGTTTTATTGGTATTCAAGTAGCAGCATGGAGTTGCAGGTGGGTAATTGGTGTTTTTTTTTCTAACTTTTAACATTTAATTTTACTTTATTTAATTTAATAAAATTTTGATTTATATTTTCATGCAATTAAATTTTTTTAGTATAATTTAATTTAATTATATTGTATTCCTTTTTTTATTTAATTATATTTTATTCCTTTTTCTTTGTATTTCTAGTAATTAATTGAATTTATGGGTAATAGGTGCTTTCCGGCTTAAGTTAGTTTTGTTATTTTACTTAAGGGGACAGATACCTGTAAAATTTCGAAAAAAAATTTTTTTTCATAAAATATTAATATAATCCGTTAAGAATATGTCAATAAATTTTTAAAACTTAAATTTAAGTATTTCTTATATTATAGATCGTCAAACGTGACGACTCTATTCTTTGCGTTCGAGCGCGGGGAGAGGAATTTTCATGTATTCAAACTTTAGACGCGTTTTTCTCAAAACTATATTTTTCGAATTGGCGTACACGATAACTCGAAAAGTTATTGACCGATCTCGCTGAAAGTTTGCACACATCTCTTTTATGATATAACTTTCTGTGTGTTTCAAGTTTTCTAAAATTTTTCGAAAAAATAATTTTTTTCGAAGCAAAAACAGTAGGAAAATTTGCCTCAAAAATTATTTGTTTTATGCATTTTATTCCGCGAACTTTTTCCCCATTTTTTTAGTTCATATAAAAATTTATTTATTTTTAATTTTTTTTTTCTTTTATTTTTTTTTAAAAGCTTACATGATGATAAAATTATAAGTAAACTAAGCAAACGCAGCGCTAGCAGCAGAGGCTTTCGGCATGTAAAAAAAATTATGACATTAATAAACAAAAAAATTTTTGCTTTTTGTATACAGGTCACTGCCGCCGATGCTACAATGCCCGCCGATTGAGAAGCCCCGCTGCGACCTTCCTGGAAGAATTGAGTGTACGTCCGCCATTTTAAAAATAAAAACCACCACAAAAGCGATCTTTGTTTTTTTGCATTAATTGTTAGTATAACTACTCAAGAAAATGTGGTAAATATTTTAATGCGAAATTCGCTTTATTCCCGATTCTGTGTTCATTTAAGTGAGCGCCTGTCGGTTCGGCCCCGTAGCGCTTACGATACGATGCTTTATTTCAAACGTGTTTTTCTCGAAACGACTTTTTTTGATACGGTGGCAACGATTTCTCGAAGACTAATGAACCGATTTTAATTTACTTTTTTCAAAATTTTTGTTATCACATTGGCTATCGTTGTACGTAGCCGATTTTGAAAATAACTATTTTTTTGGGCCTGTTGAAAATCAAAAAAATTGTGAAAAACACGTATCGTAATTTAAATCACCAACATTTTGTCAAAAAAAAAAAAAAAAAACGGCTACAACAATTATTCATTGCTGTATCGCTGCCACCCGATGACGTCATTTTTTTTAACTCGTTTGTCAATTTTCAATATTTTTTAATACAAATTTACATCAACATAGTCTAATACATATATAATAAGTTGCCTTTTGGCCGATCCTCGAATAACCCTTCCTACTTACAAAAAAATTCCCAAAAATCTACAATTTTTTGAAGCCGCACAGTGGTGTTACCCTTAATGTATAAATAAAATGTATGCCATTTCAAAAAAATATATATTGACTTCTTCATTTTAAATATTTTTAATGAAAATCAGTGAAGATATGGCCGTTTACAGGTAACTGCCGCCTTACATTTTTTAAATTTTATTTAATTGTTTTTAATTTATTGTTTGTTATGTGTTTTTTGTGTTATGTAAGAAAATAAAAGAAAAAGGTTTACAATCTTTTATTTTCTTCTCTTGTATTTTCTTTACTTTCTTCCAGCTTGTTTGCTTCTCTTTTATTTATTTTTTAATTTATTTTCCGTGTCATTTAATTTTTTTTTCTTTTCTTATCGTTTATTTTCTTTTCTTTTCTTTTCTTTTCTTATCGTTTATTTTCTTTTCTTTTCTTTTCTCATCTTTTCTTTTCTTTTCTTTTCTTTTCTTTTCTTTTCTTTTCTTTTCTTTTCTTTTCTTTTCTTTTCTTTTCTTTTCTTTTCTTTTCTTTTCTTTTCTTTTCTTTTCTTTTCTTTTCTTTTCTTTTCTTTTCTTTTCTTTTCTTTTCTTTTCTTTTCTTTTCTTTCCTCTTCTTTAAAGTATATTCAGCTGAAAGGGGGAAATTTTGGAAAAGTACAATATTTTTTGTGGTTCATAAATTGGTCCTTATTTCATTTAAATCTCTTCTTTCGCGCTTATACTTCAGTCATCAGATCAGACCCAAGTTATTCTGACACTTTTTCTCATCGCAAGGACAGACTATTCTCATACCTTCAAGCGACTTCAGTTCCAGGCTGATGCCCACATCAGCCCAAAGTAATTCCAAAGCAAATTCAATTCTCCCAAATAAATTCAGACCTACCGTATTTTTTTTTCTAATAAACTATGTACACCGCAAGTGCTGTCGGAAATTGAAATATAAATAAATTTAAATATACTACCGTACAAAATGGTACCTACTTGGCTAGATACAACTCCTGCAGAATACAAAATACGATAGATAAATTATTTGTTTGTTAAATTACCAAATTTGGATACTCACCGCCCAATAGTTGGAGCGGATCCCTCGCCAAATAAGCAAATTGTGTTTAATAAACCAACACGCATCTTATAAAATATGCCTGCTGGGCACAATTTAGACAGCCCATCGTTAACTTAGCTTCTATTGTATGCATGTATGTGTTTCTCTCTTTGTTTGTTTTGAAAACCAACTCACACCAAACCCATATCACACGTGTCCTGACTGTCAGCAAGGATAATTCACTTGAGCATACGCTATGAACAGGAAATCGAGTAGAAACTGGAATTTAATAATTCCGCTGGCGTTTCACAGCTGAGTGCATTGGTCTCCCATGGTCATGAAATACGGTCAAGTACACATACATACATACAAACGTAAATATAGTACATCTCTGAACATATGAATGAATGAGCCGGGTAGAAAAAGTAAGGTTATGAGAAAACTGTTTATACAAACGGATAGCTGAAATGGGTATCTCTGGGATATTTTAAACTTTTAGTTCAGATAAATTGAAAAGGATATATTGCCGGATTTGAGCGTCAGATAATTCACATGCCGTTATAGAGAAGCCGATGCATATATAATGAGTGACTGGGAATTGGTCACCTAAACGCTCCGACTAATGGAGTCAGATCATATTTTGTAGAATGCCGTTAATGATAAATGTTGTGCTAATCGAATTTTTACTCTTCCAATAAAACAAAATTTATTGAGAAATAAGTTGGAGGACTATAACTTACTTACTGGAATGCCTGTATCCCTTCCGAAAGGATTAATGAGGCGTAGAAGGAGAAAATCTATGACCGCAATAACATATTTGAGTGCAGAATATTTTTTTACTATTTGCGCTTTTGTCTTTATGATCGGTCAAATGTTTTTACATGGAGATGTGTGCTAAGAGGGTTTTCTATATAATTTTATTGCTTATACTCTACAATATAGGACTGTTTCATCATCCTACATGTAGAGTAGCGAATCTATAAAATGTGGTATCGCTAAATCAGCTGATTTGCTGTTTTCTTTCGAATTCGAAAGCTAATTCATTTTTTGTTTTTTACTTTGCCAATACTTTCCTTTGACAATCAAACATACAAAACACTGTTGTTGGTCTATTGCCACCACCTTTAATGAATGCGTCTTGATAAATCTTTTCTCAAATTAAAGTATTCTTTGACTTTTTCTATTTTCTCAACAAAAAGTCAAAGAAAAATGCGAACAATTACGAAATTACGGCAAATACATAGACATATTTGGCGGATTGAAAGTTCATTAAGTTCGTAGCCTTTAACACCACCATAAAGTGGCCTGTTAAATGAAAGGTTAGTGGAGAGCAATATTTTGTAGATCATTGGGTTTAAAGCCCACAGGTCCTAATATATTGAGATTCCCTGTTTCTACGTATTACAATGGTGTTTTCTGTGTATATAGTTTTTCATCAACTACTGCTCAAAAGAATACAGCAGATGGTTTTTACTAACCGACTGGACTCTAGAAGGCATTGCTAGTCCTGCCAAGGGCTATTTGTTTCAGAGCAAACACACCGAAGCTGATTTTATATGTTTAAGGCAGTTTAATGCTGATTTTTTTTTTTAAATTTCATCAAAAAAGTATGTATACGCAGGATGTATACTGAAGATGAGAACACTATTTAGTAATATCAGTGGTCAGTTAGGTCTGTATTATATTTTATACTTCATTCGCCCTGTACATCTCTCGGTAGCTGTTGGACTCAATTGTTTTCTCAGTGAGTGCCCTACATTTCATACCACCACCGCATGGTTTCTATGATATGTTTTTCCTTGTAAAGAAAATATATTCGCAGGTGCGCCATTCCTTGCCGAGCGGCGAATGCTATGAAAAACAAAAATGTTCGTCTGTCATTGACGTTTCAAGTGCGCAATGAAGCCTGGGATCACAGGAATGGTATTGACGCATAAGCCAAGTCTAACTGCTATTAAATAATGATTAATAATTATAATGAATACTCGTAATTAAAGGTTCCTTTCTAGGTAGCCATTTAATTATAAATAATTAATTAATTAAAAAAAAGAATGAAATTAGTTAATATTTGATTCCAATTACTTGATTTATTCATGATTAGTTGGGTGTGAGAACTATCGATAGCCATGGTTTGATTGCTAAGAATAGCAGATTGTGTTAACAATTCTGTGCCTGTCATCATGAATCGTTTAGCACCTGAACAGCGCTTCCAAATTGTGGAAATTTAGTTGGAAAAAATAAAAAAAGCTGTCCGCGAACTTCATAGAGCGAAGTGTTGAAGAAGACGCCGAAATGTCGATTCGTCGTCGTTCTGAACTTGTTGATCTTTGTTCATCGACTACGTCGAAAATTTTATCTAAGCATCTTGGCTTACGTGCCCGTAAAATACAGCTTGGGCAAGAATTCAAGCCAAATGACTATCTTTTGCGGCGCATTTTTACTGATTGGGCTCATTTAGATTTATTACTTAGATTTACTAAACTGTACTGAACAAAAATTGAACTGATCAAATGGACGCCTTAGCTCGTAGCAGCGGCGAACATATTCAAAAAATAAATACTTTGAAATTATCTACCGGATTATAATACAAAAAAACAAAATTCTAATAATAATTCTGATTTGTATTAACTTTTTAAGTTCTCAAGCTCTTAAAGAAACATCAATTTGTTTAGTCAAATAAAATGTTTTTGTAATGCGAAACTTATTGAATGAAACATTGCAACGCAGTTAATTTATGAATGAATCAATGCAGTAACATAAGAACAAAACGCAAGAAGGATAACAAAAAAATAATTATAATTCAGAAAGTGAACTATAAAATTGCAGTCAAGAAAAGCAAATCTACTATGCAGAGGCTTTAAATTTATTAGCTCATAGCGCGACGCATAAGACGGCAAAAGTTGCCTAAAGTGCAATGAACGAGGCAAAATTTAATAAATATTTTTGGAATTTGCTCTATGCGCCTAATATGGGTGACATCCAAATGAGGGTGGCGTAATCCAAATGAAGGTGGCGTAATCAGGTTTAGATCCTACAATGCAATCTTCAAAGTATGCGGGTCAGAAAAAGGTAAGCTGTTAGGCTAAAGCATAAGCTTTCAAATCAATATATTTGATATTCGTGCTGAAGCTTAGTTTCGTGTCAAAATATGCTTTTAAACCCTTAACTTTAGTGACAATATTTAGATAGGACTCCGAAATATGTTAATTCGTGCGTAAGAAAAAAAGTGTCATGGGATCATTTATTCAAATTCGGAAGCAAATGATTGCTAGTACCCTAAGTTCGTCTGGCATCTGTCTACGCAATATTTGTCTTATTTTCGGTGTATACTCGTAAAGGCAGCGTGTCGTTTATGTGTGCTTCGTGTCTGCTCCGCCTTTAAAACTGTGTCGGCAGAAGCAGCGCTAGTTATCGCTGGAACGCATCCAGTGGACTAACTGACAATCGAAGCTCCAGTGTTAACTGGGACTGAAACGCAACGCTTCGTAGCACTGGAAACTAGTACCCAAACTTGGCAGCGTACATGGAATGATACAAAGAAGTGCGGTGAACACATCGCTGCATTCCAGAGTTGCGAAGCTGGCTCCAAAGAAAACTCGGAGAAGTGGATTTTTTTCTGACTCAGTTTTTAACAGGGCATAAATGCTTCAAAGCATACCTCCAACGGCTTAAACACGAAACGGATCCCAGTTCTGAATACTGGGGAGAAAACGCGTTAGAAGATGCCCACCATGTATTCTTGTGAGCGATTCAATAGCTCTAGATTGAAGCTTATTTGACGAAAATTATGACATTGAGTCATTTGTGCAGTCCGTATGCGATATCAGACAGTGTACTTTGCCCAGCTTGTGAAGAGGGGGATGAGACGGCGGACACTTTTTTCTGCGTGTCTGCCTAGCCTTCGCTCGAATCAGGCTTGAGGTCTTTGGCACAGATATGTTAAGAAGCGACCACCTTGGCTCCTTGACACCACAAGATCTACACAGATTTCTTCCGAGGTCGGGTAGATTTAAAGTTGAAGTTAAAGTTGTCCTGACAAAAAACAAAACAAAAAAAAGAAATGCGATGTCATAGTAGAGGCGATGAAGAAACTAAAGACTCTCGAAAGACTACGACGGTATGTGAGCGGCGACGACTTCGCCTTTCTCCCCTGCGATGTATTGCTTGGCGGTAGTCCCGTGGGGTAAGGAGTTGCACGAACAACAGGCTTGTCCTGGTTTCAGAGGGTGACTTAAGAGTAGCGCGCTACATAACGCCTACGACAAAAGAAAAAAACACGCAAACCTGTGACTTATCGAGCCAGCTTGAAGACTAATGGAATCATGCAAATCTCTAATTGTAGAGTGTATCTTGAAATCGTCTGCATATAGTTGATATTTAGGAGATGAAAAGCATGAAGCGGAGTCATTAATGAATACGATAATCTACAGCGCCTCAATATGCTTTCTTGAGGAAGAACAGACGTCGCGATGAATTACTCAGAAGAGAAATTGTCCAAAGCAGCAGCACAATGTTTATCGCTCGGATAAGATTTAATTCACTCAAGAATAATTTAATGATAATTTTATGAAAGCCAGTCTTTATTTTAGCTACCAAAACCTTATGGGAGGCTCTATCGAATGCCTTTGAAAAGTCAGTGTAAATCACTCGTATAGCGAATTTGGTTTCAGTTAAAATATTTCATATAACTTTAAGAATTTGTAAAGCAAACACGGCTTCATCTATTCGGGGGAAAAAATTAAACATTTTCAAATAATAAAAAACAAATTTTTTTTTTGTAATTTATCAAATAACTAAAACATACTAATTATAAAAAAGGTATCAAATAATTAAAAATAAGCAATATTTAAAAAATAATATTAAGAAATTTTCAAATAATTATTTTATTCTTTTTAATTATTTTTGACAATTAATAAGGCATTACTTTTTATTTGATTATTTTTTAAGGCAAAAAATCATGCTTAGTTTTTATTATTTTTAATTAAAACGACGCGTTGCTTCGTTTGACTACTTTTTATGGCAAAAAATTATGACTATTTTTGACTCTTTTCAATTATGATTAATTATTAATTCCTGGGTTAAGTAAGAAAATTAAAATAACTACAAAAATTAGAATAGTAGTGGAAGTTTAACAGCTAATTTCTCGGCCCGAGTAAAAGCCTTTTCAGCCAAGAAAAGCTGAAGAAACATGGGGCAAAAAACGTTAATTGTACTCGAGTAAAAACTTCACCTTCAAGGCATCGACTTTAAGACTTTATTTATTTTGAATACTTCACCGACACGATTTTCACGAAATTTGGTGAATACTAACACTATTATACAGTAGCAAACGGGGGAAGGGTTTGAACTATTTATTGGTTGCCGAGATGAGATATACGGCTTACAATTTTAATTTTTGTAGTGGGAATATTTCTCTTTCCATTCTAAGTTAAACAAATGCTGGCCTAAGAGAAAAGGAAATAAATGTTTTGCATAGGGGTGCTCTCAACCGGAGAAAAAGGAAACAATCTTCCATTTCCTTTGCGAATGCCCTGCCTTATGGAAGGACAGAATGTTAAGCCTGGGTAAACCGCTGTTCGAAAGTCTGGAGCAGCTGTCTGGCTTAGATGTCAACAACCTGATAAGGTTCCGGAACAGCACAAACTGGATATAGTCATGTTGAAAATAACTGGTAAACAAGTTGGTAACGAGGATGTGGCAACAAAATGGTGCGAAAGCGCTAGTTGGATTCTGGAAGAATCACCACTTAAACCAGCCAACCAACCACTGGGGTTTTTTATGAACTTTCTGATAAGCATTTTAAGAAAAAAATCAAGTTATTTGTAATTTAAGTTTTTCAAATTTCGAATGTTATAATAAATAAAATTTTTTTTTTTAATTTTCGGTTTTGCTAAAATTTCTATATTCTTAATGGTTATTAATTAAAAAATAAAATCTCGGAGTTTGTTACTTAAGTTTATATGCAGAGACAAAATTTAGTGATTGAATTTTGATTTTAATTGCATTTTTCTGACTTGGACTGTTTGTTTTAATTTGTTTTTTTTTTTTGTTTTTTAAATTTCGACATTTTTATGTACTCTCTGATACAAAAATTTTAGAAAAAAATCAAAAACCTTTTTTTATATATTTTATTCAATATTTTTATAAAAAACTTCGATATTCTTAATTTTTTAGTTTTTGCGCTATTCTGACTTGGAGTCTTTGTTTTAATTTCTTTTTTCAAGTTTTGAGATTTTTTATTTATTTTCTAATAAAAAAGATTTTAGAAAAAGTTTCCAATTTATTTTTTTGAATTTTTTTTTAGAACTCAAAATTCGACTTTTTTTAGTTTTGCTTAAATTGGAGTCTTTGTTTTAATTTCTTTTTTCAAAATCTGAGATTTTTTATTTATTTTCTAATAAAAAAGAGTTTAGAAAAATTTCCAATTTTTTTTTCAATTTTGTTTAGAACTCAAAACTCGAACTGTTTTTAAATGTTCTTAGTTTTTGAGTTTTGCTCAAATTGGAGTCTTCGTTTTAATTTCTTTTTTCAAGTTTCGAGGTTTTATATTTACTTTCTGATAAAAAAATTTAATAAATAATTGAGAAAATTTTGTTTCTAATTTTCTACTTAAAAATAGTTACTTTTTGTTTTTGCAAACTTCGATAGTTTTAATGTTTTAAAATTTAAGAAAAATTCAAAAGTTTTTTTTTCAAAAAGTTTAGTAATTTACCTTTTTTTTTAAACTTCCATATTCTTCATTTTTTTAGTTATGTTCAAATAAAAGCTCGGAGTTTTTCGTTTAAAATGTTGCTCGAATTGCTGTGCAGATATAAAAATTAGTGATTGAATTTTGATCTTAAAAGAAATTGTCCGAGATTTTGTGATTGTTTTTACTGTTGTTTTTTAAAATTGCATCCTTTTCAGTGTTTTTTGTTTTAATTATAATCAAGTGAAAGCTTGGCTTGGTTTCTTTAAATTTGACCTTTTACCTCACTTTTTAAAGTTACTCAAAACTTCAATAATAAATTTCGAGCTTAAGCACTAACTTTTTATGGAAAGAACACATTTTATGATTGAACTTTTGTCTTGAATGCAATCTTCGCCACGGCGCGGTGCGACCGATCAACATACAGATCAATCTAAATTTACAACAAACAACTTGGTATTTTCTAACAGCTCTTCGCTTATCGATTGCAAAGCGCCGTGGTGAAGATTGCGTTCAAGATAAAAATTCAATCATGAAATTTTTTGTTTCTATAAAAAGTTAGAAGCCATTTAAAAACGACTTCACGCATTCATTTCAGCACAATATAAAAAATTTTTAAGTTTAAAAAAAATTAAACGAAAAATTATAGATTTTTTTGGACATCTTTTGCCAGAAAGTATCAAACAAATCAAGGCGCATTCTTTAAAGGTGGTGACACTAGACCAACAATAATGTTTTTGTCGGTAGGATACAAAGTATAAATTCGCCTTGTTTTATTCTGGGCTGACAGCCACATGGGCAGGGCGAAAAAAAAATCAGCTGTTTACCAATACCATCTTTAATAGATTCGCCTTGGAAAAAATCGTTTAGAAAATATTTATTTTCTTTTCTCTTTGAGCGACAACTATTTTATTTACAATTTAAAGAAGAAATACTTCTACAAAAAAAAAATTAAAATTTTTTAAGCCTTCAGTGAATATTTTCCGCCTTCTCTTCTTCATAATTTGTGCAACTACATAGTAAAGAATTTTTTCGAAATATCATCAAAATTGCTGCGATGTTTCTAGAAGCGTGTCAAGCGTACGTCCTTAGCGTTGGTCCTTATAAAACTTAGAAGCTTGAAAAGGGTTCGATTACTCTCCAATTCATTGGCGTTCAAAATTTTTCATTGTCTTATTTTTAACCCAACTATGAGGTGGCGCCGCACTCCATTCCATTCGGAATTCAGAGAGAACGTAGATTCAAATCTCAGTAAAACACCAAAATGAAGAAAAAGTTTTTTCTAATAGCGGTCGCCCCTCGGCAGGCAATGGCAAATCTCCGAGTGTATTTCTGCCATGAAAAAACTCCTCATAAAAAACATCTGCCGTTCGGAATCGGATTAAAACTGTAGGTCCCTCCATTTGTGGAGCAACATCAAGACGCACATCACAAATAGGAGGAGGAGCTCGGCTAAACATCCGAAAAGGGTGTATATATAAAGGGTTTTCCATTAAGCGGTGTTATTTTGATATTCAAAGAAAAATCCTATTTTTTAATATAAATGATCGGATGTTTAATTCATTATAAAGCGGAAGGTATGCCCTTAATAGTGGAAAATAACATCAGGCAAACGACCAGCATGACCACGCTTACAGGACAATATCCTTTTCATGAAATTTTCCATAACCGAATTGCAAAGTGGCTGCCCTATGTGCTCGATAGCCTCACGAATTCCAACTTGAGGTCTTGATTTGACCCTGGGCTGTTGGCGTAAATCTTCTCTTTCATGTGGGCCAAAGAAAAAGTCGCAAGGTGTTACATCACACGATCTCGGTGGCCAATTGTGATCGCCTCTTCGAGAGATAATACGGTGCAGAAACTTTTCCCGTAAAAGATCAAAGGTTTCGTTGCTTGTGTGGCACGTAGCGCCGTCGTGTTGAAAATGAACGGTGTCCAGATCAATACCATCCAATTCCAACCAACTCGTGTTATTGGAAAACCCTTTGCACATAAAGTGGCTCAAAATTAATCACCCGTTTTTGTTGTTCAATACCTTTTTTACTAAATAAAAAAAAAAGATTTTGAGTAATAATTTTTGTTTTGGTTTAGTGTCTCCATTGCTTGTCTGTTTGTATATTGGAGCTGTTTAGTTCCCAAATGTCAAATTGGATTGACGTACGAGTACAACGCCATTTGCGAAAATTATAACTCTTCCGATAGGGTGCTTAATTATGCGCCGCTTTGTAGTAATGCTGCCAAATTTACTTTAATTTCAATACTTCAAATTTTCTTTCTTTCATTCCTTCAAGGCTCAACTCGTTTTTCCTACAGGGCTCATGAGATATTCACCATGTTTCACTCAAGCAAAAAAAATTTACTGCTTTAATACATAAGTGTCAAATTTTGGCCACTCGCTGTACCAAACCGGTTATTTGTATCATTCTTGCAGTTTGTTGGCCAGTCGGTCGGTCGATTCGTTGAATGGTTGGTTGGTTTGCTGTAGCGAAGTGTACAAATATTTGAGAAATTCAGCAGCCGGAAAAGTGTGGGAGTGAGCGCCAGACGCCACTAAGGGACGACTGGATATCCGAGCGGCAAAACTTTCTTTTGCTCCCCCTCTCGTGCCGTATGCCTGCTGCATCTGAGTGGGTGAGAAAAGGCGCTTTTAACCCTTTTTTTGAGCCAACAACATGCCCATTGTTTTGTTGTTTTTTGTGTTTTTTTTTACTTCACTGTTGCCCACCTTCATCATCATTGCCACCGCAACCTGCCGTCAACTACAATTTATTTGTAGCCCACCCGCTGTCAACCCTCATCCTTCGCGCTCAATCCTTCATACTTCATCCTTTATCTGTGTATGTGTGTGTGCTATTATTGTGCTGTCCTGCTGTACTGTTACTTCCTTTTGCTGGTTTGGCATTGTCCTTCTGTTTTATAAACAATTTGTTGCTGTCCATCCTGCCATTGTTGTCAATAGTGTTCCTGCTGCTGTTATGGTTGTAATTGTTTTGTTTATTCTACTGGTGGTTGTTGTTAGTGCTGCTGTTGTCATATTGAAGAGTGTTAATCTTCCTTTTTGCACTCCACTGGAAATGTACATATATCCGTCAATGTATGTATTTATGTATATTGTGCCTGGTTGTTACTATTGAATTGGAAAATTGATATTCGTTCGCGTTTCGCATTCGCATTGTTTTTAGGGGTTTTCCTTTTTTTCGTTCTATTTGTTTTTATCACAAATTTTCCTGCACACACACACACATATGCTTTTATATTTTCAGTCCAATTATTTGCGTAGTATCCATGTCGTTTGTCTTTTGTTGACTGAAATGTTTGGAATCCGCATCTACACCTTCATTGAGTGCAATTCCGACACGCGTACTCAAAAACTGAAGTGTCAATTGGATGTTTTTTTTTAAATGGATTTCATGGGCATACAATTTTTTTTATGCAGATATTTTGAATGGAGTATTTAAATATATAATTGAAATAGCTTTTACATTTTTTTTGAAGTGACATATCCATATAAGTTTTCTATTTGCCAAGCAATACAAATCTGTATAGTTGACTAATCACACAAAGAACGAATCAGAGCTAAGTGATGAGTTTTTAAATGCATACCGAAGTTATCGAATGTTTCATGTGTCTGATGCGAATTGTGGAGAAAGGAGACAGCTTATGGGTACAGTTTCTTTATTGAGTGGTAATTCGATTTTTCGTGTTTTTTGTGCAAATTCGGCATGCAGAAAAGTGGCAAATGGGCAGATGATACACTTTAAGTAAACCTGCGTTCAAAATAATAGTAGCGCAATGAATTACAAATTTTAACCATTTTTTTGTATAAACTTATTTTTTATGATAAAAACTTTGTAAAAAAAATTTATAAAAATTTAAAAAAAAAATTAAAAAAATTGTCAACAACATTTTCAACTTTTTGCTCAAAATCTTTAGAAAACTTCAAGGTACATATGCAGTTTTATAGACCATTACCTTCTTAATGAGAAACGCTGGAAAACTTCAAGGTACGCCGTTTTAAAGCCCAATAAATTATAGTACATTAAAGTGCAAGTTTGAAGTCGTTCAAAATTTGGGTTGATTTTTTACAATTTTTCTTGAATATACGGCTTTCCTCCATATAAAGCACATTCGGCAGCCTTTTACTGTAGGGGTTTTCAATTGGCGCGGGTCGATTTTGGCGCCCTGTGGCAGCCATTTTGTTTTGGTGACATCTGTCAAATCTTTTGTATATTATTCAGTTGTTTATGCCAAATCATCATGGCAAGTTACACGATTGAACAGCACGCTCAAATGATAAAACTTTATTATCAAAATGAGTGTTCATTAACGCAAACGTTGCGCACATTGCGCCCATTTTTCGGTAGATGTGGTGGCCCTTCCAATTTCTTATGGCCCATATTGAACCGTATGGACCTAGACGACATGTGGTTCCAGCGGGACGGCGCTACGTGCCACACAGCAAACGCCACGATTGACATTCTGCATGCATACCCGCCCTTATTGAAAACCCTTATAAGAAGATAAGGCTAAACACCTCAGCGAAAAAAATGGTCAAAAATCAAAGAGAATTTTGGGCTACTTGAATTTTGGATATCATTTCACGGTAGCGCTCACCATTCACAGTTACGTTACTATTCGCAGCATCTTTGAAGAAATACGGTTAAATCCAAAGGACAAAATCGCAAAGTACAAAATCCAAAGGACGAATGACCTGCTAGGATGTTTTCGGCCAAACATTTCACGCATCACTGCAACCCTTACAGGACATTGGAAAGTAGGGTATCATGCAGCTAGACTCAAACTACCCTTCAATCCTATCTGTAGAAGCTGTCAACCGGAAGGGGCGAAGGAAAGTCTTTTCCACTATTTATGTGAATGTCCGGGACTAGCCAGGGCACGACTCCGATCCTTCGGTAAACCTTTCCTACAGCAAATTAAGGAGATCTCAGACATCGAGATAAAGGACTTCCTGCTATACTTGGACCTCACTAAATGGATCTGACTTGGAAACAAAAACAAAAAAAAAAAAAGACAACATCACCAGCACTCGAGATAGTAGTAGTAAAACGGTGCTGGTCACTAATTAAGAGCATTTCAGTTCAGCAATGTTCAACCACCTCAATAACAACAACAACAACAACGGTTTAATGATACCTCCAGCCCATAAACCGCACAAAACTGTGATTTTTTCTGGATACATTGGTAGCTCTTGCAATTCTTTTGGCTGGTCTTCATTCCAAAATCGACAATTCTGCTTATTTACGTACTCATTAATCCAAAAATGAGCTTCGTCGCTGAACACAATTTTTCTATAAAAAAGTTATAATAAAATTCAATGATTTGCAAGCGTTGTTCGTTTGTAAGACGATTCATGGTAAAATTATAGACCAAACTGAAGATGTTTGACAGTGAAACAAAACACGAAACGTTTAAAAAGAGAATAGCTAAAAAATCACCCGTTATATATATATATATAAATAAGTTGGCGTAAAATTAATCATCCAATTTTGTTTTTGAATATTTTTTTACTAAATAAAAAAAAAAAGAGATTTTGAGTAACAATTTTTTTTTTATCTTTAGGCGCTCTGCACTTTGTTAACGTAATATGGAATGGGCTAGAAAACTGCATACCAAAAATTTTTTAAAAATACAGAATAAAAAATTGCTAGTTCTGGTGCAGTTTTTTGAAATTTCTGAGGGCACCCTTCGAAAGGTATATTTTATACGCAAAAGAGTGCGATAGTGTAACGCTGAGTCGAAAGCAGACCATAAGAGCTGCGATACGGGAATCAATTTGTGCCAGAAAAAGCGTCAATATGATATGTTAATGAGTTTTTTTTGGCTGTAGCTCATGGCCATTGTAGGCTTAGTAAGCGGAGACGCTGTATCTTTATTCGCTGCTCTATATCTATGTTATCGTAAAGCTCGTACACCTCATTATTTCATTGTTTGTGAGATTTGCCGTCATCAATGGGCAAGGTTCAAACATCTTTCGCATACTCTTCCTTTCGAGCACTCCAAGAGAGGTCGCTTCGCTGCTGAGCCTTACAATAGATGGCCATCATGAGAGTCTAATATAAAGATGAGTTTTGTCCATCTAGAGAGTACTTTGCTACTCAATTGCCTACTCAGTCCAAAGTAGCACTTGTTGGCAAGAGATTCTCCGTTGAATTTCAAGGCTGACTCTGTAATCGGTGCTAATGCGGGTTTCTAAATAAACGAAGTCTTCCACTACTTGAAGTTATAACTGTCACCAGTGCCTGGATACCAATGGGGTTGGTTTATAGTGGCTGGTCATAGCCAAAAATTGATTTCGTCATTCATTGTGATAATGATTTCAAATGGAAAGGAGAAACATTTACAGTTGTGCGTTCCGCTTCATACTACGCATGAACGTCAGAAGAGGACTAATATCTAAAGCAATCGACGTAAAATAGTGAAAAACAAGATAAATAAATCCAAGTCTCGCGAAAACAGGAAAGCTTAGAAGAAGATCCTGAGATGGTCGCGCCTAATGCTCGATAGAGATGCCGCATAAGCGACTCGAAGTTAAGTTGAGTTTTACCGCATGGATGCTTAACGGACAACGTCCGAATACGACAGCCACAATAGTAAAAACTGAGGATTTGTTAGCCATAGAAGTATAAATCTTTCCCGAGTGCCTTCGATCTAACAACGCGAAGACCAACTTTCTGGAAGCAGTTCAAAAATGACGTATCTTTGTTATCTGGAGAAAATGCGCACCACCGTCAGAAAGAAAAATATAAAAAATCAACGGGATTTTCCAGCAACTTCACACTAACACTATATTCGAGTATAATTCAATAAACTATAAAACTGCATGCTAAAACTTTTTCTAAAATTCTTAAAAAAAATTGAAAGAATTAAGACGAACAATTTTTTGGAATTTTTCTAATTTTTTATAAAGTTTGTAACTGGAAGAGAGGGAAACTCTTGAACACCTTCTATGTTCTTGCCCTGCATTAGCTAGAACCCGAACGAAATGTTTAAGAGCTCTACAATATGAGAGGTTAGAATGTCTCTCGGGGTTAGAGCTTCAGAGCTTACTTGGATTCGCAAAAGACGCAGGTTTATTACAAGAAGCCTACTACAAGGAAACGTAAGGGGGAGCTCCATCTGGTACCACTAAGGATGTGGCGGCTTTCAGCCAGCCAGTTCAACCAGTGGCGGATCCACGGGGGGGGTTTTCGGGTCCGGACCCCCCCCATTGGAATCATGCTCTAAAATTTTATGTTTCAATTCTGTATGAGTCAAGTTAAAAAAAACAATATTTTTTTATATGCATTAGCAGTTTATTAGATTTTTCTTCCAGTTTTAATTTATTTTATAATAAAAACAATTATAATACGACGTACGCAATTCAAAATTTTGAATAATTACACAGGCCTGCGTAATTTCATTTTTGTCCAATTTCTAAAACGACTACGAGTGTCTCTTGAAGTTTTTTTTGTGCTAAAAATGCTTTGAAAATGCTCCAGCACGTCAGGACTTTTGGCAATTTGTGGTTAAATAGTCAAGAAATGCCGATTTTGGACATCTTTATGAATTTTTTTTGAGTAAGGTAAATTTTTTTTTATTTTCCACAACGGAATCGCAAAGTAATACTCTGTAGCTTTAAAATCCATTTTTTAAAAGACTTCTAGGATGAATGAAAAAAAAAGTTATACTATTTTGAATTTAAGAGTTTTATACATGCAAATTCATTCTTTTAACGCCCTCTCTAATGGCGCAATAGATGCTTAGAAAACTATGTATGTTCGACATTGGTGTCGCTGATTACGAATCTGATGTTAGTTTTTTAAAATTAAAAATGGCAGATCCAATAACAAGTTTCAAGCGAATTACATTAAATTTTCGAAAGATCGTCCGCCATATTGAACCAGCCATTTTTAATTGTAAAAAACTAACATCAGATTCGTAATCAGCGACTTTCATCCTAGAAGTCTTTTAAAAAATGGATTTTAAAGCTACAGAGTATTACTTTGCGATTCCGTTGTGGAAAATAAAAAACAAAATTTACCTTACTCAAAAAAAATTCATAAAGATGTGCAAAATCGGCATTTCTTGACTATTTAACCACAAATTGCCAAAAGTCCTGACGTGCTGGAGCATTTTCAAGATCAGATTCGTTTTTAACACAAAAAAACCTTCAAGAAGCACCATAGCCATTTTAGAAACTGTACCTCGCAGGACTGTGTTATTAAATATCTTTTTGACAAATCGATAGATGATGAACAATATACAAGAGGTTTTAAACACTTTTAGGCTTCTCAAAAAACTTTCTGAGAATTCCCTCATCAGTTAAATCAATGCGATGATGGATGTTCAAAGATGCAAGACCGTTGAGACGCTCCTGTCCCATTGTGTTTCTCAGATAATCCTTTATCCTTCTTAAGGTCGAAAACGATCGTTCTGGAGTTGCTGTTGTTACAGGTAACACTGCCAAAATTCGCAATATTTTGTTGACGTTTTTGAAAGTTTCATTATTCATGATCTGAAAAAATTGCTTCTGCTTAAATTCTCAATAGAAATACTTATTTACCTTATTCTGTTCAAATCCACAGTTAAATTGCTTTTTCTATATTAGGAGTTACTTACTGATAATGCATCAAGTGAATTTTCGATGTTCTGATTGCGGATTCGTTGTCTCCACGTTTTGACTTCTGAAATGAAATTACTCTCGGAACAATCCAATACTTCTTCGTAAAATAGGTAAAGATCGGCGCATTTTTTTTCATCAAATTCTTGTTTGAGAAACAGCTGTCCGAAACTTTGAAAGACTGTTTTGTGTTTTTGAAACCGACTCTGGAGATGAAAAATGTACGTATCGAGAAATGGAATGTAGAATGCGATTTTGTAGTATTCTTCAACTGTTTGCGTTTCAATGTTGCAACGGTATTTTTGTCCTGGGCATCGACGAGGCGTTTTCATTTCAATTTCGTATTTAGAACAAATTTCAGAAACTTTTTCATAAACAATGTGGAAGCATGAATCTACGTTTTCCCGCTTTTCCTTGAAATCATTCAAAGCATCATCAGCCAATTTTTTTTGCTTCTCCTAGATCTTGATTCTTCAACTGCAATTCTCGACTTAATGGTAGAACGAGGGAATTAATCGATTCCATTATTTGGCAGGACATTTGAAATTCGACTGTGAAAATTGCGGTCAAAAGTTGAGATGCTGTGCGTGAAGTATCTCGATCCTTCCATGTTTTTATTTCTTCTAACGCTTCAATAACAGCCGGTTGAAGTTCGACGTACGTTGATACAGCTTCATGAGATTGAGCCCATCTTGTAGGACAGATAGACTTCAATTTTTTCATGGTAACTTTCTTGCCGTTATATAGCAACACATGTTATAATATATTGTATCTTAAATAGGCGTAATTATTTATGAAGGTGTCCCACGATGTATAAAAACCGCCAATTATTCTTGTAATTTTGAATCAAAGTCCTTTACTATTTTTAGATTTTTTTTACAAGATATCTAGAGCTATTAGTTTTTTCATCGGCTAGTCACGACATGCAGCGCGAATAATGCCATATTTTATTCACGAAATTGATTTTTAATAAAAACACCCTTCTAAAATACCCCGGACCCCCCCCCTTTATGAAATCCTGGATCCGCCACTGAGTTCAACCTAACCTAACCTAAAGTTTGTAAAATGGATTCATGTGGATTTTATTAGATAATAAGCCATACTTCCATAAAAAGAAGAAGTAATAATAATGAATATTTAAAAAAAAGAGGAAAGAAGAGTCAAAACTGGTCAAGATTTTTATGTGTTATCGGTTGTTACGGGCTGTATGTGAGTTACTGCCCATCTTGGGAATGAAGACAACCCTCACTGCTCTCTATAGCATGAGCATGTATCAAAATTAAGCAGTTTTCTTTTTTTCTTTGGCCACTCCGCCCGAGAGTATAGAGCTTCGACAAGACTTTTACAACGTACAGGATTCTGAGCTGTTGCTTTTGCGCCGTCCCATATGGTGTCGGCATTTGCTAGCTCGCGCAACATCGACCTTCGCCAAGTGATGTTTGGCCGTCCGCGACCACTGTTCCCTTGGGGGTTCCGGTCCAATGCCATTCTCGTGATGCTATCTGGTTCTTTCCTAAGCGTGTGACTTATTCATCGCCACTTTCTGCATTTGATTTGACATATTCTTCATCCGTAATTCTCCACAGCGCGTCGTTGCTGATGATGTTCGGTCACAATATTCTACAGAGGATGCGGAGGCATTTGTTGACGAAATATTGCAGCCTCTGTGTGATGGTGTTAGAGACCGGCCAAGTTTCACTTCCTTACAACAATAGTGACTTCACACATGAGCTGAATATTCGAGGGTCTGGAGATTCGCGAACTTGTCCATACTGTATGCATCTTCTTCTGCTTCGCTGTCTGCCGTGAGAGTGCGGCCGAGGTAGCAGAAGCTTCCGACTAATTCAGCCCCACATCACCACCGCCTGGGGCAATGAAAAGGCTGTATCCGTGTTGGACAAAAGGTATCATCGTGACGCTGCCCAAGAAAAGTGATTTGCGTGACTGCGATAACTGGCGAGGAATAACTCTGCTCAACACCATCTACAAAAATGTAGCCTCTAAAATAGAAACCAGACTCCAATGTATCGAACGCTCCTTAATAGGCGAGCGATCTGGATTTCGCCCTCAGCGAAGCTGTGTTGACCAATCGAACACTCTTCGTATCATAGTAAAACAATCAGTTGCATGACGCTCCGCACTTTATACCTATGCTGTTCGTTGACTTTGAGAAGGCATTCGACACAATCAAACGATACGCAATATGGGTGGCATTGAGTAGTAAGGAAGTTTCCGCTAAGATAACCCGTCTTATCAGAGCCCGTTTTGAAACCTCCCAACTGGCAGTGATACACGATGGCAACATTAGGGATCCATTCACCCTCAACGCAGGCGTCAGGCAAGGTTACTCTCAGTCGCCTTACCCTTCACTATTGTCTTAGAGTTAATTGACTCTGAACCAATTGACCCTCATGAGCCAATTGACCCTGCACAAAAGAGGCTTTGTATAGAATTTCACCAGGTATCTCGAGGAGCTGGTCTTCGTCGGTGACATCTGCTTCCTCTTTCACAAACTCACTGAAAAGGAAGCGAAGGCGGTCAGACTAGCCACGCTGGCACGCACTGCCGGACCGGAGTTCAACATCGCAAAGACCGAAGCTATGAGAGTCAACCACAATAAAGCAATCATACATACCTATAATAGCGGAAATACAACTTTCAGGGGATTTATCTATACCAATGAGCCAGCTCTGCTCATTTTTACTCAGTGCTCATACTTGGAAAATGAACTTAAGTAAAGACTTGTTATTTAACAACTTAATTACCGCTACACTTATGAACTAACTACTCGTATTATCTCTCGTATAGAATATTTCCCTTAGTAGTACCATGAGTTAACTTTTGCTTTCTTAATCTTTTAAGCTCTTCCAAATACCCAGCGTGAGGCAAGCGCACAGTGTAGATACTTCCAACTAAGCACTTGGCTTCAATAGTTTTTCTAATCAATAAGTGCGTAATTTGTAAAATAAAATAACAAATCCGCCATGAAATGAGAGACTAACACTTCAAGGAGCTCAATAGTAGCAGATAGAGAAGAGCACGACTTGTGAACCAATTGCTCGACCATTCAAGAAAATTGAAGTGAATTGAGATTTGATAAATGAAAAGCAGCTAACTGTATTGAATGACTGCCCAAGAAGGAGAAGTGCTGCTAGTTGGTCAGCTGTATGCTACTTGCAAGGAAAGTAGAGACATTGAGGCGGACAAGTAAGAGTATGTCATGCACGCTGGCTTGAAGGAAAGCTGAGCGTTTAGCAGCTTAATCTGTATGTGCATGCTTTGATTGGACGCATAGTGGCTTGCTTTGGTTGATTGCTTAGTTAGATGCTGGTTTTCGAGCGTACATACTACTATATTTCAAGTGTAATTTAATTAAAGGCAAATTGAAAGTGCAGTCAAGCTAATTTCCTATATGTAAAGAAAAAGAAAATGAAAGAGAAAAATAAAAATAAAAGAATTCTGAATAAATACTCGCAGTAATAAAAAGCTGATGAGAAAAAATACAGACATGGTAGAAAATTTAAATAAACGTCTGGGAAGCTTGCCACTTTCCATTACAACTGAAATCAACGAGCTGAAGAAGAGGAAAAGAAATGTAAACAAAAATGCAAATGAGAAAAAAGCGATTAGAGTGAAAAAAATAAAAATAAAAAATAAAGTATAATTCTCGCACAACAACAATGTTGACTCCTAGCCACTAAATGTGAAAGACAAATGTTAGCAATGATTATTACTTACGCGCCCAACTCCCCTTAATACGAGTACGAGGATATAGCCATTGAGCTGCAATGTGAAATGTGAATGCGCTCTCGTAGGCTCTCCTGTGTAATATTTAGTTTGAAATGAAATGCGAGCTAGTTGGGGAAGGCAAATTCGTGACGAGTGTTGGGCTATAATATTACTAAATGTGACAGAGCAGAACTGAGCATCAGGGATAGACAGATATATGTATGTATATGTATGTGTATCCTCGTGTGGGCGAATGTAGACACTGGCTGAACTGTTAACTGGATGAGAGGCTGCCATAATAAGTTTAACGCTCTAAGAGTTTAAGGTTTAAAGAAAAAATACTTCTTTCTGGCGATCTACTTCTTCTATATCAAGACAGGTTATCAGGCAACCCTATACAACTAAAAGATGAAATCAGGTTGTTGTTGTTATTGTAGCGCCATACAGAACCGTACTTAGAGCGGTAAAACCATCAATACTACAATAGTAGGTGCCAAGAGTGGTTCTTGAGAACACCGGCCGACCAGTCATCACTAAGCAGCCCTGGAAGCTCGGGTCGCGTGCGTCGCTTAACGCTTTAATCCTGCGCGTACTTGGACACCTCAATATTGAATCATTTGTGATGTAGATGATTATCTGACCAATATCGTGGAAATTGTAGTAGAAGAGCCACGAACCACTTTCAAACTTTAATTATACGCGCAGACTTTCCGGATGAAAAATTGATAGATTTACTTGGCCCCTTTATTACAGATTTTTTTAAGTACGCGGAGTATCAAAGTGGCTAACAATGGGACTAGTAGTTTCGGAGCTGATTTCATGCTAATAGAAAAAAGTGTTTATCAAAGCTGTGTGTGTGGTGTGGTGTGGATTATTGTTCTGTTAGCAAACCAGCTATCAAAGAATGGTCAATGTTACAAATGAGCTTGTCAATTTTCTCGCCAAAACGACAACATCAGCGACCCATTCACCACCAGGCGTAAGGGAAGATTGTCTCCTGTCACCCCTTCCCTTCGGCATCGTCCTAGGCGACGTTATGAGCCAATTGACCCTGCACAAAAGAGGCAACGTATGGCGTTTGAACAGATATCTTGAGGACATTGACTTCGCCGATGACATCTGCCTTCTCTCTCACAAACTTCCTGACTTGTAAGCGATGGCGGAGGGACCAGTCATGCTGGCACGCACTGTCCGACTGGAGGTCAACATCGCCAAGACAAAGACTCTAAGAGTCAACCACAACAAATCAAAACCTATAATGGTAGACGGATGTCTAGTGGAAAGCTTTGTCGAAAGCTTCTACTACCTCGGCTGCACTATCACGGCAGATGGCAGAGCAGAGGAAGAAGTCAACTGCAGGCTAATCAATGCAAGGGCGGTGTTTGGGTGAATGTAATACTGTGTCCAAAAAATAAGGTGACATTTGATTTTAAACTGCGCGCTTTGAAGGATTAGGAGAATTCTTTTTTTTTTTAGGTTGGTAGTACTGTGAGTGACATCTATGTCAAATTTCATGTGAAATATTCATTTACTGTTTGAGATACGCGTCGTTTTGTGAGCTGCTAAAAGTGAGTTTCTCGTTTTTTGCAATGTCGAAATTTGTTGAGCAAAGAATTTGCATTAAATTTTGTTTGCGGAATCAATTTTCGGATACGTTGAGGATGGTGCAGAAAGCCTTTGGTGATGAGGCTATGTCTAAAAAAAATGTTTACAAGTGGTATAGTGAGTTCCAAGCCGGTCGTGAACGTGTCGAAGACGAAGAGCGTCCTGGGCGACCATCAACCTCAACTAACGAAGCTCACGTCCAACAAATCAAAGATTTGGTGTTGAAAAACCGTCGATTAACGATTAGAGACCTTGCTGATGATGTTGGCATATCGAAAGGCTCAGTCAATACCATTTTGAAGGATGTTTTGGGCCTCAAGCGCGTCAAATCTCGACTGGTACCGAAAACATTGAATTTTTTGGACTCGTAATTCGTGATCATTTCATCAAAAACTCAACCCATATCGTTCCGCAACCACCGTATTCACCTGATCTGGCACCGTGCGACTTCTGGCTGTTCAGCAGGCTCAAAAGACCGCTCCGGGGACACCGTTTTGACACGATAGAGGAGATTCAAGCCGCAACGAAGACGGAACTGAAGGCCATCCCGGAAAGTGACTACAACCAGTGTTTCGAAAATTGGAAAAAACGTTGGCATAAGTGCATTGTGTCGGGAGGGGATTACTTTGAAGGGGATGAAATTGATTTGGAAGAATAAATAAAGAATTTTCAAAATAAATACAATGTCACCTTATTTTTTGGACACAGTAGTATACAGTATGGGCGAGCTCGCAAATCTTTTGACACTCTCAACTGCGAATGTTCAGCTCATGTATGAAGTCAGTATTGTTGTGAGGAAGTGAAACATTGCTGGTCTCTAACACCATCACTCAGAGGCTACAATCTTTCCTCAACAAATGCCTCCGCATCATCTATAGAATATTCTGGCCAAATATCATCAGCAACGACGCGCTGTGGAGATTAACGAATGAGCAACTCATCAAAATATGTCAAATCAAAGGCAGAAAGTGGGTATGAATAAGTCACACGCTTAGACAACCAGCAGATATCATCACGAGACTGGCACTGGACCGTAACCCCCAAGGAAACAAAGATCGCGGTCGGCCAAAGATCACTTGCCGATGGTCAATGTTGCGTGAACTAGCAGTTGCCGACATCCACGCAAAAGCAACAGTTTAGAATCGTGTTCAATGGAGGAGTCTTGTCGAATAAGCGTGATTGAAGAACCATTATTGGCTTAATCATATATGTAATTCGGTCGGGCCCATCTTTTTTGCTACCAAAGTAGGTCAATGAGAGGTCACGCCTCGGCAGGTAACGGCAAACCTCCGAGTGTATTTCTGCCATGAAAAAGCTCCGCATAAAAAAATATATGTATCTGACGTTCGGGGCCGACTTAAAACTGTAGGTCCCTCCACTTGTGGACCAACATCAAGACGCATGCCCATAATAGGGCGATATTCTTTTCGGCCAAAAACCTAGCAAGCCAATTTAAATTTTTTAAGACTTATTACAATGACAAAATCTTTAAAACTTTCAAGTAGCGAAGTGTCGCCGACCTCAAAGTTGCATCCTATAATCAGGTGAAAAATATACATACAATATATGCTATAGAACCTTTGGATTAACGAGAAAATTGCGATTTACTTCGTAGTGGCATCTCACATTTTCTGAAATTTGTGACTTTTTCACCGGCAAGTCGATTCCGATGCCCCTATTAGATCCACTCTGCCATGCACGCACGTTTGCCAGTGTAGCACCGACTGAGTACTTGCAGGAAAATTGATTTGCATAATGATATGTGTGTATGCATTTGAGGCTAGCAGTTAAATGACGACCACTGCTTTGCGTCTCGCTTCAAGGATAATAATGTCGTTGCCGCTGCTGAAGCTCATATTTTGGACAAGCTGCTTCTGAGGGATTTTGCTGATGATATTATGCGACGTGACTATAAATATACAGCTGTATCACAGCTTTAACCACTGTTTATACATACATACATGTGTATGTAAGTGTAGGTATTACATTGGCTGGTTGGGCGTTTGTTTTAAACTGACGATGAAGTCCGATGTGCAGCTACTGAACCGGAGCTAACGTTGTCAGTTGAAATGTGAATTCATTGAATGCATGAATGGACGCAAAACATCGGCTTCAAAGGGAAACTCACATAAACGATGATGAAGTCTTTGCAGAAAGGGTCCAAACGAAGGAGGTGGAGCAGAGAAAGAGACGACACAGTAACTCGGAAGGGCATAAGGCGCATGTCGAAGCCAGTTGGAGGCAGCAAATTGAGGGCAGCAGAAAGACAAGGGACAGCAAATAAAGACTGGAAAGCAACATTTACAGACATAACTTCAGAAGGCGGCAATGCCTAACATCAGCATTGATGAGCTTGTGCTCCACTTCATCTGCTTTATGAGTGTAGAGTAAGTGTAATGATGAAGATGATGCAGTGCACGCCACTGTTGAAAACTATTTCAGTTAATAGGTAGTCAAGTTGCTTAATACAACAAATACGAGCGCAACAATAACACAGCGGGGCGCAAAGCTGAGTTTCAATTCAACGGATAGAAGCTGTATCACGCATAAGCACACGCACACGCACCTAAAAATATATGCATGAACATTACACAGCCAAATACATAGGTATGCTTACAACTACAAACACACCATGCACACACCCACTCATCTTATAATCGTACGCTTGAAAGTTAGTGTGCGTTTATTAAGTCACAGGAAGTGTACGCGAGCATAGATGTATGCCAGTGTGTGGAAAGAGGAAAACTTCATGGCAATATGCTACACGGAAAGTTACTCGCCTGGCCGCCACGGCGTGGCTGGGTGTGTACGAGCGTGGCTATTGCGCACCTTATGCGTTCGCATGTGGGCTTATGTTATGTAAATTGTGGGCACTGCTTCAATAGAGCCAGTGAACCGGTATGTTTGTGTGCACAAAGTGATTACTTATTAAAGGATTTGCGTACATTATTGTTTTACATCCTTCGATGGGCACGTGCGCGCAGTAGGGTTGCCAATGAGAAAAAAGTGAATATAATGAATGGTTAACACTTATGTAAGAAAAGTGTGGCGCTTCTTTCATAGAATTTTATGTTTCTATCTATATAAAACTATGCATGCACAGTCGCTGCATAACATAGTCACAAAGTTAAGACGACTGAAGCTTGCTTGAGCTGCTAGGATCGAAAGAGATTCATGGCAGCATCTAGAGGTGTACGAGATTAGTACGAACTCTTCATAATTAATTGAGATTAGTGGTTAAGAATGCTGGTTGGATAAACTCTGAAAAGAGGTGATTTAGAGAAGGTGTTGCAAAGCGGATGCAGCTTAAACTTAAGGCGCACTTCTTCTTCTATGCATTCAGCTAAAGCAAACTATTTTGCTCTTGCACCAATCTTTAGAACTCTTAGGTAGGTAGGTGAAATGGTTGAAGTGCCAGTCTGGCACTCAAGTAGCAATAAAGCGCCGTTTTGATAGCATTGTAAAAACTCCAACAGGCAGATATCTACAGCCAGTCAGAGCTGTTGATGTAGAGGCGAAGATTAATGGGTTTTAGGTTGGCGCACTGCCCCAGGCTTAAGAAAAAAGATGAACCCACTGACCTTAATCGTCTAGTTGTCAATTCCGGACATTTACAGAGAAAGGTCTCAACAGTCTCCTTCTGAGAAAGGTCCTTGCAGCTTCTGCAATGGGGGTTAAATGGTACCCTAGCTTTTCTGCGTGTGTGTCCATCGTCCAGTGACTGGTAAACACAGCTACGCGTTTGGAAATTAAATGGCGAGGAGTACTGGAGCCTGAGGGTTTTCGAAATACCACACGAAGAAATGGAGCTCCATTTTTTCAGCGTTTTCCTGAGAAATAATTTGTGCAATTCTCATTTAACAACTCTCAGGGGGATACCGGTGCCCGGGTAGGTGGTCTCTGAGGCCAATTCAGTCTGCTTCCTGGTAAGCTAATCAGCAATTTCATTTCCCTCTATATTCCTATGTCCTCAAACCCAGATCAGAGAAATGTCACTTGCACACCCAAAAGATTTGATCTCCTCCTTACAGGAGTTTACTAGTTTCGTTCTGCGCCATGGCGTCGTCAGAGCCTTGATCGCGGCTTGACTATCGGAGAACATGTTAATATCTCCCTCGCTCCCGCGTTCCCTAAGCATTTTGCATGCCTGCAAGATCGCAAAGACTTCTGCTTAAACAACACTAGCTGTATTTGGCAGGTTAAAGCAGATAAATAAATTGACTGATTTAGAGAAAACCCCTGCTCCGACTCTCGATTCCATCTTGGAACCGGCAGTGAAGACAGAGGTGCAAGCTTCGGTGCATATTTTCCCTCGATCCAATGCTGCCTATTTGGAAAGATTGGCCTAGCACGACGTTCAAAGTCTAGTTTGCGGAAGTAGAATGCTATACTGGCCTTTTTTAACCGATTTTCAATGTGTAGTTTCCAATGGAGCTTGGGGTCAAGTATCACTCCAAGGTACCTAACTTCCGATGAAAGCGGGAGAACGTGGTTGTTTAATACGGGAAGTCGAAAGGGTGGATGTTTCTATTTTCTGGTAAGTAGCACCAGTTCCGTTTCGTCAGTGTTGACTCGGAGGCCGCAAGTGGTACACCCAGTGACCTTTCCAAAATTTTAGCCACGACTGATACGTGTATACATACATTCTGTCAAAAACGTATCGGGAATTGTGCAACAAAACGCAAAATAATTTTTTAATCATCAGCTCCTTCAGCGAATTTTCCTTAATGGCCTCTATCGACTCAAAGCGGGGTCCGCGGAGTGGCAATTTAAGTTTTGGGGAAAATAAAAAGTCACAGAGGGGGGCTAAATCCGGTAAATATTGTGGTGGTTTGATGATATTTGTCGAGTTTTTGGTCAAAAAAGTGTTCACAATATAAGCCTTGTGTGACGGTGCGTTATCATGGTGCAAGATCCATGAGTTTATTTCCACAAATTGGGCCGTTTCCAACGCACATTTCCTTAAACGTCGCATAACTTCAAAATAATATTCTTTATTTACCGTAGAACAATTTGGAATGAATTCCGAGTGCACAACACCTTGATAATCAAAGCAAACGAGTAGCATGACTTTCACTTTTGAACGACTTTGACGTGGTTTTTGGGGTTTTGGCTCATGTGGATAGCGCCATTCAGGCGCCTGTTGACTGGTTTGCCTATCAAACTCGTATACTCACGTCTAATCACCTGTTATCGTGCGCTGGAATTGGGTTATGGTTGGGTCTGAATTCACTTGTTCAAACATGCCTTCAGCCACCTTCTTTTGATGCATTTTTTTAAAGAAATTCAACTCTCTTGGAACGCGTCTCATGCCCAATTTATGATGATAAATGTTGCGAATTTATTCATAAGAGACGCTAAGGCCACGTGCTATCTCCCTCAAACTGCAATTATGCTTTTCCAGCACCATTTCCTAGACTTTGTCGACATTTTTGTGCGTTGAAGACGTTGATGGGCGACTAGATCGGGGCAAATCTTCCACGACTTCTCGGAAGAATATTACATGATTTAGAGTAATTGGCCATTATAATTCTCCAAACTGCCCAATCTGCACCGATAGGGGAAAAATGTGGATCACGGCTTGTTCCAATGCCCCTGCAATTCTCCCGAAACCTTTAACATCTTAAAGGGAGATTTTATGCTGAAATCAGCCGATAACTGGAAGAGAATCTGCGCGCCTGTAAGACACATTCATAATGATTTAAGACGCGTGGAGCTTCATAGACGTCAACAGTAACTAGCAGCCTATAAGTTAACCAGCCCCGTAAGGCAATACTTTTTTGGCAGTTCCGAGGGATAGTGGTAGATAATGGAGGGGATATTCAAAATTAATTACGAGGCCAATACTCCTATTGTTTGGACCTTGCGCGAATTTAATGAGATCTCTAGGTCCATTTCATTAGAAAATTATTATTAATCATATCTGAGTAATGGGTTGTATGGGAGCCATATGTTACATCAATCAGATCTAAATGATTTTCACTTTAAACTTGCTGCTTATAAAAATAATACTAAATTTCATATTCATAACTGCTTAATTGAAGGAGTTTTGACGCAAAACCACACATTTGAACAAACATTTGTAAGGGATCTATATGCTATAGCGAACCGATTTTGATCATTTTCAGAAATAGTTAAGAGAATATGAAAACACAGTCGCGTGAAATAACTTTAAAAAGTTAAAAAAATAAATTTTAAGAACCGTCATCTCGAAAACTGAACCAAATTGGGCAAAACGGGGAGCGCCATTAAATTTAGAGGGTTCTAATTAAGTAAGATAATCAAAACTTTTGCCCCAAAAAAAAGTTTAAAATCCGAGCATAGTGATTGCTTTTGGCGTAATTTTTTGCTTTGTATGAATCTCGCGGTCTAATGAAACTTGCCTAATATAAAAAGAAAAGAGAGTTGGCAGCATTGAAAATATTTTTTCAAATTAATTTTTGCGTAAAACTCTAGCGCAAATGGTTTAAAGCTGTTTTGTGGTAGATTTTTAGCTCCTGGAGGATGCTATGACTACTAATATAACTGTCAACTTCGATTATTTCTGTGATTTCATTGACATTTTCGAAATTTTCGACATTATCGACATTTTCTTTAACATCAAAAATACTTGAATGGAATCGACCAAACCAAAGTTGCACATAATTAGCTGCAACAGTAAACATCGTTCAGCGGCCTGGTTACATTTTCGTATCAAAGAAAAGTTATAAAGTGTACCGAATATCCTTCTTATTTTTTCACTCCCATTGTTAACACCCTGCAACTCAAAACTGAGTGGAACAAACAAAAAACGGCAACCGAATTTTTAAGGAGAAATGCCGCCTTGACAACGAGTATGGTCTTTATTTTATTTGAGCGATACTTTGCGAGATATCGATCAATACAGCTATCTACCGAAAAAATAGTGGATTTCTTTTTCCCCAAAGCAGTATACCAGACGAACGCCTGAGCCCTTTAACGCTCGAAAATTCAGATTACTGTCCTTGGATCTCGATTTTTTCAGGACGGTGCTGCATACACTTGAGTGTTTGATGGGCTGAAAGTCAAAATCGAAATTTTTCAAGTTTTCAAGTTTTCCAGTTTTTCAATTCCACTACATTGGCAACTCTGCACTCTGCTAACCAGTTTATGATCTAGCTGCTGTTAATTATTGGTCACCGCTTTGTCATTTTTTCCATCAACGAACACTTTTGTGCAATCTAATCTACTTTCGTATACATTGCATATATGTATTTGTGTGGATATGTGCAAACCGATGTGTTACCCACACTTAAGCGTTGGCATTATGTGTGCGGTATTTTAGTATCAGCGTAGCACCCACACTCTCTGTGGATGTGTGCCCTAATTGTTATTTTTAACCACAGCTCCTGTTCGAGCACAGGCGCAAATGAGACTAAGTAGATGAGCAAAATTAACGCTTTGTTGTTCAATGAATATGAAAGTTGCTTTGAATTTTATATGCTAATATATCGAACGGGTCTCTTTTTGGTTTTTGTTTTAGGTAGATGCATAGAAATTTGGCAGCGTTGACTGTTAAGCTGGTGGTTCAAATAAATATACTTTTTTGACTTTTTTGTTCACGCCTTGAGTAAATTATGGACATTTATTTCCAAAATTCCCTTTATGTAGGCAACATTTTGGAGACTCTTCGTCCACTTTGTGGTGAGCTAAGGTTCTCTCTAAGGAATAAAATTCATGCTATATATATATATATAATTGGCGCGTACATCCTTTTTGGGTGTTTGGCCGAGCTCCTCCTCCTATTTGTGGTGTGCGTCTTGATGTTGTTCCACAAATAGAGGGACCTACAGGGTCAAGCCGCCTCCGAACGGCAGATATTTTTATGAGGAGCTTTTTCATGGCAGAAATACACTCGGAGGTTTGCCATTGCCTGCCGAGGGGCGACCGCTATTAGAAAAATGTTTTTCTTAATTTTGGTGTTTTCACCGAGATTCGAACCGACGTTCTCTCTGTGAATTCCGAATGGTAGTCACGCACCAACCCATTCGGCTACGGCGACCGTGCTATAGTTGCCGAAATTAAGCTTACTGAAGAACTCATTTTGGTTGTGAGAACCCAAATTTGTCGGTTCAACTCGCAGACTTGCCCCTGCACGGTGTGGCATTATAGGTAAATAAATCTAGGCCTTCAGCCACATAAGATCAATAAGCAGAAAGTGAGTGAAAGAAGTGAAAGTCCTTGAACCATCTTTTGTGTCGTACATTTGGTGATTGAGCTGAAAATCAAATTATAGGCTAAATAGGATTTTTACTGCGAAATAGAGCTTAGCAGTGAGCTATCGAAACTCCGAGACTCCATCTCAATACTATACCCCGAAAGAGTCACTATTTAGTAGGTTCGTCATGATGAGCGCCACAGGTAAAGTTAGGCCAGGTTACGGTGGTTGTCAGAAATTAGGTCTTCAGCCAAGTCTGGAGATAACCGCAATAGTTTTTAGAACTCCTTTGCAGCTAAATGAAAAGGATTGTCCACATCTCGAAGAAAATGTCCATCAACTCTTTGAGGGATCACTAAGTGAAGAGGATCATGCGATAAATCACAAGCCAAATATTGTAAAGATAAATTCAGTTCTTTTTAATAACCCTTTAATAACGTAATTTTATCGTTTTAATTAAAACCGAAAATTCTTTTTTTTCGTTTGCGTTAACCGCACCCAAATCGTTGTCGTTCAGTTTGCGATCATCGACTTGTTAACCAAAATAGTTGATTTTGTCTTTACGATTTTTGCTAGGATACGGGTAACCGAATAGCAAAATCCTTAAAATTATGGTTAACGAAATATAACAATGCGAATATCGCTGAAATGTATAAGTGTAGCCCATTACAGATTCCCAACGATTTCTGAATGGTGGGATATTTCGCAGAAGCACCAACTTACCCCAGGCGTCGCAAAACAAAAAAAAAAAAAAATAAATCAGACTTCTCATTAAGTCCTGCACTTGCAAAATCTCCATTCATTTTCAGTAGGCAGATTATTCGCTTAACAACAATGGTAGCTCTTTACTAAAAACTGCTTCCTTGGGTTACACGCATCCATACCAGGCCATACCTGTAACGACTTTTATGTAATTTTTCAAGATATTAGAGACGAATGAGCCATTATAACACCCCAGCTGACTGACCTTACAAGCAAATAAATTGGGAATTGTTAAAAAGATTTCTGTAGCAGTAATCGGCACGCAACGGAAAAGGAGACTGTACACCACCCTCTCTGTCACTATTCGGCACTATCACGCACGATAAATACGTAGCTTTGTAGAACTCTTAATAATTTCAGTTCGACGAATATAAATAGCGACATTATTTTTGAGCTTAACTTTGTTATTTGGGAGAGGGTTTAATATTTTAACAGAATTGAGGGCTCAAAAGAGGCCAGTAGTCTAAGCGGGTCTCAAATGAGACACCTCTAGGTTGGCCTAGGTTTTTTTTTATTTATAGCAATTTAATTAATTTTTATGTTTTTTATGTTGGAAGGAAAGTTCTTTACCACAATACAAAGACACCCGCTACTGGTAGATAACAACAGTTTTCTCCCTTTTGTGTGAGCTCAATTCAGCGCTGCTTGGTGACTGGCAATCGTCGCAATCCCCCCTTCACTTTATATCACAGTGACATTCTTTGAGTGTCTAACGAAATGTAAAATAACACAAGTCAACAAAGACAAGTTTTTTTTGGTGTCGTGATATCCCGAGTGACTTGTTAGTAGGCATGCATTGGCAATAATAAAAATATATCTATATACGAGGAGGGTTCAATAAGCACGCGTTTTAGAAATGAAGACACCATTTTTTCATTTGTCACTTGTCTTTCTTCTTCTCTGCGATGACTTCCTCGTTTGCACTAAATTTTTTTCCCGCGAGCCCTTTCTTCATGTTGGAGAACAAGGAAAAGTCGCAGGGAGCCAGTTCGGGTGAATAGGGGGAGTGCGGCGGCAATTCATAACACAATTCATGTAGTTTAGCAATAGCTTTTTTCAACGATTCCATCATCCAATCCTTTCGACACCAACTACAAAAATTCTACAAAAAGAGTCTATTCCAATACATATCAAACAAAAACTACAACAAAAATGGAAACTCCGTAAAAAGTGGCATACTACTAAACATCCCGAAGATAAGGCAAAACTTAACAAATCAACAACTGAATTAAAAGCATATTAAAACAACCCCAAGATAAAAAGCTTCAGAACTACATACATAACTTGGGGGCCACGGCAGTTAACAATTATTCTCTATGGAAAGCAACTAAAAACTTAGTCAAAGCAGTTTCACATAAACCTCCCATCAAAACACATCACGGAACTTGGGCAAAGACTAATAAAGAGAAGGCAAACACACTAGCTGAACACTTTAAAACAATATTCTCAAACGAAAAAGACAATCAGCACATTGAACAAAATGTAAATACGAGTCATCCAGAAAAGAAAATGAAATTTGAAAAATCTGAACAGTAAAAAAGCACCGGGCTACGATCTAATAAATGGTAAAATACTAAAAGAACTACCTGATGTAGCAATCACATATATACGACAAATTTTCAACAGCATATTAAGGACACAATGCTTCCCACGCCTCTGGACAGTTACGCAAATAACGGCAATCCCCAAACCAGGTAAAAATGCATCAGAAACGACATCATATCGCCCCATCAGTCTCTTGCCCATTTTTGCAAAAGTATTTGAAAAAATATTCTTTGCCAGATTAGACGAAATTCTGATAGAAAAAAATATAATACCAAGCCATCAATTTGGATTTAGACGACAGAATTCAAATGTGCAACAAGTCCATAGAGTTATAAACAAAATACTAGATGACATGGATAATAAAAGGTTCTGCATAGTTGTCTACCTAGATATTGCAATAGCTTTTGACAGGGTGTGGCATAAAGGACTGCTGCACAAGCTAAGCGAAATATTGCCAAGGAATCACTTCACCATTCTCAAAAGTTATCTGGAAAACCGACATTTATTTATAAAGTTTGAAGACGAATGCTCAAGCATTTACAACAGATATACCGATCCCAATAACAAAAATTTGCATGATAGCCACATTCGCGGATGACACGGTTTTAATGGCATCATACAAAATAGAAAAAAAAGCTACTGACATCCTTCAACAAACAATAAATGATACAGTGTTCATGGCTCGATAAATGGGGAATAGAGGCCAACAAAGATAAAACGGCTCAAGTAATTTATACAAATAGAAAGCCTAAGAAACACAAACTAACAATAAAAAGCAAAGAAATAAAAATCAACCCTAGTGCAAAGTACCTTGGCATAACTATAGATGAAAAACTAAATTGGAAACGACACATAGAAAACAAGCGAAATTAAATCAAAAACAAGTTCAGACAACTATACTGGCTGTTGGCTAAAAATTCAAAACTAAGCCTTAACAACAAAGTAGTGATATATAAATCTATAATCTCACCCATTTGGAAATATGGGATAGAAATCTGGGGAACAGCAAAAAAATCCAATATCAAAATAATTCAAAGGACCCAATCTAAAATACTTCGAACAATAACAAAAGCAGGCTGGTATATACCAAACGACGTGATCCACAGCGACCTCAATATCGACACAATAGATGACACAATTAAAAAATATAGCCACAAGCACATACAACGACTAACAAATCATCAAAATGAACAAATGCGCAAATACCACAATCGGAAAAAGCGGGAAAACGAAGATTAAAACGATTAACTCCAACAGAACTCACAATTTAACAAACCAATAAAGAAAAAAAAATAATTCATAATAATAATTATAACACTTAGAAAATAATATAATGTAGCATAATCTGAAGCAAAATTGAATGTTTATCTAGCATTGGTTAGAGAACAAAGAATTCCAATACTACTTTAAAAATAATTACTTATTGTTTAAATTTAACAGATTGTAATTTAAAAAGGGAAATAAAAAAAAATGCAGTTTGGCGGCGACAACTCTAGATGAATGTGCTGGTGCGTTATTGTGGTGAACCAACACCTTCTTTTCCGCCAAATGCGGCCGTGCCTCTTTCATTTTTTGTGAAAGCGGTCCAATAACTCACGGTAGTATTTGTTATTCCAGTGATCGCCCATCCTTTTTCTAAAAAATCCATGAGGATGACGCCGCCGTTCGCATCCCAAAAAATCGTAGCCGTGACCTTTTCGACTGATGGGACTGTCTTCGTTTACTTTGTAGCAGATTCGCCAGGAGAAAGATATTGTTTTGATTGTTGCTTAGTTTCTGGTGTGTAATGGTGAATCGAGGTTTCATCAACGGTGGCAACTCGATGCAAAAATTCCTTCGGATCTCGCTTAAATTGCTCCAAACACTGCTTCCAAGTTAACAACCACATTCGTTTGTTGTTTCTTGTGAGCAATCGCGGCACCCATCGGGCCGACAATTTTTCCATCGCCAACTTATCATATAAAATATTAATTGCCATTCCGGTCGACGCACCTATGACCTCTGTTACTTCGCGCACTTTCGTTCGTCGATCAGCGAGAATCATGTCGTGGACTTTTTGAATGATTTTCTCGTTAACCACGTCTGCCGGCGTCCTGGTCGCCTGGATCTAACTGTAATCATAAAGCGCGAAGTGTCCCCATAGACAGCATCCAACTCTGCTTTTATCTCCTCGCGTTTTTTTACATCCAAAAAAAATAAGCGAATTACAGAACGGTACTGTTCTTTTTCCATCTTAGCGAAAATCACGAAATAGCTGCCCAATCCAAACTAACCTATCAGCCAGCCTAAAATTCGTTTTGCCGTCGTTGGCAGATGTCAGTACACGATGCTAACACTAACTTCCCTCCGGAACGCCCTCTGCCATAAAAGACGGGTTAAGTGAGCCACCTGGCGAAAACCGCATTAAATGCCGGCAAAACTTCGCTTCCATTTCTTACAGGACGTAGGATGTCAACTTCGAAACAATGCTCTGGTCCATACCGATCAAATAGTCGCTGCCAACACTATGTTGGTACCCACCGCTAGCCAAAAGTGAAAGTGTGGCTGTCAATTGTAACACTGGGGGCAACGCTTTGGCGTCTGATTTCGTAAAATTTTTTTCCAATAGAATAAAACTTAAAAGCCGCTTTGGCCAGATGGAATTGTTCAGAAATTCTTTATATATTCACGCTCCTTGCTCCTATCTCTTATTATCTTTTCATCTCACTCAATAGTCTGAGTTTCGGCTTTATTTATTCAAAATAGCCCCCTCTGGCCTCGATACACTGTTTTGCGTACTCTAAAAGCTTTTCAAAGGAGTGTTTCGGGTCATTGACCATAATGTCCATCAGGATATCGGTGTAAGCCTTAAGATAGCTTCTACGGACGCAAAACGTTTTTCTTTCTTGGCCAAATGCAATTTTCCGAATAGGTAAAACTCACAGAGAGCCATATCAGGTGAAAATCAGTCACATTATTATACAATAAGCTTGCTTGCTTGCTTCCTCCTTCGCGGTATTCAGGGCAAATTCGACGAATGCGATGCAACAAACGCTTCAAAACACCAAGACAGAAAATTGCATTGACGGTTTGGCTCATTTGCATGAGCTCCTGGTGTACAATTCCCTTAGAATCGTAAAATCAAATGAGCTCGACTTCATTTTTGACTTCTCCAAACGCGATTGTTTGGGTAGTGGCTCGACTGAGGCCTTCCATTCGCCACTTTGCCGCTTAATTTCAGGTTCATGTTGGGAATACCACGTTTCCTCACCCGCTACAATGGTGTAAAGAAAGTTCTCGTCTTTTCTCGCCTCTTTAATGAGAATTTTCGAAGATTGAATTCTGAGCAATTTTTAGTCCTCAGTTAACTTATGCGGAATGAAACGTGCACAGACCTTTCGTAAGCCCAAATGATCAGCTAGAATGCGATAAATCGAGATAATCAACTCCGACTCCATGAATTTCAATGAGGATTTCGGTTCATTTTTGATAAATTTACGAACAAATTCGATGGTGTTTTCGGTGATTACTGATTTTGGACGGCCCATATGTTCATTGCCATCTCTGAAACGTGTAAACCACTCATGAACTCTGACACGAGATGGGCAATCATCTCCATAAATTTTTTTCATCAATTCGAATGTTTCGGTAAACGTTTACCGATTTTAAAACAAAATTTAATATCAGCTCTTTGTGCTCGAAACTCATTTTTGTACCGATGACACGAACAAACTGACACTTTAGACGCAATAACTTCGATTCCATCGAACCGAATGTCACCAAGCTTTCACTGGAAGTCAGCTAGTACAGGCTGTTTGTTGTTTGAAGTTTCATCGAAAAATAATCGATTTGAATACCAAGTGCTCATCGTGGCGCTATTTAAATTATCATAATGTTGTGTTATACCGCGTGATTGTCGCACTTAGGGCTCATTCACAAATGTTGCAATAATAAATAAAGTTTTTATGTGTAAACGTTTTCTTCTTCTTAGCATGACAGTCCTTGATGAACCATATCTTCATTGACAACCTTGCGCCATCTATGTCTGTCTAAATTACCTCCTTTCACCCCCACACGTTTAGCTTTTCAAGGTCAACTTCCACATATTCAACTCATCTCTTTCTGGAGCGTCCTCTTATTTGGCCTCCAGCAGGGCATAATTTAACTACCTTTCGAGTTGTTCTCTTCTTGGGCATTCTAAACACGTGCCCAAGACATCTTATCCTCTGAGATTTTATAAATCTTATCACAGATTCGTTTTTTGCTAACAGTTTTAGGTTACGATTATATCTAATTTGATAGGTACCGCCTTGCAGTCTGACAGGTCCATATTTTTCTCTCAAATATAATAATAATATAATATTAGCTGATTAATGTCAATAGTGTTTAGCGTCCATAGTCCGGAATTATAGGTAAGCACGGGGTGGATCAAGGTTTTGTATATCCTTAACTTTTGGTCGCGTGTTAATAATTTAGACTTAAGCAGCTTCAGACTTCAGGGCAGAAAAGTAAGACTTATTTGCTGCAAAAACTCTATAATTTATTGTCAATGATGCGTCCTTATGGGCTGATCCGTTGATACTCAGATGGGTAAGTTCTTGTACACTTTCAAATGCATAGTCTCCGATCAGCAGGTCATTATGCCTTAAACCGGTGCTGGATCGGACCATAAACTTCGCTTTTTCTGTGTTAATTCTTAGTCCAGAATTTCGTTTAATTTTTTTATTTTAAATTACCTACATACTTAATCTTGCAGTAAGTACTGATTTCCAAATTAAACATTCTTTTATCGAAATCAAATTCTAGTTTGAAATCAAAAGCTTTGCTTTTCGTGCACTGATTACTTTGCTTACGAAAAAAAATATTTTCTCGACACTAAAACAAGTGTTGACCAGTGTATTCTGTGGCCATAACTTTACACCGCCCATTGTTAGCACGCTGCTTATTTTTTTTTTCTTTTTTCTTCCACATTCACCGCCTTTACAACGTTGTTTTTATATTTAGCTGCTTTTTTGTGCCCACCCCCCATTTATTCTTGGTTGTTATTATGGCGTTGCTGTTAATGCTACTTTTTTTTGCTACCACAAATATCTGTCCCCCTTTTTGTGCTTGTCATTTCATGATCCGTCCGTTTTTTGTTTTTCTTTCCCTCTTCAATAGCGCTTTGCTTGGTCAATTGCATTGGCAGACAGGTCACTGCATCCGTCAACTGGTGAGGTGGAAAACGAGCACAAGAGCGCGCTTCAGTGGCTCACCGCAAATGTTGATGATAGAATCGCTATGAGCCAACCAATCGAGTTTATTTACATTTTTTTATCTACAAGTTCGGTTTTTTTTGTATTTATATTTATTTTCATATTTATTTTGTTTTATTTTATTACGTCCTATTTGGCTGGCTAATGTGTGTAGGTGTCTGCTCACATATCCTTCGGTGGCTTGCATGCATTCCATTACGTTGAAAATTCTGCATTTTTCTTCAATTTATTTAATTTTATTTAATTTTCTAATGAATACACTTTTGCCACTGCAATGCACACGAATGATTTTTAATTGAATTATATCTATGTGCTAAAGGGGTGGAAAAGGGGTGTCAATACGGTGTTGGGACTACTAGATTTTATCCATTCATTTAGAATTTAGTGCTGCTGTATTTAAGCGTTGCTTTAGTTACTTACAGGGATTTTTATTTGTATGTAAATGACAATTGCATTAATGCTTACGCTTACATCTAAGCGTGACCTCAGAGCCGACTCAAACAAACTTAGGGAGCTGAGTACACCTTAATGAAATTTGGTTTCGTTTGTTAAAATTGATTTGAATAGAATTCAGATGTGTAGTTTTGAAATTATAAGTATCTTTTCTATTGATCTCAACCACCCTCGACTAATGTCACACACAGTAGCCTTCTCCTTTTTTTCCTTCACTATTTGCCCATGCACTCATTCGCAGTATCTTGCTTTGCCTTTAACTTCATCTTCTTTAGTCTTTATTCAACTTTTATTAAAATTTCCTCTGTTTTTCGATTTTTTCCAAAGGCAAAAAATAAAATTTTCTTTTGTCCTCAAGCTCTTTTCATTCAACTTCTCATTTTCCAATGCAGCTGAGTGCTTATTCAGCTGACCTGTCTGCACTCTGTGCACTTTTCTGATAAGTCTCAAATGTAGGTACTTTTTCGCTCATGCTTTTCTGCACATATTGCATATTCGTAGAATAATTGTCTTTTTCTCTTTCGATTTCCACCACATTTTGGTTTGAAATTGGCTTAAAGAAACCACAAATGGACAGAGTATAGGAAAAATGAATTTGAAAATTTGACGCCGACGGAAAATTAATTCCTTGTCATAGAGTAGATTTTTGCAATAATTCTAAAGTGAAAATCCAAACTAATAGTGCATGCACTGGTATTTGATGGAGGAGTTCATAGTAGTTCGAGAGTGACTAGAATTATATCAGTTGCAAAATTACCACTTAGATGTTTATACAAACCAAATATTATTTTATTCAATAAGAATGCATCAAACATTTTTTTTTTTTTTTTTTTTTTTTTTTTTGGCGGTGAGGTTGGGTTAAAAATGCCTTCGCAGCATATAGTAACCGTCGCTACTACGTGTGTGGTGATTCCACTAAAAATATCCCTCCTCTTCTCTTGGATTTGTCACTCCATCCCGGGACTGCTTCCGCATTGCTTCGAGGTAGATGGACAAGACGGCGTTCTAAGAAGGGCACTTACTTACTCACCCTGCGTCCAGGGTCGCCTGTTTTGAGAAACCTATGCTCAATGCTCTTCAGCATAGCTTTCCATTTCGCGCTTCTATTTTCGGATAATATTCTCCACAAAATTTGCGACGGCATTCCATTTTTCTTCGTCTATCATCATTTTCTCGATAATTTCTTCGGGTGTAAATACACCAATAGCTCGTTGCAGACCTGTTCTCTCTACGTTCCACCTCTCGCATTTAAAGAAGGTGTGCTCCGCATCATCATACTCAGTATCTCCATATATGCAGTTTGGTTGGCTCACTTTTCCCATTCGCCACGAATACTTGCGAAAGGACCGATGTTCGGACAAAAACTGTGTGAGGTAATAGTTAACCTCACCGAGCTTTCTTTCTACCCACTTTTTTAGATCGGGTATTCGTCTCGCTATCCATCTACCATACCGTTCAGAGCTCCATCTTGCCTGCCAAAGTGTGAGCGTTTGAACTCTAATATCGGAGAGGCGTGGTACTGGGATTCCTGTGTTTTTTGCCTCCCATCTCCGTTTGCGCTCTTGTGCTAGAATATCTATAGGGATGGTTCCGCTGATAACTAACGCCGCTGCTTCAGATACTGTTCTGTATGATGAAGCCACTCTGAGAGCACAGGTGCGTTGCACAGATTGCAGAATTTTCCGCCGGCATTGCACCCTTAGGGAATCTGCCCATATTTCGCAACCGTATAAGACAATCGAGTTCGTCGTGTCCATAAAAAGTTTTCGCTTGTTCTGCGTTGGACCTCCAAGGTTTGCCATGAGCTTACTTAACATGCCGCTTACCTTGGCAGCTCTTGTGGCAGCATGCTTTATATGCGCCCAGTAGGTTAGCCTTGTGTCTAATTTTACTCCTAGGTACTTGACCACTCTTTTTATCGATAAAGTGGGATCAAGTACTTGTATGTCTTCTTCTAATGGGATACGTCTGTTCGTTAGAAGGATTATCTCTGTTTTCTCTGTGGCCAGCTTTAATCCATGGTCTTCTAGCCATGTCTGGACTTGGATCATCACCTCATTTAACTTCCTTTTGGCTTCGTCGGTGTTTTGGGCGATGCAATGTCAATGGCTCTTTTGCATCAAATGTTAAGAATGCACATAATGAGGACTAGACGCACATAAGCGTTAATGAAGTCAATCAGTAGCTGTTTTGTTCGTCACGATCCAGTTCATTCACTGGTGTAACACTGGTGCAGAAGGTTACTAGTTTGCTGCAAAGGCTGCCAATTGACATTTCGTTGCTTGCGTAGAAAAAAGTTAGAAGGCGCACAACTTCAAGTGCAACTCAAACTAGTGATAAGTTAGTAAAGAATTAATGGGCTAAACTGCAGAGAATTTAGAGACTGCAAGGAATTTCTAAAGGAAAAAAATGTGAGATAGATTTTCATGTGGAATAGAGCTGGTGAATAAGTGGTTTCGGCTGTACACAAAGGGTCGTACATTTCGGTGTAGCTGAATCAGCAAATTGCTAAGTGATATATGTATACATATTTAGATATACTTGTACATATATATATATATATATATATAGCTTAAATCCGCTGTTTTTTAGTAAAAAAAACCCCTCCCAATTGATTGTCTCCAAGTAGTTTTGGACCATTCTTGACGTGTGCGATGGGGCGTTGTCGTGGAGAAAAATCAGCTTCTCATGTCTTTGTTCATAACGAGGCCTTTTTTCACGCAAAGCACGGCGCAATTTGATGAGTTGTTGGTGGTAGCGATGAGAATTAACAGTTTCACCAGGTTTCAACAGCTCATAGTAAACGACACCCTGCTGATCCCACCAAACGCACAGCATCGTCTTGCGTCCAAAGCGATTAGGTCTTAATGAAGAACTTGAAGGTTGGCCGGGATCGACCCATGATTTTTTTCGTTTAGGATTCTCAAAGTATATCCACTTTTCATTGCTAGTCACCACAAGATGCAGGAACGACTTTCTTTTATGCCTAGCCAGCAAGATTTCGCATGTGTTTTGGCGTCGCTCCATCTGTCTATCGTTCAATTCGTGGGGTACCCATTTTCCGACTTTTTGGACCTTTCCCATGACACGTAAACGCATGGAAATGGCTGGTTGAGTGGCACCTAACTGCTCGGCAAGCATGTTTTGCGATTGGGTATCGTCCTCATCCAAAAGAGCCTGCAATTCTTGGTACTCAACTTTTCTGGGCCGATTTTCACGCTTCTTGTCACTCAAGTCAAAATGGCCGTCTTTGAACCGACGAAACCAGTCTCTGCAAGTTGTTTCCGATAATGCACTGTCACCATAGGCCTCCACAAGCATTCGATGCGATTCGGCAGCCGATTTCTTCAAATTAAAGCAAAAAAGTAGAGCTTCCCGCATATGCTCTTTTTTTGGCACAAAATTAGACATGATTACGCAAGGAAAAAAGTGTGTTGCTGTATGAAATCACTGATGATGTGCAGTGATTGATGTAAACAGGTGTCGAACCCATCCAAAAAAAATATGGCATTTCTATGGTAACTTGATATGCTCACTAACGCCATCTACGAGCAATCAGCGGATTTAAGCTTATACACCTACATATATTATATTATACTTATACAAAAAAATCGGCGGATCCATTGAATTTAACTGCTCATGTCGTCGCAGCTTTTTGAAACTCGAATTATTGAATTGATTATTATTTATGCCACAGCCACCGTTTCCCCAGATCTGGCCCCCTGTGACTTTTTCTTGTTCCCGAAACTGAAGAGGCCTATGAAAGGACGACGCTACGCTACGATTGACGAGATAAAGACGGCGTAGAGGGAGGAGCTGAACAGGATAAAAATAATTTTTTGAAGTGCTTCGAACGTTGGCACGAGTGCATATTATCTCATGGGGATTACTTTGAAGGGGTCAAAATAGATATTAATGAATAAATAAATATTTTTTGAAAAAACACAAAATTCGCGATACTTTTTGAACACCCTTAAAGGGTTGCCAACTTTATAAAATCAAAGCGGTATTAGAAAAATTTAATCCATGAATATTTTCGAATAGGGCTGCCACCTGTCAAATAAACAAAAACTTTGTAAATATGTAAATGTCCCTTAATTATCTCAGTTTATTACACACTTTCCTATAATTCAATAAGTTTTATATTTAATTTGTTTTATTTTCTTAGAAAGGTGGCAACCTTATTCAATAATGTGTATAGATTAAATTTTATCGCCTTTTAGCATTAAGCAAATACATGTAAGACAAAATAAAACTAACTAAATATGTAACTTAATTCCATTATAATAGAGTGTATAATAAACTGAAATATTTACGAGAAATTTATTAATACATATTTTTGAAGAAGGTTACCACCTATCTAACATAATAAAACTTCTTAAATATGAAACTTAATTAAAATATGACAATATGTTTAATTAACTGAGATATTTAAGACCATTTAATAGATAAACATTTTTCAAGGTTGTCATCTAACTAACAAAATAAAACAATGTAAGTATGTAGCTACCAGATTGGTTTTCAACGATTGCCAAAAAGTTTCGTACTAAGACAAATTTTAGAAAAGGCTCGCGAATACGACATGACGACATACCTATAATCCTTGCATAGACTTCAAAACAGCTTACGACAGCATAATTAGAAACCCACTACGTTTAATATGGTCGACCGTTTAGAATGTAAGGAACTTAGTAAGAGTTCAGAAGCATCCGTCGCGAGAGTTCGCCACACTGAACGGACTACGGACTTCGGCAAGAGGATGGGATCTCATGTCTCGTCTTTAATATTGCCCTTGAAAAGGTTATCAGGGACTCTGCCGTAAACTCAAAGGGAACTATTTTGTTTAAATCAGTTCAATAGCTGGCTTACGCGGACGGCATAGACATAATCGTGTCCCCGCTGCCGAATTTGAAAGAAGCCTTCGCAAGTATTGAAAGAGCAGCAAAATGTATGGGTTTAAAAATAAACGAAGCCAAAACTAAAGCGCTAGTTTCAACGACATCGGACTCTGTCGGTGACTATGGTTTCGAAGTTTTTCTGTCTAGGAGGCGACTCTTTAGGTGTTGACGCAGCAAAAAATAGCCGAGGTTGACCAACAGGACTCTGTGGCCGATTTCTGCATAAATTTTGTTGTCATGATTAATGATTACTCTGTCACTACTTCGAATTTGACAAGAGTTCTGCGAACATTTTCCAGTCAACAATGATGATGATGAATTTTGTGACTTAATTAAAATTATAAATTAAATAAAGAAGGCACTAAACGATGGAGTTTAATACAAGTTTAATACAAAAATACTTTAAAACAGTGTTGCCACCTGTTTAAAAAAATAAAACTAGCTTATTCAGATAGTTATGTGATACACACAAATACGAGTAAACAAAAGAGTAAATGTTTTAGAGTGATTTAATCTATACACATTATTGAACAAGGTTGCCTCTTATCTGATAAATAAAAAAAGAAGTAAAAAATTAAATTAAGGACACAAACGAATTGAAATAATTTATTTAGCAAGAGCAATATTAAAGCAGGTTTGTCAATTCCCATCAAAGGTATTTATTACCAGCCGGGAAATCATGAAATATTTAATGCATTTCACTTAAAAATAAATTTCTATAATCGATAGTAGTTTTCATCTAATGCAGCTACAAGAAAAGGTGGATGCATTTGCTTTACACAATAACGCAATTCCAAGAATTTCAAAATGAAAAAATATGTGGCAACGCCATAAAAAAATACTTTAAATTAAAACGTGCTCAGTGATTGTTTGCTTGATACCCACATTCTTATTTGCATTTCATCTCCGCTTTTAGAGTAAGGTGACAACGCCGCGCTTATTCGTTTGAAAACATTTAATAAGTTACAAAATTTCTAATGCAATTTTGGAATTACTTTAAATTTTTCCTTAAAACTAGGTGGCAACGCCTTTTACAAATATTAAAAAGTACTAATAAAATGTTGTATATGCGATAATCCTGCAATTACGAACTGACTAAAATTTCATTCTATGCCGTGTATTTGAGCAAATAGTTCCCAAAATGTCCCACGTGCTAGTAACATACTAACCTACCGGAAACTCTTGCAGCAATAAACTGATAATGCCGCACAAAAAAAAGGTTTAACCCTTTAAAACCATAAACCCACCAACACCATAAAGCAAAAATGAGGGAAAGTAGCTTAATACTACAAAAAAAGGTATAACTACAAAAGTATGCACATGAAAAAAAAAAAGCGAAGTTTGTCCCAGCAACTGTGAATTCAATTAACAATGTATGGACATCAAGTACTTGGGTACATACACCCGCATGTATGAATGTAAATGCCGAAATGAAATTTTAATATAAATCTGAAATTGCTTGTATCTCTCCGCATTTGCAGCTGAATTCCAATTACAGAAATCTTGCAGCAAATTTCCTCCACATCCAGTACAACAATAAATTCCAAAAACTCCATATCATTTTAGTAGCATTCTCTAGAAATTTGTGTGACATGTTGCTTGCTGTTATGTGGCATATGAGTTAAGCAACAATGTTTTCGCTTTCATATCACTTGAGTATACCTATTTATTTGTATTTGTATTCATAGCCGTCACTCGTATTTGAATAGCGACGCTTCCATCGATTTGCAAATGGTATGCATGACAGCGCCGCGCTAGAGCAGTATTTGCCACTGATTTTTCACTTGTTCGCTGTACTTAGTTGCATGTAGCTAGAAAAGTTCTGAGAATCACACTTTCACAGGTTCCGGAGCTAAGCTCAGCTATTGTCGAAAAATAAGAAAAAAATTGATCTCTCTCACAAATGACAGAAAACTCCCACAAAACTTACAAAAAAATTAAAACTCCACAAATGCAACCAAATTTGTTTTTTCCCAAAAAGTTTGAAAAAAAAAATTAAAACGAAATTCCAAAAAATGTTTACTTATTTTACCAAAATGTTAAATTCTTTCAAAAAAAAAAAATATTTTCCCAAAAATTTAGAACAAAAAAATTAAGAAATTTCCAAAAAAAATTTGCTTTTATTAAAAACTAAAGATAAGAAAAAATGTTTAATAATGTTAAAAAAAACAGAAGTTGTTTGATTTTAAAAGACTCTTTACCAAAACTTTCTGCATTGAACAAATATCAAAATTTTTAATTTTCTAGTTTTTCACTTTTTTTGTTTTCAAGTATGAAAAAAAAGAACTGAGCAAGGGGGTTCTCAGAAATGAAAAAAAAAGAATTGAAATTTAAAAAAAAAAAACAATGTTTTTAAAACTAAATTTTCTCCTAAAAATTATAAAAATTTAATAATGGTAAAAGGAGCAGAAGTTATTAGACTTTAAAAAGCTTCTTACAAAAATGTTCTACATTGAACAAATCTCGAAATATTTAATTTTTTAGTTTTTCACTTTTTTTTTGTTTTCATGTATGCAAAAAATAAGAAAAGCACTGAGCGAAGGGGGTTCTTAGAAATGAAAAAAAATGTTCCCTACAAATTATAAACAAAAATTTAAATTTTTCCAAAAAAAAATTTACAAAAAAATTTAAAAATTTTCACCCAAAAAATAATGTTTTTAAAAACTATATTTTCTATTAAAAATTAAAAAAAAAATGTAATAATGTGAAAAGGAACAAAAGTTATTAGACTTTAAAAGACTCCTGTACAAAATTTTCTGCATTGAATAAGTCTCGAAATATTTAATTAATTTTAATTTTAGTTTTTTACTTTTTTTTTAGTGTTCATGTATGAAAAAATAAGAACAGTTTTTTCTGTCAAAATTATGAACAAAAATTAACATTTTTCCAAAAAAAAAAATTACAAAAAAATTTAAAAATTTTCCAAAAAAAAAATGTTTTTAAAAACTATATTTTCTACTAAAAATTTAAAAAATTAAATGTAATAATGTTGAAAGGAATAGAAGTTATTAGACTTTAAAAGGCTTCTTACCAAAATTTTTCGCATTGAGCCATTCTCAAAATTTTGAAGTTTTCCACTCTTTTTATTGTTTTTTGCTTTTTATGTAAGAAAAATTAAGAAAAAATGTAAGAACAAATGAAAAAAGAAAGTTTTTTCCCCAAGAATTTTGACCCAAAAATTAAAATTTTTCTCAAAAAAAGGTATATTTTTCCTAAAAAAAGAATGATTTTAAAAATTCTACTAAAAATTAAATAATATTGTAAAAATGTTAAAAGGAAAATACGGTATTTGACTTTAAAAAACTCCTTACCAAAATTATCTACATTGAACAAATTTCAAAATTTTTAGTTTTTCAGTTTACGTTTTACCTTATTTAAAAAATGTAAAAATTAAAAAAACCTAAAAAAAAAAATAAAAAAAAAAATTATTAAAAAATAAAATTTTTTCCAAAAAAATATTTGTTTTTAAAAACTGTTTTCTCCTGAACATTAAGCAAAATGTAATAATGTTAAAAGGAACAGAGGTTATTTGACTTTAGAAGTCTCCTTACCAAATTTTCTGCATCGAAAAAAAAATTTAAATATTTAAATAAAACAAAAAAATAATAAATTTAACAAAAAAAAATTTTTTTTTAAACTATATTTTATCCTAAACATTAAAAAAAAAATGTAATAATGTTAAAAGCAAAAGAGGTTATTTGACTTTAGAAGACTCCTTACCAAACTTTCTCCATTGAAAAAATCACAAAATCATAAGTTTTTAGACAAATTTTTTTGGTTGTCTTACTTTTTACTCAAGTCTACAACTAAACCAATGCCAGAAATATTTTATACTAAAATGCTTGGATACCTTCACATGGAATCGCATATTCGCAGGTTTCTCATCATAAATACAGAAAAACGCTGATTAATTTCATACTGGTACATACAAGGTGGCGCAAAATTGTTCACTTTATCAGAAGATTTATGATTTTTGCAAATGGCATCGTATATCAATCATATTTGACCCTTGTAAATTTGACAGCTGCAGTGTACAAACAGGCAAAGAATAGAGCGCGCGAAGCTCAAAATAAAAATTCACTCAAAACGATTAATTTTTTTTAGTAAAAAATTTATTAAAAACAAAATTAAAGATAAATTTTGCGCCACCCCTAAATACAATATTCTTGATATGTAAAACATGCTTCGGAATAGAATGCGCCTACTAATTTCAGTAATCTGATAACCAATAATCTTGAATTAAATTTATTTGGAAATATTTGAGCTGCTGGAAAACATTTGGAAATCCCGGCAACAGCAAATTAGTCCCTCCAAAAATGCCGCAAATAGCTGCCACAGCTTGTGCTACAACCGATATTTTAATGCTGCAGGAGTAAGTTACTTTCACGTGAGCAGGAGGTAAAACTGAATCAGCGAACAATATATGTACACAAATATGCTGATATAGCTGTGCACTAATCCGCACAAACACACACAAACACACACACACATGCATACCTATGTAGATATACTCTGATGCGAGCAGCACAAAACCATAAACTAACGCTTGTATTCAGTTTATGAAAACGAATGCTTTTGCGCCACGAGCCGCACTCGCTGCTGTGGTAATTGAATGGCTGCTACCGATTTTGTGCGATGAATTAATTTTCCAGCAAATCGAATGTACTGATAAAGCAAGTTTTGCTACAGAGAGTTTCTAGTGTTGTCCGTTGAGTTGAGGCGGTGTCGATGTAGATTTAAATTATGTAGATTCACGCACACAAAGGCAGTGGGTATAAAAAATTCAAGCACTAGTGAGCTACTAAAACAATGGAATGAATTCGGTGGTAGCAGCTTAATTTTGTATTCTAAGGAAGCGAATTCTTGTAAAATATCCTGTCACATGCATAAATGTGGTAGTGAATATAAAAAATAAAAAGAAATAATTGATGAGTAAACTTCTACACGAGCTCTTGTTCCTATTTGTGGTGTGTGTCTTGATATTTTTTCCGCAAATGGAGGGATCTATAATTTTACGCTACCTCAGAACCGCAGATGGTTTTTTATGGCAGAAATACACTCGGAGGTTTGCCATTGCCTGCTGTGGGACGACTGCGGTAAGAAAAACTGTTTAATTTTGCTGTTTCATGCACGGAGATTTGAACTTACGCACTCCCGAATAGTAGTCACGCATCAACTGATTTGGTTGCGGCGGTCGCCGTGTAAGTGTAGGAGGAACAAAAATCACGCTGTAGAGCTCATCATTTGTATTCACTGATCAAAATTTTGTCATGATCAAGCTCCCTCACCATATATAGTTTTTGGAACGGTCTAGACGAGTGAGTGCTTCACTGCCTAACTGTTTACTTAGTCTAAGGTAACGGCAAGAAAGATTATTTGTTTCATTTCAAAGCTTTCCATTTAATGACCGGCCACAAATACCCTAAGGCCTATATTTTAACTGTCGCCGGTGGTTTTCGAGTTTAAGCGAGCTATTTAAATGATGTTCGAAGATACTTTGCTCTAGCAAGTTTAGGGAAGGTAGAACAAACGGCGTGACTGCTAAAGATTATATGCGCCTGAACGCATTGAATTCCATGTGTAAAATTATGTTCTCCAATAAGAAGTTAAAGAAATTTCAAGATTGCGGGTTACCTTACCTTTGACTTAGTTCGTTATCAAACAGCTAGGCGAGGTTCTTTCCAATTCCGATTGAGTTGGTGAGCTCCGCATAGTTTTTGTGAAACTTTGTTTGTTTTTCGTTTCAGCTTTTACGTTTGTTCAAGCTCTTAACTTTATATGGGTTGGCTTAATTCGGTATTTTTAGCTCACACTTACATATATAGTGTGCACTTACGAGCTTTCTTTGTTCTTTTTTCAGTGAGTTGAAAAATTCATTTCGCCTAAAAGAGGGAATTAAATCGCGAACATTTTCTTGCAATTATTTACATATTATGATTTTCGACGTGGATTATCGAGACAGGAGTACTTTGATCAACTTACTTCGATTTTTGTCGTTGCAGCATCAGAGTTACTCGTAAACACACTGACAAGCTGGTACAACGTGTTCCAACATTTATGTCGATCCTCGCAGGATGAATTTCATGAACTACGTCTTTGAAAGCCCAACATCGTATTTTCACAACTGGGTAATTTGTGGAGATCAAACGCAGTACTCTCGCCCACAAAAGTGCAGATTTTAAGTGCTTGCCTTAAATTGATTTTTTTATACGGATGCGTGACCTAGTCAACCACAAAGACAAACGTGAGGAAGCCACAAATTGTTGTTAATATGTTGTTTTTTTGTCGGGACAACTAGTAAGTGCAGCACTCAGACATTAATTAAGTCCATTGTACTACACTTGGATTCCATTTTAATTTTCTTTAAATCTTCCCGATCTCCGAAGAAATCTGAGTAGATTTTGTGGTTCCAAGGAGCCAAGATGGTCGTTTCTTAACACATTAGAGCCAAATACCCCAAACTTGATTCGAGCGAAGGTGCTGCAGACGCACAGGAAGTGGTCCGCCGTCTCATCTTCCTCTTCACAAGCTGGGAAGAGTACACAGAAAGTGGCCCGCCATCAGTCCAACCAGCCGTCTGCTCTCCCCTCTGCTTAATGACAGAAGGGTTTGCGACAGTCGATCGGCCATGACAGGTAACATCAGTTTAGTCCATCTGCAGCCTCTCCCAGCCTGCCAAGCTCGCTTGTGGGTGGTAGTTACCCATTTGCTATCCGTGGTTTTGATAGCCGCAGAAGGGAGTGGCAAAACGGGCTCTGGGCCATAGAAGTTGGCCTCAGAGCTCATTTTAGCTAAGAAGTCAGAGGATCCATGTTCGCATCAGGCTATTATGTCTACCGACATAGTTCAGCCTGGATTTACAGGACTTGACTACCTCTGATGTGGTTGGGGGGCTGTCTAAGGCCATAAGCGCAGCTTGATTGTCGCTGAAGACACATATAGATCTGCCCCTCCATCGTTTTTCCATAACAAAGTTTATCGCTTCTTGAGCTGCATACACCTCCTCTTGAAACACAGATGCATGCATTCCAAGAGCAAAGTGCAGTTTTGCCCTGCTGGATTCCACGTAGGCCCCAGAGCCGGAGCCGAGCTCTGTCCTGGAGCTATCAGTGAAAATCCGAAAACAGTGTTTGCCGGGCCCATTTTCAGAGTTTGACCACCACTGAGCCTCTGGCAGCACTACACTGTATCTCTTTTCAAGTACGACTCTTGATGGCATGGAGTCAAGGGGTATGGAGAGAATCGTTGGATCGAAGTCCATGCCTTCTCTGTTTTCCAATGCCAGACAGGGGACGTACCAGTTCCCATTGTGTTTCAGCCTGCAGATGGCATTCAAGGCCTCTCCTTGGATGAACGCATCAAGTGGTGGTAAACCAATCAGAGCATCTAATGCCGGGCCTGAAGTAGTCGGAAAAGCTCAGGTGCAACAGGTGGCTACAGTGCGTTGTAGTCTCGATAAGGTCCTCCTGACTCCCACGAGAGAGAGAGTCTACTCATTCAGACCACTGATGCATAGGTGATAATAGGTCTTATCATAGACCTTGATAGGAGAAAGACCCAAAGAAAGCTGTCAGTGCTTTGGATGTCTTTGTTTCAACGTGTGATTTCCACAGGAGTTTACTATCGAGGATTACTCCAAGATATTTAATTTCCTTGGATAGCTGTATTGTGACTCCTTTTAGCTTAGGCAGAACGAGTCCATCAAGCTTCCTCCTTCTGGTGAAGAGGACAATACCAGTCTTGGCGGGATTTGCCGATAGCCGATTTGTACAGCACTAAGTGTTAATCAGATTCAGAGTTTTCTGTGCTTTCCTGCAGATGTTCATAAGCGAAGGGCCTGTTACCAAACAGGCAACATACAATTAAAAATGTACATTTTCAAATATATTTTCTGAGAAAAAAAAGGATAGAGATAAAGGGTAAGTACCTTCATACAAAAAATCTATGATACTTGTAAAATTGATTACAGAGGAAAAAACTAGGTATTCAAAGGCTCCAAGCCAAACGTAACAAAACTGAGTAGTTGATATTACGCCGATTCTTGAGTGAGAGGTAAGCTAAACGGGCTTTCTTTTCTCCAGCTATCTCCTGAGAGTCAAAACACTATTAGACGTTGCGAACGCAAAGCTTAATACAGTGTGAGTTTTTCTTACTTTTTAAGAGCACCGCGAAAGTAGGAAGAAAGATTCGTTGGGATAACTTAAAAAATATATGAAAAATTTCTGTCAGCGATCTCGTGTAGGCCGGTTTTATTCGTAGACCCAAATTTTTTGTCAGCAGACCTGGTGCAGGTACAAATCTTAGCTATTATGGCTGAAGCAATTATAGTTTTAAATAAGTTTGGTAAACCACTTGGACAATTATTCAAAAATTCGTCCGTTGTGATGTCATACAGGGGAGAGGGGAAAGGAGAAGCGAAGAAAGAAAGAGCCTTGGGATTTGAGACGATAATGCTCATGCATTTTACGACGACGCCGACGGTGGCTGATTTACGTTCGAAATTAGCCGCAACAAGCTACTGATGAACTTCACCAAATTTGTCATATTTAGACCCGCTATATTCGCAGCCGTAGCGCAAAATGAGAGCGCAGATATTTAAATCTTTGCCAGACGAGAGCAGGGCAGCTGAGAAGAAGGTGTTGAGATGATTCCACCTCGTCCTCTAGACAGCTTCTGCAGAACGGACTTGAGGCAATCGCAAGTCTCACTGCATGAACATCTAACGGACAATGTCCGGTAAGGATACCCACCAAATTCGAGAGCTGAGGCTTTGTTGGCCTTAGGAGTTCCCTCGAGTGTCCCCGATCTACCCATGGCCAGAACGATCTCGCGACCTTGCACGTTTGCGCACTAGCCCAGCGCTCGCTGAGTTGACTCGAGGCCCACCTTTCCAAGAGTATACTACAGGTTCTTAAGGGAACCCCAATCCCTTCATTTCGCGACGAAACCGTCTCCAAAGTTCCCTGCCTAGCCAGCTCATCAGCCCAGCTGTTTCCTTCTATGCCGCTGTGACCGGGTACCTAAATAGGGCTGATGTCGAAGTATTCGGATGCAATCTAGAGAGAAGCCAGATATTCCTCGACCAATCTCGAACGCCCAAACAACGAGTTCAAGGCTTTAATTGCCGATTTTCTATCAGAGTAAATATTTACTTCTTTAACGGTAATTACCGAGGTAAGCAACCAATTCACTGCTTCCTTAATTGCGGATACCTCCGCTTGGAGAAGAGGAACACTAATATGGCAAGCTCAATGCTGAAGGAAAAACAGTCGAGACTAAAAATTTTACCTTCTCTATTCAAAGTGTTACATTTCTGTATCCATTTCAATACTGCTGTTAAACAATTGCAAACTGAGCCAAGATATAATAACCAAATTTGTATGTATAAGTATGCATACAAATGTTGTTGGTATATTCGCTTTGTACCCAGAAACCTTTATTTTCAATTATTCAACAACTGCTACACATTAATTCCGCATTTTTCTTTTTTACTTTCGTCTACACAAAAACACCTTTTTTTCAATTTATGCATTTTCTCTTATTTCTCATATATTTCCCCCTACTCTTACACAGTGGCGGCGCTAGACCAAATGTGTACGTCGGCGACATCAACTTCGCGAGGCCTCTTTACTTCGCAGTGAAAGAAAACGTAAAATTAAGTTAGCCAAATTTTAAAATAATTTATGAGTATAACGAGTTTTATTGTTAATAAAATGATGACAAAAAATAATTACACACAGAAATTAAAATAGTCGAACTTCTCGTCTTTTAGCCTCACAGAAATTTTTCAGGATTGTGTCGTAGTTAAGTCTCCCCACTATTTCAGCTTCGATTGACAGAACTGATAACGCGGATAGTCTGTCTTGGCTCATTGTGCTTCTCAAATGGGTTTTTATCAATTTCAACTTTGAGAAGCTTCTCTCAGCGGAAGCTGTGCTGACCGGAACTGTGAGCATGATTCTAATTGTAATATAAACATTTGGATATATTTCTTCTAAATTATTTTCTAAAATGTATTGGATGAGTTGTTTCGCGTCGTTGATAGAGTCTAGTGAATTAGTTTTAAAAAGCTGAACTTCTTCATATAGTTCGAAAGGCTGTATGTCACTGTTTTCGCCTTCCCGAAGTCTTGTACCTAAATCAGCACAATGTTTGAGAAGATCCTCTTTTGGCATAGATTTCAAATAATTGATATCATAAATAAAACCAAATTGCTCAAAATATTCATTGAGCGCTGTAAATCGACTATTATAGCATATTTTACCACTGTGTTAAAATAAATAACTCTGAACTGCATTTCAGGAGATTCAACTGGTTTATCAGTATGTTCGTAACTAAGCATTCGTTTTTTCCTGGCTATTCTTTTTTCCTTAAATTGAGACTGAATTTCATAAGTACTTTTCTCCACAAATAATCTAGCTTCTGTTACGCTTTTTTCAAATCCTGTATTTCGGAATTCTTGAATCTAGCTACAAAATGAATATAAAGTATCAATAGCGACTTGCAAGTTGACTTGAACCGATTGACATAGTTTACTTATATTATTTACACGTAGCAAAACCTCATACCACACGTGTAATGCAACAATAAACTCAAAAGTTAACATTTCCTTTAGGACTGCTTCACTGTCGCTTAGAGTTTTGGAATCACCAGTTTTATTTTTCAGTTCATTCACATATTCGATGACATCATCAAATTGTAACAATATTGCTTTTACTGCTCCGATTCTACTCTCCCATCTCGTTTTAGACAGAGTTTGTAAAGTCAATTTTAAATTATTTTTTACTATCTCCCAACGCTTGCTTGACTTTGAAAACAGCTCATAGATTTTATTGATAAAGCCGAAAAATATTTTGGCTGTCGTTGAAGAGTTTTCTGCATCTATCAAAAGTAAATTCCAACTGTGGCATCCGCATGGTGTAAAGAATGTTCTTGGATTTATATTGAGTATTCTTCTTCTGATACCTTTGTTAATTCCGACCATATTGGCGCCATTATCATATCCCTATCGTCGACAGTTTTGGATATCTAGATCATTTCTTTCCAGTTCTTGTAATATTGATTTTGTTAAATACTCTCCTGTTGTTTCTACCACGTCAATAAACCCAATGAAATGTTCTTCTACAGCTCCAGTTGACAAATTGCAAAATCTTAAAATTATTGACATTTGTTCAACACGGCTTACGTCCCTGGTAGAATCGAGCAAGATGACGTAGTATTTTGCTTGTTTAACCCTGTGTATAATTTCGTTAATAACTAATTTAGACATTAAAGTAATTTATTCGTTTTGGATGTCGTGGCTCAGATAATGTTGAATAAGTTGTTTTTCATTAACACTTTGCATATGCTCCCATAATGTCGGATCATATTTAGATAACAACTTATAGGTATAGAATGTGATATTGTTACTATTACGTAATATTGAAGCTACTTATATTAATGATACCATTTTGCTTAAAATAATAATAATGTTATTTTATTAACAATTTTGTAAATCCTTGCAAGTACGTACTTTCGGCGGGAGATCAAGAAAAGTAGTAGTATACTACTCGGCTTCGTCGCGGCCACCATCTCACACCGGCCAGGAAGTCCAACTTTCTGGCCTTGGGTTATAATATACTATCGTTAAAGTCGTTAAAAAGTTGAAGTTTAAAATTGGCTTACCTTAACATTAGGTAGGAAATTAATAACAAATAACGTAAAACTTTTATTCACTTTACAATACAATAAAAAGAAACTTTGCGTTTGCGAGTCTGCAAGTTGCCGTATGAAAAAAATTACTCTCACAGACAAATGAAATATAGATAAATAAATTAAACAACACGGGGATTCTCCGTCCAGAGTCTCGTGCGCCGTGCGCGAAATCGAGCGTTTTCGGATTACCCGATAATACGATATTGGTATCGGACGCTCATAATGAAGAGCACACACACACATTATATTTGCTAAATTTAGATCTTGTGCACGTATAACTGATTTATTTATTGCATTCAAAGGTTTACCTACACCCATGAATTCAATAAATAAATAAATGATAAATGCCACACATATTACTTACAAACATTTTCACCCAATACAGATATCGTGTCGGGCAGTGTGTGTGAGAACGCTCATTATAGGGCGAAGCCAGGATGATAGGCGAAACGAATATAAATAGGTAACTCGGTTTTCTGCGAGGCCCCCTCAGGCGCGAGGCCGTCGGCGGTGGCCGACGTCGCCGACGCCTAGCGCCGCCACTGCTCTTACATACCCAGTTCATAAGCCCAGGCGCACACAAAAGCATATCTAAGGCCGTCGGGCCGTATGAGTGATATTTTTTGCCAGCCAGCACGTGAATGTTGCATGTTAATGTGAAAAATGCTAGCAGATAATAATATAAGTATAACAGTTAACATATTTAAAGAGGAATATGTGTTGATTTATTCGTACATATGGTGCATATATAAGTAGTAAATATAAATGCTTACGCTTGTTTTCCAAATAGTAGGAGCGGACGATTTGACAAGTTTTAATTTTTTTTTTGTGATAAGTTTTTTTAATAATATTTTTTAAAAGTATAGCGCATTCTTCAATACACACTATATAACTCAAAGCTTCAAACTTTGTAAAAATTAGAAAAATTACAAATAAGAAGTTTCCAAAGTTGGTTGGTACATGTGCTTTGTACCCACAATCATTTATTTTCATTTATACAACTTTTTATTTAGAATCTTTAGAAAAATTCGGGGTATGCAATTTTATAGCCCATTCAGTATTAGTTTCAATTAGCAAGTTTCAATTGGCTAAAAATTCTTTTAGATTTTTGATAATTTTTTTTTGCTGAGGTGTTGAGACTTCCACGCATCTACAGGTACTTCATATGGAGGAAAACTCTGTACATCGAATGCAAAAAAAAATTTCAAAAATCAACGCGATGTTTGAGCAACTTTAAGTTTCCATTTTATTATAATAAAATGGAGTATACAACTTCATACTCAGCAATTTTCTGAAGATTCTGACTAAAAAGTTGAAAATTTGTACGAGAATTTTTTTTAAATTTTCTTTCGAATTTTGCGCAAAGTTTTGTATTTGGATTTACAAGGTTTTTGTTATACAAAGCACTATATTTTTTCAAGGCGAGTCTATTAAAGGTGATAGAAGTAGACCGGCTGATATGTTTTTTTCTTTTGCCGTGTGGATTCGGATGCCAGCACAAAATGAAATAACGAAAAGTTGTGCCATTCGCACTATCGTCGCATGCTTCTAGTCTCAAATGAAGGTCGGCTGTTGAGCTAAGTTCGTCCTTTGCTTTCTCTTTTCTATTCTCTTCTGCCGTGACATTCCTATATAAATATAAAACGCTGTTATTCGTCTAGTGCCATCGCCTTTAATGAATGTGCCTTGTATAATATTTTTCTCAAGAGTTAGCATGAAAAGTATTTGTGAACATTTTAAAAAGCTAAAATGACTTAGTTCTGTGATTACAAATGTATGCCCCATAAGGTGTCTCAGCAAAAACATTTCTTGAAAATAGCTCTTAAAACTCTTAATTTTTAATGTGAATAACAAAAAAATTTTGTAATTTTTCCCAAAAAAACACCAGCTTTTGAGGCAATCGAATGTTATAGCTGATATGTCAGATTTCCTTTTGACGTCACGTAGCTTCAACACATATAAAGAATTTAGCACAGGCTCGAAGTTTCTTTTAAATGAAAGAAAACATCCAAAACTGGAAAAAAAATTGCCCAAAACCAGGCAGTGTTTGAGCCAATAGAAGCTTGCACTTTATTACACCAAAATTTAATGAGCTTTAAAACTGTATATCCGGATTTTATCTAAAGATTCCAAGTATAAAATTTCAAGTTTAGATGGAAATTTGTCAATTAAAAAAAAAAAAAAATGCACAAAGTTTGAAACTTTGCGTTCTATGGGTTTGATTGAAGTATGAGTTACATTTTTCTAGAAAAATAATAATTGAAAATAAATAAAAAATAGGCCAAACTGGTCAATACACAGCGTATACTTTCTTTTGATACTGAGTGTATGCAAGCGAGTTCTCTAGCTTTTATTTAAATCTCGATGGTTTTAGGCACTAAAAAATTGCTGTTTGCGTCGCTTTCAATAATCTTACAAACTCGTTTTGCATTTTACTTGAGTCTTCAATGTGTAATGCCTTTAAACGTTCATATTCCGGTATTTTTGCAACTGGTTACTTGCATTGGGTGTCAGAATTAATGCATCTAATTTTGAGACCCGAACGAAGTTTACTTCCAATAAAGTTCAATAACTTTTAGCAGCAATTTTCGAGTTGAAGAACAAGAGTAAAACTTCCCGCAATTCATGTTTTTAGTTCTGTTACTGGTACTTCAGATGCTATGACACGTCTTATTATCTACTCATATACTTGACCCTACATAAATATTATTGAGGCCATAAATACCACTGAGTGGTGCAGAATCGAAGTTAGAAGTTTAGAATATTCCACTTAAATGTTAAATGCCAGTCTTTCGTTATAATTTCTGATCACTGATTTTGATAAAACGAAGGATAAATAACATTTTTTGAAACGCTTTTGAAACTCTTTCTAAGTAAAATTTGAGCTAAAACTCACAAGATCAAAAAAGACCTTTGCAAATATTTCAATTTGAGCTCCAACTGAGCGCCGTTTTGAATAAAAGCCAAATGGATCATACATAGAATTTTTAGAAATACATCGGCGCTATTGTTCATATCGCAAAAAGTATCGCGGCAAACAGGCACCGTCTGACAATACTATTCGCCCTTTGGTGTCGAAGTTTTTTGAGCACGGGGAAGTAGGAGATCATCAACGACCAAGACGTTCCAATGAACTTGTTGAAGCAGTGAGGGAGAGCGTTGTCCAGGAGCCAACAGTGTTGTATAGTCGTCGCGCTCAACATTTTGGCGTCAGTGAAACCACAAAGCGGCGCATTTTAAAGGATGATTTAAATTTGTTTCCGTATAAAGTGCAATTGACACAAAGAATATTGCCGACAGACCATTTACGCCGCTTGGAATACGGCCAAACAGTCGCTCGAATGGTGGACACTGAACCAAATTTTTGAAAGCAAATTTTAATGACTGACGAGACACATTTTAACCTCTCTGGCAGCGTGAATAAACAAAATTGCCGCATTTGGTGAACTGAGAATCCACACGAGATCCATGAAACGCCACTGCATGGCCGGAAATTAACTGTTTGGGCCGGCATTTGCTCCAAAACCATCATTGGGCCATATTTTTACCGAGAAAACGAAACGGTCGATGGAAACCGATATCGATGGATGTTGGTTCATTATGTCTGCCCGCAAATGCGGAGAAAGGTTTAGACGGTTACTGGTTTCGACAAGACCGTGCGCAATGCCTCACTGCGAATACAACAATTGAATTTCTGCTACGAAAACTCGCGGGACATCTAGTGTCAAAAAGAGAAGACATCGACTGGGACCCGTGATCACCGGACTCACCCCCCGGACTTCTTTTTGTGGGGTTATGTGAAAAGTAAGGTTTACGCCAACAAATCGCAGACTATTGACCAACTTGAAGCAAACATTCGTATCGAAAGCGACGCTATAAAACCTTGAGAAGGTGCTGACAATCTCAGGAAAAAGATCGCAGTTTATGATGCTAATAAAGGTGGCCACTTAACTGATATTAAAAATAGTTTTAATAAATTGCAAATAACCAAACCAAGTAAATATACCTCTCTTATACAAATCAGTTTTTTTTTCAAAGTTACTCAATGTTTTCATGCCGACACAAGAGATGGCGCTCCCTGTATAATAAAAACTCGACAAATTTCAATCAAAATATCAGAATTTTTAATGCAAATTTTTAAAACATTTTGGGTACACAGTTTTGTAGCCCATTAAATTTTAGTATAGCGAAGTATATATATATATATGTTTGGCCGAGCTCCTCCTCCTATTTGTGGTGTGCGTCTTGATGTTGTTTCACAAATGGAGGGACCTGAAGTTTTAAGCTGATTCCGAACGGCAGATATTTTTTATGAGGAGCTTTTTCATGGCGGAAATACACTCGGAGGTTTGCCATTGTCTGCCGAGGGGCGACCGCTGTCGGAGAAAAAACTTTTTCCTAATTTTGATCTTTCACCGAGATTCGAACCAACGTTCCCTCTCTGAAATGCGAATGGCAGTCACGCACCAACCCATTCGGCTACGGCGCCGCGAAGTGCAACTCCGAAGTCACTTAAAATTTCGGCTGATCATTGATAATTTTTTTCCCTGACGATATATCGCATTTCCTCCGTATAAAAAAAAGTTCGTGCATTTGTCATACTCGCATAGAGAAAATGCGCAACAGCTTCAGGCGAAAAAATTATGAATAATCACCGAGAATTGTGAGCTACTTAAAACTTGCACTAAAGTTATGTTCCAAGAACATCAGGTGAACAATTAATCTCCCTGACCATTGCAATATTTTTCAAGCAGACGTCTTTGCGGTAGGAAAGGCTGCAGAAATAGCACTAGCAAGGACATCGAGCAATTCCAACATAAATATATACGTTGACAGTTAAGTAACAATAAAGGCAATAAACTCATATGAAATTTCATCTAAAAACGTTCTTAGGACCAGGGAAGCCATAGAGAGACTAGCCGCATACACACGGGTGCACATCTATTGGATACCCGGACATAAAGGCATTGTAGGAATCGAAATTGTAGATGAGATTGCCAAAAGCGCTGTTTACATACAATTCGAACAAGAAAACGTCATACTGAAACCTTTAAATACAGTTTACAATGACATCGCTGCGGACATGAAAACACGGATAGACAGGGGGTGGAATAATCTAGCCACTTGCAAAACCGCGAAAATCATGTGTGCACAGAATGCAGATAAATACGCCCGATTCGTCCTAGCCCTGTCTAGAATGGAAAGCAGAGCTATGGTAGGTATACTGACAGGCTACAATTTGGTAGCGGCACACGCATACAAGATACGAATTACAAACAATGATAACTGCAGATTTTGCGTTGAACTAGAAGAGAGCAAAACGTTAAAACACATTCTATGTCAGGTAGAACCAGATTGAAATACTTAGGAGCTTTATAATATGACAAGTTAGAATGCCTCTCGGGGTTAGAGCTTTAGAGTTTACTTAGATTTCCAAAAGCCGCAGACGTATGACAAAATGTCTACTACTCGTACAAAGAAACGTAAGGGTCAAGCTCCATCTGGTACCACTAAGGACCAATAGGGCCAGGTGATGGCTTTCAGCCAACCAGGTCAACCTAACCTAACCTATATTCCAAGAAGTACCCAGAGACGAATCCCGGAATCCCACAATTACTTTTAAAATGTCCCGAAAAAATATGCCCTACTGCATAAATAAAATACAAATTAATCATTCGATTTTTAGTAATAACTTTTTTAGAATAAAAAAAACCTATTGTGAGTGATGGAAAATGTTGACTTGGTCCTTTAGGTGCCCCATTACTTATTTGTTTGTGTACTGCAGCTGTCTAGTTCACAGGTGTCAAATATGATTGACGTAAGATGCTATTTGCAACAGTATAAATCTTCCGATTAGGTGATTAATTTTGCGCCACCTTGTACAACTTCAAACTCTCTTTCTAGCTGCGATCACGCTTCAGTAGGTAAAGGCAAATTTCTATCATGAAGTGTATTTCTATCATTTAAATGCTTCTAATAAAGAACTTTTTGCTAGTGCATAGCCGGCGAACTTGAAAATAGCAACTAAATCTCATCTCAACATCTCAGAGCCTTTAGCCGTTTTAGCCTGAGGAGAACTACTGCTCTTATAGAAGTTGTAGTCAAATGATGTATAACTACAAATACAATGCATACATACTTACAAATCGCCTTGCTTGAGATCCACTCAATATGAAATTCACCGTAAAGCTCATTGGGCATTACAGGAGCTCAATGGTAGTTTGCATAACTGCTTTGACATTAACGTGGCACAATTACGTCAAAGTTAACGCAAACACTTTAATTTACTAACTATACAAACATACTTGTACATATGTATGTAAGTATATAAATATGTTTGTATGTGTTTACGTGGGGAATAACAAAAGAGAGATTAGCTGGAAATATTGAATAAATTTTTGGAAAACCCAAGAGGTTAAATGTTTTGCTACAACCTTTTGTGACATTTTAAGTAACTTAAATTGAATTTAAATTTAAAATTAATTGAAATTATAAAATTAAAACTATAAAATAATTAAAATTAATTAAATTTAAATTTAATTAAACATTTTCTACAAACAGAAGAAAAAGCAGAGCTACTGAGTAAGAGTTGATTTCAGTTCTATAACAGCAGCTTCGGTATACAATTTTTTGCAGGTTTCGACGTACTTAAAGATTGCAAAAATCTCTCTAGAAAGTATTATGACCATCTAAAGTATTTTCGGAGTGACTTTTTTGGTAATTAACAAATCTCATGAAAGTCACTTAAAATCTACAATTGATGGCGTGAATATGATTGCTCTGGTGAAATCCAAAATTGCTGAATTGTTCACATTCATCTAGAGAATAATTGCTCAGATGTTAGATTTGGGAAATGGTCTTTATTTTTTTATTTTATTACATTACGGGACATAGCAACAACAAACTGGGAACACTGCTTAGTTCCCATAGAATTCTCATTAAGAAAGCATAATTAAAGCCAACTTTTTTCAGGTGGTTAGGACAGTCAACTGATCCACTAAAAAGGTCGGCAACAAAACAACAAGAAAGATAGGCTGATCTGCTGCTTAGAGTTTTTACACTTAGAAGTGCCTAACTTGATTCGAAAGAGGGAAAAAGTTCACTAAAATTCAACAAATGAAGAGCGCATTTGAAAATTTGTTTCTGTATTCCCGATCTTCGAGTAAAACATGCATAATGCAACCCTAAACTTACTATGTTACTCTAGTAACAAGTAAGCAACTTCAAAAATATGATGAGCGATCACGTTGGACAAACTCAGGTATACTACATATGTATATGTATATGTGTCACTAATGCTTCTTCAAAACATTGTCGCTACAGATCAACCACTTTTGTGTGAATTTTAAACAATTTTCGAAGCTCTTCTTCCACGTCCACTGCGGTGAATTCAAAATCCATGCATCAATCGCTTCTTCGAGCGTTGGTAAAACACTAGCTTCGTATTTTAATTTTGATCCGCGGTAATAAGAAAAAATTGTTGGCCATCAAGGCAAAGTATTACATGGGATTATCCATCCATTGATGTATTGAATGCCAAAAAATTCACTTGCTTGAGCCGAGTAAGGAAAGGTATTGTATGTTTTCGAATATTTCTGACAAACAAGTCCTGCTGTGCCATTCGAAATTCACTACTGTATATTCCTAATATTATCGTGGCGACATGCTAAATTATTTTGCAGCAGAGGGTTTGCTTCCAAGTGCCTCGGTGCGAAATACCTGTTCTGAATTTACCTCATTTCGCCATACTCCCAAAATCGATTGTTGTTTAGTGTCGGGTTAATGTACATAGTTCCTTAATTCGGTATATATTTCAGTGTGCTGCAATTGAATTTAGAGATCCAAACGACACATGGTTGTTTTGAAGCATTACCACGACAGTCTACTGGTTTTGCGCCTAAGAGCTTCACTTTGTCTTCATTTCGTGCCTTTATTAGTATTCTCCCTGTTTCAAAAATAACAAAAGCAACTAACCTGGTGCTAACAGAGGGCAAGATTTGTGAAAGCAATCTGCCTTAGAAAGATCATCAAATAAATCATTTGTTGGAGTGGCGTACTAAGAAATAGGAGGAAAGTTTTCGTGGTTCGTTCTGGCTATCGCCCAGAGAACTGGAGGATAATTCCCAAGCCCTTATAAATAACAGCCATTTCAAATATTGAAACCTATTTCCATGTGCACATCTTAAATCTGACCCCAGAAGTTATTCAAAGTGAAAATATCTTATTGGCGGACAAAATGTTCATGCATTATGCGAGTTAGGCAAATAAACAAATATAAATGAATAGGAAAAATCACATGTCAGTTCAATCCTTCTGGCACAACAAGCAATTTTGGATCATCTTCACGAAATCCACCCAGTAACGAAGTTGGACCACGATGGCTCGAAAAGGTGAGTGGCAGAAAAACTTCGCATCAAAGTGTTTTCATCTTAATTAAATTTTTCGACCAATAAAAGTTGTTTATGTAATTATAGACATATCTCGAAGCTCTCTAATGTATCCCAACTTTTTGAATGTGCCATCAAAGAAAAATATATTTCCCAGTTAAGAGTTCAGCACGGGTTTGTATCCAGAATACAAATCTGGCTATTTTTAGTGAGTTTTGTGTCTCAACTTCATACCGCTCACGCAGCTGACGCACGGGCATCAGCTGTCTGTTCGTTGGCTAAATAACAGTCCAGAGTATTGTTAATAAGCGCGCGGTAGCATTTTGCCGCGAAAAAAGAAAATCAATAAAGGATTTCAAACATAATAGTGCAATTGCATTATTTTTGGCTGGAAAAGCACAACCAGCAATTGTTCATGAGCTCGGGCACCTTAGAGTAAATAAAGCTTTTGTTTATCGAGTCATTACTCGTTACAATGATACCGGCAGTATCGCGAAACGTCATAGAGGTGGTCATCAAAATACTGCAACGTCACGTGAAATGGTTCAAAAAGGGAAGAAGCGACTTGAGCGAAATCTCCGACGAAGTGCTAATCAAATGGCGAAATAACTGAAAAAATCTGACCGTAGCATCCGCCGCATACTGAAAAAAGAGCTCAAAGTCAAGCCTTATATGATCCAAAAGGTGCATGATCTCACACCAAAGCAAAAACAAGTCAGGCTTGAGAGAGCGGAGGAGTTCGGTCAATTTCCGAACATTGTGTTTTCTGACGAGAAAATTTTTCAAATTGAGCAATTCGTAAAATCACAAAACGATAGGGCTTATTTGATCGACCGTTCATACGAGAAGTTGAGTCATCGATTGGCCACCAGGAGGTAGCACCCGCCACAGGTAATGGTTTGATCCGCTGTAACCGCAGTTGAGCGCTCTCCAATCGTTTTCATCGAGCCTGGCGTCAAGATAAATGCGAAATATTATCGGGAAAGTATTCTGGAGGTTGCTTTGAAGCCAGGGGCAGACAAACATTTCAGTGGCAGGCAATGGACGTTTCAACAGGACTCGGCACCGTGTCACAAAGCTGGAGTTAACCAAGAAGAGTTCCGAGTTTCATGACGTCCACTCAATAGCTTTCAAATTCACCAGACGCGAATCCGATGAATTATTCTCTTTGGGCCATTTTGGAGAGCAAAGTCCGCTCTAAAATATTCACTAGTCTCGAGGCGCTGAAAAAGTCATTGTCCGCGAGAGGGCCAAAGTACCTGCAAGTCACATTCGGGCAGCTCGCGATTCATTTATGGACCGTCTTAAGGCCATAGTCAAGGCAAACGGTGGTCATATATAGCAAAAGTAGTTGTTTCTTAATTTTAAACATTTAATTTTTAAAAACTGAATTTCTGGCCTTTTTAATTGGTTACACTTCGAGTGCCGGACCCTGTGTTATACGCCGACGATCTGAAGATGTATCAGATGTTAGGAATACTGCAGATATGACCAAACTCCAATCCGAACTAGATGAATTATAAAGGGTGGTTAAATTTCAAGGGCCGATGTTGAATGTGAACCACACCTAAACGTCAACGACACTGTTGGACTTCTTTCTTTGGGGTTATTTGAAAGAAAAGGTGTACGTCGATAAGCCAGCAACGATTGAAGAGCTAAAGGATGAGATAATTCGGCACATTAACGGCATAGAACCTCAATTATGCCTCAGCGTCATCGAAAATTTTGACCATCCGATGGAGGTGTGCCGCCATTTGGCCGATATATTGTTCCATACGTAATTGAGGAATGCCAATATTATCATAATAAAGAGAAATGACAATAATTTACTAAAAAAATTTTCTTTCATTCAAAATCAACACCGGCCCTTGAAACTTAACCACCATTTATTATTGGTGCCTGAGAGCACACTTTTCTTTAAATATTACAAAATGCGTCCATAGTTTCTTTCAAAATCATGCAACTTTTTAAAAAACCCAGTATAGCTTCCCTGGAGGAATCTTGCAATCCATTCAAGAATTTAAGGATCTTGACGTTATCTTTGATATTCAATTTCCATTAATTGGTCATATTAATTTTGTCGTTTGAAGGGCATACGTTATGCTTGTTTTTGTACGGCGTAACAGCGTTGATCTTACCGATCCGTACACCATAAAACTGCTTCATACCTCTTTTGTTCGCTTGCATCTGGAGTATGCTGCAATAATCGGGCGCCCTTTCCAGCACAGTTTTACATTGATAGGACAGAGCGCATGGAGAAGGTATTTCTAAAATTTACCTAGCGCTGCTCGATATTAAATCGCTCGACAAAAGAAGGTCAATATTACATATATTTAAGTTTTTTTTTTGCATTAAACAAGGAGTCTATGACTGCCAGTCACTTTTAGAAATAATAAAAGTTAATGTTCCGCGGAAATATCTTCGTTCTTCGTTGCCTTTCTATGCAGATAAAGTTAGAACGAATTATGCACGTAAGCCACCTATAGGAAGGACTGTGTGCAAATTTAACCAAAGCTCAACATCTGTCGGTACTGATTTTTTTTTCTAAAATAATTTTTACTGATATTCAGAATACGATGCCCTAATTTAAGTTTATTTGAAAATTTGTCTGTAAGAAATTACTTACATGCAAATATTCAATAAATAAATAAATAAATAAAAAATAAATTGTGAACATATACATCTGCACGTGCATACATTTCCACACGAAGGCTTATACATTTTCTCAACTGAATTCACGATTTATCAAAAAAACGAAGTCGGTTAGGCATCGCTATTAGGAAAAACCATTTCCATTATTTGCTGTTTCATGGGCACACGAAGTTTCAAGCGGGCGCCTAAGTACTACCATCATTAAATATGTCAAGAACAACATTGAAAAGTGTCCATACCAGAGTTGATATACTCCCTTTCGTATTGTCATATCTAAGAGCTGGAATAGCCACCCTCGTATGAGGTGTAAAGTTCTGAAATGAAAACGGCTTAGGGCTTCTCCGCTTCATCTACTAAACGAACTTTTGCCAGGCCCGTCGCATTTACCTATTTTCTCCTGCTATCTCTGCTCCATATATGCACTCCACATACGTCGCTTACCATTTTCATTATAAGAGCAAAAGTATGCTTGCAATTATGAACTCGAAAATGTCAAGTGCCAAGTGTCGAGAGTAAAGTGAAAAGGCAGTTGTCATGTCACAGCAGCATCCCACTGTCAGCCATGTTAATGCATTTGAATGTTTATATGCAAATCGGTGTGTAAGTTGGCCAACTGTTGGGAAATTACTTGTGAATACCAGTCAGCTGACAACATGCCAGTCATCCTTTAAAAATATTACCTGTTAGTAAGTTAATAAGTGCTGCATGCGTCGTGGATGACTAGTATTGCGATATATTTTTTTTCACACGCTGTCATATTCTCAGTCGTTAGCCAGCCTTTAGACATGGCGACCAGTCAGGCTTCTCAAGCCATGACATCATTCATTTAATGGACGATTCTGTGCGTGTTGCCATCCATCAGTCATGCATACAGTTAGTGTTTCATTTCGCCTATTCATCAGTCATTCAGTCGGCTATTCAATCAGCGCAGTTGGCGCATTCAGCCATTCAGCATGACTTTTTGCTATGCTTACAGCCAGTCATTTTCAGCGCAGTCACTCATTTCCTTCCATTTACATGTAGGCATACCCGTGCTGTACTTCCTATTTTCTTCGGCTGCTGTCAAACTCTCACAACGTGCATTTAATTAAATACACGCAATTCGTATTTTCTATTTTCATTTCGAATTTCTGCGCCCGAATGCATACAAAGACTTAAATGGGAATCAAACAGCAGCACGTCGGACATACGCGCGTGTGTTTGTGTGTATGCGCATTGTAAAAACTTCAGTATATCATTACGTTGGTATGCCTGTGAAGATGAGTTGTATAAGTCGTGCTTCCTGTTTTTATTTGCGGGCTCTTGTTGATCTTACGTACGTTTGTTGTTGCAGTTTTTGTTCTTGTTTTTGCTTTTGTTATTGTTATTGTCCTCGAACATTCAGAGTACATTATCGTTATAATGGCAGCAGCTCAAGTTTTATGAGAAAAGTTTGTCGTTTACTTTTGGTTGGTAGTAACCTCAAACAAATGCATGCATACCTATTTAAATAACGGTCTCATACATATTTATGCAAGAGCTAGGGACGTCAATATTGGTGATCTATGCAGATTGATTGCGGGATTTCGAGATTTCGAGATGCCGTCAGGAGTTTACAGTTTTTTGATCAGTAAAATAGAGTTTATACAAAGTATTAATTCTCCAAGTTTGTATTTGAATAAGTTTTTTACAGAATGAAAGAATAATTTTGAGTGACTGAAAAGTTTATTATAACCTTTCGCTGCTCCATTGCTGTTTGTATGCTGCAGCTGTCTAGTTCGCAAGTGTCAAATATGATTGACGATAGGGTGATTAATTCTGCGCCACTTTAGATAAAACCATAAGTAATAATTATATGAGCTTTTCGCATCCAAATATTTCCATTTCCTCTTCCTCTATAGCCCCAAAACTAGAATCCAAAACGTTGAGTGATCTTCACAATAGTGATCACTACCCTATTATTACATCTCTCTCCATGCCACAATTTTACAGAGTTAAACCTAAACCTAAATTTATAACAGAAAGAGCTGATTGGGAAACTTTCTGTTCTAGCATAATACACCTATCAAGTAAAAAAACCTGAGTCACATAATGTAAACAAAGAAGCTTTTACTATCAAGCCCCCCGTTCAGCGGCGAATATTTCTATCCCACAAACTTGCAGCAAAAAGTTCTCTGCGAAACTTCAATATTGGTCAAACGTGCTCTTCATTCCGAGGAAAACTAAACAATCTTCTTGGGCGGAGTACAAGCGAACTAGGTCTGACGAGAATCTTGTAAAATACAAAAAAGCCAACGCATGCTTCAGGCGCGAAATAAAAGCGTCGAAAAGGCAAGCTCTAGAAACTGTTACTGCCAGCATAACACCCTTCTCTAACCCAAAAAAGATCTGGTCAGATATAAAATATCTTACTTCTTCCTGTCAGCGTAACCGCATCCCTTTTATACACTCGCCAGAAGGCGCAATATATTCCCCCAAGGAAATCGCCGACAAATTTGCAATAACTTAGTCAAACTATTCACATAGTTCAAACTTTCATCCAGATTTTAGCTGTAAAAAGTCAAATATTGTACGAAAATGTTATCACAATTCCTCACCCTCCTACGAAACTCTCTGTTCAGAATCTCGCATAACTTTAGAAGAATTTAACTTAACTCTTTCTTCGTTGTCAGGTAAAGCATCAGGTTCTGATAGAATAACGTACAATATCTTAAAAAATTTGCCATTCGCCTTAAAATTGCGCGTTGTTAATTTGTACAATTCGATATTAGAACAAGAAACATTTCCACAATCATGGAAAATTGCTGCAATAATCCCGATTCGCAAACCAAACAAACCAAACTCCCTCATTTCCAATTTCAGGCCTATATCCTGAAAGTTTTGGAGAAGATCATTGCTCGACGTCTTGTATGGTTTGCCCAGCAAAATAACCTCTTAAGTTCAAATCAGTTTGCATTCCAGAAAAACTTAGGCGTTATAGATCCACTACTTATCTTTGAAAACTTTGCCTCAACAGTGCTAAACCATGTTTCAGTACTTAGTATATACTTTGAAACGGCGTATGATAAAATTGGCTCGCACGTTGTCTTGGAAGAGCTTAGTCGCTGGAAAGTCGGAGAAAAAATATACTTATACTTATGTAATCGCAAATTCTTCGTGCGTGTAAACAACAACGAGTCTAATATTCTCCCACTTTTCAACGGAATACCCTAAGGGTCTCCTCTTTCTGTAATCTTGTTCATAATAGCGTTCAAAGAAGTCAGCTCTATCATATCCTACGTACTGATTTTCTCTAAAACTTCCGATTTAACAACTGTCAAAAACTCATTCACTGACGTCCTCTCTAAACTCGAACTTTGGTTGAAATCATCAGGTGCAAGTATGTCTATTAACAAAAGCTCCACTTTTCACATTTGTCGTAAACATATGGCAAGTGTACTTTCCCCTCAATATCCTTTTCTAACGTCACATTTCCCCACACTAACACCCTAAAAGTACTCGGAGTTATATTTGATAAAAAACTAACTTTTAAGCATCATTGTGAACATATTAGAATAGGCGCATTATCAAGATTAAATATAATTAAGTACTTGTCTTCAAAACACTGTCTAGTTCATACACAAACGATGCTAAATATAACTAGAGCTTTGATGTTATCTAAGATAGACTTCGGATTAGCTATTTACGGACATTGCGCATACACCCATCTGAAAGGCCTAGAAGCGCCTTATCACGCAGGAGCTAGAAGTTTCCTTTCCTACTTCTCCCATTTATGCCATCTTAGCGCAAGCTGGTCTATCTACCCTTGTGGAAAGGGTATCAAATAACACGCTGATGTGTATCCCTCGAGTTTTATATTGCAGAAACAAGCTTTTGTTTGAATGCGTTTCTTCATGTCAACACAAGACAATTAAAAATGGCCGAAAATCAACGATTTCAGAAATTTTAAATCAAGCCAAAGAACTGAACATACTTATATCACCTGTTCTCGTAGGAAAACTGTCTCATCCAGAATGGATCGTACCAAGCTATTTAGTCATAAATAACTTACTGCATCATCAAAAAAATACTACCGGCCCCGATGAATTCAAGCAATTATATCTTGAAACTGTTTCTCCTTTGAAATCAGACTGGGATCAGTTATTTACTGACGGATCTAAAACCGATACCTGTACTTCATTTGCCGTAACAAACGAAATAGGTACCACTATAACCGTTGGAGTTTTACCAAGCTACTGCTCAATTTTCACAGCCGAAGCTGCTGCGTTACTTCAAGCGGTATACTTCGCTTCCCAAAAAAATCGTCAATATACATATAATATGCAGTGACAGCAAATCAACAATCGAGGCTAGTCTGAACCCAGCTAATAACTCTCCAATAAACACAAAAATGCGCAACATGCTCGCACAGCAAAAAGGTTCAATCAAACTTATGTATGTGGATTCCGGGTCACAGTGGCATCAAAGGTAACGAACAGGCCGACAGTAGAGCTAAGAAGGCAACCAAAGAGCCGTCGCCAATTGGACACACCAAGTGAAGTCCTTCTCCATCTGATCTTTCCAACGCAGAGGAGGCCTTCCTCTTCCTCTACTACCACCAGCTGGTACCGCATCGAATACTTTCAAAACCGGAGCGTTTGTATCCATTCGAACGGCATGACCCAGCCAACGTAGCCGCTGGATCTTTATTCGCTGCGCTATGTCTATATCGCCGTAAAGCTCATACAGCTCATCGTTCCATCGTCTGCGATATTCGCCGTTGCCAACGTGCAAAGATCCAAAAATCTTACGCAGAATCTTTCTCTCGAACACTCCAACCGTCGCTTCATCGGATGTTGTCATCGTCCAAGCTTCTGCGCCATACGTTAGGACGGGCATGATGAGAGTCTTGTAGAGTGTTGCCTACTTAGTCCAAAGTAGCACTTGTTGGCAAGAGAGATTCTACGTAGGATTTCAAGGATGACATTGTTATTGGTGTTAATGCTGGTTCCTAAATAGACGAAGTCTTTTACAACCTCGAAATTATAACTGTCTACAGTGACGTGGGTGCCGATACGCGAGTGCGCCGACTATTTGTTTGAAGACAAGTGGTACTTCATTTTGTCCTCGTTCACCATAAGACCAATTCGCTTTGCCTCTTTATCCAGTTTGGAGAAGGCAGAACTACAGCGGGGTTGTTAAGGCCGATGATGTCAATATCATCGGCATACGCCAACAATTGTACGCTCTTATAAAAAATTGGGCCTGAGCGATTAAGTTCTGCGGCGCGTACGATGCTCTCCAACATCAGGTTAAAGAGGTCACACGACAGCGAGTCATCCTGTGTGAAACCTCGTTTGGTATCAAACGGCTCGGAGTGGTCCTTTCCAATTCTGACGGCGCTGCTCGCGTTGAGCAACGACATCTTACACAGCCGTATTAGTTTTGCGGGGATACCAAATTCAGACATCGCGGCATACAGGTAACTCCTTTCCGTACTGTCGAATGCAGCTTTGAAGTCGACGAAAAGATGGTGTGTGTCGACTCGCCTTTCATGGGTCTTTTCCAAGATTTGGCGTATTGTGAATATTAGGTCGATGGTAGACTTTCCAGTTCTGAAGCCACACTGATAAGGTCCAATCAGTTGGTTGACGGTGGGCGTATTTCACACAATACGCTCGCTAGAACCTTATAGGCGATATTTAGAAGACTTATCCCGCGGTAATTGGCACAAATTGCAGGATCGCCCTTCTTATGAATTGGGCAGAGCACACTTAAATGGAAAACGGCAGGCATGCTCTCATCTGACCATATTTTGCATAGGAGCTGATGCATTCACCTTACCAGCTCCTCGCCGCCATGTTTGAATAGCTCAGCCGACAGTCCGTCGGCGCCCGCGGTTTTGTTGTTCTTTAGCCGCGTTATCGCTATTCTCACCTCGTCATGATCGGGTAGCGGAGCGACAATTCCGTCGTCAACGATTGGGGTATCGGGATCTTCACATTCTCGGTGATATGCGCAGCTGTCACTGTTTAATAGGTTCGAGAAGTGTTCCCTTCATAATTTAAGAATATTCTGTACGTCAGTCACCAGATCGCCGTCTTTGTTCTTACAGGAAAACGCCCCGGTCTTAAAACCTTCTGTAAGCCGCCGAACTTTCTGGTAGAATTTTCGGGCGTTGTTCCTATTTGCCAGCATCTCAAGCTCCTCGCACTCACGTATTTCGGCCTCTCGTTTCTTCTGTCGGATAATACGTCTCTTCTCTTCCTTTGTCAGCTCTCTGTAGCGATCCCACATGGCTCGCGTTGCGCCCGATCGCAGCGTGGCTCTATAGGCGGCATCCTTTCTTTCTGCGGCAGCATGACATTCCTCGTCGTACCAATTGTTTTTTCGGGCTCGCCGGAATCCGATTTCTTCTTTGGCGGCGGTACGTAGAGAACGAGAAATGTAGCTCCATTGTTTGTGCATGCCGGTTTGTTGGGCAGTACTCTCTGAGAGCAGGAGTGAGAGTCGAGTAGCGAATCTTCTGGCTGTCTGTTGTGATTGCAGCTTTTCGATGTCAAACATTCTTTGCGTAGGTAGTGATTCGAGTCGATGTTGGGTCCTTGGATCGTACGTACATCTAGTACACTAGAAGCGTGTCTTCAATCTATCACAACATGATCGATCTGGTTTCGCGTTTTTCGATTAGGAGACAGCCAGGTGGCTTGGTGAATCTTCTTATGCTGGAATCTGGTGCTGCAGACTACCATGTTTCGGGCACCGGCGAAGCCGACCAGCCTCTGTCCGTTACCGGATGTTTCGTTGTGCAGGCTGAATTTTCCGACTGTGGGACCAAAAATTCCCTCCTTGCCCACCCTGGCGTTGAAGTCGCCAAGCACGATTTTTATGTCGTGGCGGAGGCAGCGCTCATAGGAACGTTCCAAGCGCTCATAGAAGGAATCTTTGGTCGCATCGTCCTTCTCTTCCGTCGGGGCGTGGGCGCAAATTACCGATATGTTAAAAAATCGGGCTTTGATGCGGATTGTTGCGAGACGCTCGACCACCGGAGTGAACGACAGTACTTGGCGACGAAGTCTCTCTCCCACAACAAATCCAACTCCGAATTTGCGCTCCTTTACATGACAGCTGTAGTAAACGTAACAAAGTCCTACTCTTTTCTGTCCTTGTCCCGTCCATCGGATCTCTTGAATGGCAGTGATGTCGGCTTTACTCTCACGAGGACATCAACCAGCCGGGCAGTGGCACCATCCCCATTGAGGGACCGGACATTCCAGGTGCATGCCCTCAAATCGTAATCCTTATTTCGTTTGCAGTGGTTGTCATCAGTATAGGGAGGTCTCATCCGAGGGTTTTTTAAACTTTTCATTGGGGGGGATTTTAAAGTGGCGGGTCCCAAACCCAACGCACAACCAGCTATCCTGGAATGTTTCGCCTTCTCACGTTAGCTCACTCCCGAACGGGTGTTCGGAAGCTACCCAGAGGATACGTGGGCTAATCCCGGCCGTTGTGAGCTGCTTGAGTCATATGCAGAAGAATCGTCCCGGCCATTCCCAAGTGAATGGCGATCAGTAACTTTCCCCACTTGCGTGGACTTCTACACATGGAACCATCCTCCTGTGTTTTCATTATTGGGCCCAAAAAATCGTAATACTTAAAGCGCTTCTTTTAATTACACAACTAGCACTGAGTTTAAGGATCCTTACACCAAGAAGTTATTGTACATACAATGCATTTGAGAGAGCAAAATGTTGTATATAGCTGCATAATATAGAATCCGTTCCATGACGTCCACAATAAACGAACAGAACGTGTAAAATTTTTTTTTTCGAAAGTTGCTTATTAGATTGGAATTTTCATTTACCACTTCCTTCTTGTAGTTCAAGGGGCAAAACTAATAAGTTTGCGCACACTTAAAAGGATAAGGGTAATGCTGGGAATAACTTTTTTATTTGACATTACCAATGGCAACACTGATTGCCCGAAACTATTGGAATGGAAAAAATTGTATGTCCCTGCTAAAATTCTTTGACGGATCCACACATTTCGTATTGATGCCTATAAAGTAACTTACGCTATGAATGGACCAACTGCTCGGGCTCTAATTGAATTTTAAAACCTGGTATTAGACAAAATTTGATTTTTCAGATTTGGCATTGAAAATGCATTACTCTCTTATTTTAAGTAGAGTATGCATATTTAGTAAATAAGTAAATTTATATTTAGTCTATTAAAACAGATGTTCTCTCTTAACTGCTCAACTCTCTTCTTCTTAATTGGCGCGATAACCGCCTGGACGGACCACTTTTGGAAACAACGTAATTACGAAAATGTGTTTTCAATAAATCAGTTGATGCGGCGACTGTGTGGTAGGTAGTACTCTCTTCTTGAAACCACGTATCATTTAGATTATCTTTCCGTAAACACAAATGATAGACGGAATGTCAAAAAGATAATTGCCTTTATAGCAATTTATTAGGTTGGGGATTAAGTTCGTTGGACCTGAAGGACCTCCCATTCGAGCTCTTGGAGTGCGGGTTTAACAACTTGCGTAACATGGAGCCTGGCGTTGTCGTGAAGGAGTATGGTTTGACCATCTCGATCAGGGCTTTGCACTCGAATAGCCTCATTTACACGGCGTAGCTGGGCAATGTAGAGCTCTTTGTTCACCGTGGCCCTCTTTTCGAGCATTATCCAGTACACCATGCCCTCCCATCCCACCAAACACATTTCATGACTCTCGGCTTTGGCGCATCTCGTAGAGCCACCCACTCCTTGATTTGCCTCATATTGATGTATAGGCACCTTTTCCCATCTCCCGTGACCATTCGTTAAAAAAGCGCTATACCTTATATATATTTTAGATACATTTAGGCTATTTTTTCTGAGTGGTGCAAACTTGTAGGAAAATATTTTTGTTGCCTACTTTTTGGCGTTATATTTCATTGGTGGGGCGTGTTTTGGCCCCAATTTTTTGTCGTTTTTGTTTTGGTGCCTACTTTTTAGCGCTTATTTCCGTTTCCTAGCTAGTGCTTGTGCGTACTATAAAGTGCTAAAGTGCATTCCGGCGTCGGATTTATTGGTATTGCCTGGCGGTAATTTGTGCCGTTGCTGCGGTCCTGGAACCGCTGCGTTTGTGCGGGTGATAAACGCTCGGAGTAGTGCGCGTTTGTGCCCGGCGTTTACCTACACCGCTCGACCCTTCTCCGTTCTTTGTAAATTTTGTCTCTTTGTATTCTATGCAAATGATGTCAATTTATTTAGATACATATTCTTTCTCTCTTCCTCTCTCTTGTTCTCCCTCGGGTCCTTCCTCTTTCTTTGTCTGCCTTGAAAGTTTTACTTCTTTTATGTGTATTACGCTACACGCACATTTTTTTTATTTCGTTGAGCTCGTGAGGCACACAGGCTCCCAATTTTTCGGTAAATCCCATTGAATGAAGGTGATTGAGAATCGTTTTATGATCGCAGTTCATTTTTTTCGCCAAATCACTACTGGTTTGTCGACCGTTCTCCTTGAAAAGTGATTCGAGACGTTCTTCATCGATCTCAGAAAGCCTTCCGCTGCGGAACGTGTCATCGATCTCAATGTCGCCATTTTTGAACTTTGCAAATTATTTCCGTGTTAGAGATTTTCCATGCACGTCGCACGTCCCGGGCTGCTTGGGCAGCTTTTTGACCTCGTTGAGAAGCAAAGAAGAGCAGGTGTCGAAAATGTTGATTTTTACCTACTGAGTATTCCATTTAAAATTAATAAAAAAGTAAATAACAAAAATACAATTAGCATAATTTTTTAGAGCAGAAAGAGTTCCATCGAATCAATACTTAGCTTTGCCAAATAGCAAATAATTCGTTGTGAAATAAAAGAAAACATAAAACCTCTATGAACTTATTCCCCAACCCAATAAAATACCTATTTGAAAACATGCTAATTATGGTAAGGTTGCAGCGGTTGTTTACTATGAGACACACTCAGGCTCATATCCCATTGAGATGCCGCATGGAACAATTTTCCTTATCTCTCCTAAAACCAGTGTGTGCTTTTCAAAAATTCTAGAAGATGCCTGTTATCCACAGAACTGAGATTTTGCGAATCATTAAAAAAAATTTTCAGAAGTTGAAAAATCGTTTCTTCCCTCTATTTCATTTAAATAGCCTCTACAGAAGTCGTTTGTCTGCACGGCCAACCTCTGGGCGTCAGTAGGTTAAGACTGCGCTTATTTTGGCTTAGCAGATAATTTGTGCGTTTAGCATTCAGAGTCGACAAAAATTATCGGGCGACTGCAAATGATTTCTCTTATCAATTTCTCGCAAATACCTGTAGTAGCGCTGACGATATATTGCCTGCATATCTAGTGGAAGGAAATTTACTGCCGCATGTAATGCTTGCGATGGCGTGGTTGACATTGCACCGGCTGTGAGATCAGGTAAGAGTCTGTGATCCTTTGTCAACCCTTTTAATGTTTACCCTGTGCTCAAGGGCATTCCGGCAAATTTCCATAACATAATAGAAAATTGGCCCAACTACCGCTGTATAGAGCCAATGTATTATACTGGGTTCCATCACCAATTTCTTCCCAATTAACCTTCTGCAGGAGTACAACGCCGTCATTGCTTTGCGTACTCTAACCGCAACTGTGAGTTCCTCATTTCGGTATTCGGTATTCTAATTGCCAGCGAGTCAGCGATTCCGGTATTTCCATACTTACATTTGAGCAGCTGCTCACAATCATTGCCGGCATATGTGGACTGTTTCTTCTATCTTGGATCTGTGACTGCTCTTAGTTTGAATGGCAACCAAGCAACGACTAGAGAATCGAGCAGCAAACTTTTATTAGCTGCATATAAACTAAATTAATTTTCAGGTACGCATTGCTTTCACACACACACACATGCACACACACACGCGCTCAGTTGCTTCAAAATCTATATTCATATGCAAATGTAAATGCATACCAAAACTGTGCATTCAAGCATAAATCTGCATGCTTGCAAAATGAATTTACATACCTAAATATGTAGGTATTTATGTAGATACGATTTTAAGCCAAGTTACTTATACATTCGTAGTTGTTATTTTGCAGCTGAACAGGCAAAATCCAGAATTTCTCTTGCTTTCTTGACTTGATTGGAATTGGTTGTATTTTTATTGAGAAATTTGTAAGTATTTTAATATTTTGTTGTTGCTCGTGGCAAAACTGCTGTGAATTGTGCTTTTATTTTTCTTAATAATAGTTTTGTAGTACCCAACTTTGGTATTTTAATCTGTTTTTCTGTTGCTCAAATTTCAATTGGCTCCTATCTGTTACGTGAGCAATTTAAGCTTCTTATAAATATTTTAGTTCAGTGCAGTCACATCAATTATTCAATCAAATGAAAGACAATATTCAAATTTCCAACAAAGCCTTTTGCTGAGTGGGTAGGATTTTCGACAAGGCTTGGCATTGTATGTATAGGGTGGGCCATGTAAAATTTGCTGTTTGAGTCGGTTATAAAAAAGAACTAATCAATATTTTTTCAAACTTGTTTTTTTATTTTGAAGATTAAACATTGTCATTTATGAATGAAAAATAATATCGTTCAAACGACTTCCACGACTAGCTTTACAGTAGGCCATTCGATCAACCCAATTTGGAAGCACCTTTTCTATTGTTTGGGCTCCAATTTCATGAATGGCAACTTCGATTTCGTGTTTTAAAGCATCAATCGTCTCTGGATGGTTCGCATAGCATTTGTTCTTAACGGCTCCCCACAAAAAATAGTCCAACGGGCTTAAATCACAGCTCCGAGGCGGCCAATCGATATCGGAATTCTAAAACGGTAGCCAAAAGTTCGAGTGTAACTTTGGCAGTGTGACAAGTTGCACCGTCCTGTTGAAACCAAATGTCATCCATGTCATCCTCTTCAATTTTTCGAAACAAAAACTCGATGAGCATGTCACGGTAACGCTCGCCATTTACTGTATCCGCGGCTCCTCGCTCATTTTCGAAAAAAAATGGCCGGATGATGCCGCCAGACCAAAAACCGCACCAAACAGTGACTCGTTGTGGATGCAGTTGCTTCTCTACAGTAACGTGTGAATTTTCTGCGCCCCAAATCCGACAATTTTGCTTATTGACGTAGCCACCGATGTGAAAATGAGCTTCATTAGAAAAGATGATTTTTCGGTAAAAATGCTCATCTTTGGTCAAACGATTTTCTGCCCATTGAGTGAACCGAAAACGCATTGGATGGTCATTAGGCTTCAGTTCTTGCACCAATTGAACTTTGTAAGTCTTCATACCGAGTTCTTTATGCAAAATTCTCCTGAAAGAAGTGCGTGAAATGTTCAATTCTTGAGAACGATGACGAGTTTAGCTTGTTGGATGTTCACGCACATTTTCGGACACAGCAGCAATGTTTTCGGGTGTACGCACTGTAGGAGCACGTCCACGTGTTGTTTTATCCATTAACGATTCACTTTCACGAACACGATTAACAAATTGATCCACAAACTGTTTTGCTGGCAAATCTTTGTTTTGGACTTTTTTTTTCAAATTTCTCACAGTTTGCGTAGAAGACTCACCACTTTCGAAATAGGTTTTCAATATTTCCCAATTTTGTTCAAGCGTATAGCGTCCCATTTCATAAATGTCAAACCTTTAAGCAAAAAGCGAACGCTATATGGCCCACCCTGTACTTGCATAAGTGATTGTGTCTTAAAACGCTGTAATATAGATATCAGCAATAGAGGAGTGTAAAGAAAGTAGCAGAAAACTCGGCTTCAATAGCGAATAATCAGTTTTCACTGCCCAAAAGCTTATAATGCAGATAAGAATATCAGAAACATTGTTTTCTTCATATTCAAAAACATCCAAACTGTGAGACTGTTTCAACTCTGATTTAATTAGGTTCGATGGAGCAGGAGTTGTGCTTTCACTTAATCTGCCCGCCGGTAAAAGAAGCTAAGCTCTGGTTTCCAAATATTTTTTTAGTGACGTACGAACCGATTCAGTTGCGGCGGCCGCTAATGAATTCTTCTTCTTCATAATTACCGCGATAACCACTTATACGATTTTGGTTAAGCTTAACAAAGTGCCCAAGTCGTTTCTTTCTCGTGCTAACCGGCGCCAGTCGGATACACCAAGTGAAGTCAAGTCCTTCTCCACTTGATCTTTCCAAAGCAGAGGAGGTCTTTCTCTTTCTCTGCTACCACCAGCAGGTACCGCATCGAATAGTTTCAGAGCCGGAGCAGCTAATGAATTACGGCCGTTTAAATTGAAGTATTTATTTATACGGAAAAGCATATTTTCTACAGAAAGAGTGAATTTAGCAGATGTTTGAATTGGCTTAATTTCATTCCAAGTCTTCTCTGATGTTTCGACTTCTTTCTGAACCGTTCTCCGTCACAATATTTTTAGACGACTAACCTTGCGAATACCCTGCGGGTTCCAGTCCAGTGTTTGACGACAGATCTCCCTCAACTTTCACAGCTTTATCAAATTTGCCATCTCTCGTACAGGCCGTCGAGACAGGCCGTCTAATTGTTTCCGAGTCAAGTTTCTGATCCATACAAAATAACCGATATAACATTGGGCTTGAAAATTCGGAGCTCTGTACGGAGACTGAAAATAATCGACGAATATATAAGGAAATAAAACTAAATAGTTGGTGTTTCGTATAAGTATAATTTCGCTCTACCCAAGTACAAAACAAAAGTGTCTGCTTTCGAAATTTGCTCACCATTTAAGAGGAACGGGCAGCTGTTCGTATATCGAATATTCATAGCTTTCGTTTCGCGCGATTTATTTTCAAGCCTGCACTCAGTGATGCTGAGAATAAATGGTCAGTTTTGTTTTGCATGTCGGTGTGTTTGACGGAGAAAAGGCAGACATCATCAGCGTTGGCAAGGTCTTCAAAATGTTCATGGAAGTTCCAGTCCTATCCCCTCCCAATGCAGATTTTTCGTATAGTATTTGCTGAATGAGGCGCCGAAAATTGCAAGGGTCTACTGGGTTCAAGTTTGCTGGTTAGGTTAAGTAAGGTTAAATGGATGCCCCAGCTAAGGGTTCACTTGGACAAATATTAAGAAATTCGTCCGTTGTGGTGCCTTACATGGGAGAGGGGAAAGGAGATGGGAAGGAAGAAGGAGCCTTGGGATTAGATACGATGATGACCATACATTTTACGACGGCGCCGACGGAGGCTGATTTGCGTTCGTAGTTAGCCGTAACAAGCTACTGATGAACTTCACCAAATTTATGATATTTACACCGGCTATATCCGCAGGCGTAGCGAAAAAGTGAGAGCCCAGATGTCTAAGACTTTGCCAGACGAGAGCAGGGCAGCTGAGATGGTGTTGAAATGATTCCACCTCGTCCTCCAGACAGTTTCTGCAGAACGGACTTGACGCAATCCCAAGTCTCACGGCGTGAACACCTAACGGCCAATGTCCGGTAAGGATGCCCACCAAATTTGAGAGCTGGGGCTTTATTAGCCTTAGGAGTTCCCTTGAGCGTCCCTGATCTACCCGTGGCCAGGAGGATCTCGCGACCTTGCACGTTTGCGCACTAGCCCAGCGCTCGCTGAGTTGACTCGAGGCCCATATTTCCAGGAACAGACCACAGGTTCTCAGGGGAACCCCAATTCTCTCATTTCGCGACGAAACCGTCTCCAAAGTTCCCTGTCTAGCCAGCTCATGAGCCCAGCAGTTTCCCTCTATGCCGCTGTGCCCGGGAACCCAAATGAGCCTGATGATAAGGTATTCGGATGCAATCGAGAGAGAAGCCAGACATTCCCCGACCAATCTCGAACGCACAAACAACGAACCCAAGGCCCTAATTGCCGATTGCCTATCGGAGTAAATATTTACTTCCTTAACGGTAATTACCGAATTAAGCAACCAGTTCACCGCTTCTTTAATTGCGGATACCTCCGCTTGGAAAACACTACAGTGGTTCGGGAGCCTAAATTTAAGGTTGATGGGAGGCTCCTTACAGAATACTCCCTCACCAACCCTTCCGTCCAACTTCGAGCCATCCGTGAACATGTTTGCCATGCCTTGCCGCCGAATGTTGCACCCCGCCCACTCATCCCTTGAAGGAATGTGAGTAGAAAAAGGTTCGCTCGGACCTAGCGTGGGTGTACAGTGGTCCAGCACCATAGGGATGAACGCAAAGTTTTTAAGAATGCTAGAGTGTCCGTAACTTAAGTCTAGCCTATGGCCCGAACACCTTAATCTGATTGCGGCGCGTGTAGCGGTAGTTTTACCTCCAATGTACACGGGCGCCACATTCAGCATAGCGTTAAGCGCTAGAGTAGGAGTGGTACGGAGAGCCCCACTGATTCCAATGAGGGCAGACCTTTGTACCCTCTCCAGCTTCTTAACTGATACCATCCTTTCTAGCGAGTTCCACCAGACAAGGACTCCGTATAGCAAGATTGGTTTTATAATCGTGTTATAAAGCCAAAAAGTGGCTTTAGGCGAGAGGCCCCATCTTTTGCCGATAGCCCCCTGCAACCATACAAGGCGTCTGTTGTCTTTATGATTATCTCCTCAATGTTTGGCTTCCATGTAAGACCTCTGTCAAGGATGAGTCCCGGGTACTTCATCTTGTCAGAGAGCACCAACGGAGCGCCCGATATTGAGGGGAGAAACACTCTTGGTATTTTGTATTTCCTCGTAAATAAGACAAGCTCCGTCTTCAGAGGATTTGTCGAAAGGCCGCAATTTGCTGGACATTCAAAGATATATTTTGTGATATAGTTGTTATGTTTCAGCCACAACGAAATGGTGGCGAAAATAATGTGTGCCGGTCATAATCTTCTTCTTATATTTGCAGTTACGAAAGCGTTTATTCGAGGTGACAGGCATTCGCCTCCCTGTTTGAGCATAAGATATTGCTCTGTAATATTACCGACAGTTGGACTACCATTGGGACAACATACGGGAGAGGTTAGATACCTGAATGATTTCATTTATACTTGGCCAGATTTGCCTTCATATCCAACATGAGGAGCTCTGACCCATTTGCTATTTGCTAATTAAGTGAAAGTCAGTGCAAGATACCTTGCAAAAGCAGTGTAGCTGAGCAGTAGATGTTGATGTTATTACATTTCGTCCCCCATCCAACAGGTACCGCAAACTCGGACTCCAGTATGCCCCCGGTATTCGTCTCGGTCCGTGTGCGCTTAATACCTTCCAATACTAACGATATTTGCTGTCTGTATTAATAGGCGGCCGCCGTGGCTGAATGGGTTGGTGCGTGATTACCCTCGGAATTCAGAGAGCGAACGTCGGTTCGAATCTCTGTGAAAGATTAAAAATTAAGAAAAAGTTTTTTCTAATTGCGGTCGCCCCTCGGCAGCCAATGGCAAACCTCCGAGTATATTTCTGCCATTAAAAAGCTCCTCATAAAAAATATCTGCCGTTCGGAGTCGGCTTAAAACTGTTGGTCCCTCCATTTGTGGAACAACATCAAGACGCGCACCACAAATAGGAGGAGGAGCTCGGCCAAACACCCAGAAAGGGTGTACATGCCTATTACATATATATATATACCTATATATTAATAGCAGCGTGAGGCACTGAATTCGAAAAAGAATAGTTTCGTAGGAGAAGTAAACAGCTGGACGTCACTGGCGCTTGCATACTGCGTCTATGGCAGCATTAGTTTCGTAATTTATTAGGTACACCTCGCACACTGGTCATTCAAAGTCTCTACGGATTCTGGATAGTTTAGCATAGTATTGGGGCGCTAGAGGGGTGGGGGGTGGCGCGTTTTGCTGCACTGATGCCAATTAGGATCAACTTGCTGCCTAAACAGAGCGGTAATCTCTAGAGAATTCTACTATATAAGGAGTCGATATTATTTTAAATAAGCGATAGCGCCGTATTTCAAGTGGTCTCAGCGAACCACTTTTTCTGTGCATAAATCATAAGAAAAAAATCACTGAACCAAAAACGTAAGGAATTAAATAATCAATGAAACAAAAGCGAAGACAACTGCATAAGTAATATAACTGAGACGTATGATATAAATAATTCATATCGATAAGCATCGCTTAAGCATTCAGGTTTTTTTCACAATGACAGTGTGGCAGATAAAAGTGTAGATAGTCAATGTTTCATCAACATTATCATCATCATCAGCCAGGCATTTGCGACCACTGTTGAACATAAGCCTCCTTCATTGATATCCAATTTTCTATATGGTTGGCTTTCCAAACAATTTTCGCATTCACTAGGAAAATATCGACAATTCTCTTCATATATGTCGAGTGAACTGCTTCGAAAGGCATGAACTACTTCCACAAATTCTCCACATCATTTGGTATTTAACTTTTTGAGAGTTCAACGCCATTTAAAAAATGTAATTCTCTAACTAGCGATATTCCCGTCTACACTCTTTTATGGCCGACTGTATTTATTCTATTTATTAATATTTTCGGCCGAAACGTGCGGCATTAGCATCTCTATCAATGGCTAAATAGCGAGTTAGTCAAGTGTATAAAGGATGATAAAATATAGGCAGAGCAACAACAGCAGCACTACAGCGAAATGAGGATGAAAAGAACATGGAATTCCGAAGAACATCTAATATCACGAAAAGCGCAAAAATCAATACAAAAAAATGTGCAGGAATTTGTATTTATTTAAAAGAAATATTTCATTTTTATGAAAGAGCAGCATGAAGAAAATCAGGAGTAGGTGCGGAAATAAGGCAAAACAAATCAGCAGGGGCTTAGCACAGAAAAAGCTTAACAAATAAAAGGAAACAACCGAAAAAAAGAAACGAGAGCAAATTGAGGGCGATACAAGGCAAGTAGCTTAAAAGGCTTTAGCATTCGCTGTAGGTGGGGTGATGCGCCTAAAAAAGCGCAATGTTTTAGCAAAACCTACGCGTGCTATTCAAGTATTGGGCGAATAGTAAAAAAAAAAAAAGCACAACAACAATCAAAGCGCTGCGATGACAGCTGATAAAGATATATATTTTTGTAAAGGCAGTGAATGAAGAAAATAAAATAGAATTACATTTGAGTACAAAAGCGAAGACATCAAAAAGTTTTAATACAATTTGTGCAAGCAAAATTTGCGCTTAACTCCTTCAACCCTACCAACTCACCAGAGCACACACACTCACACAGCTTGATACAAATAGATATCGAGGCGAACACACCCTGCAGAGAAAGCCACTAATCGTATCGCGCACTAGCGAGCTACTAGTGAATTGGGACCATGACTAGTCTGCATTTAGTTCTCTCAGGTATAGGCAACTGGGGAAATTCATATTTCAATGACTTGAAAGTGTTAACACCCTGTAACTGACAAATGAATGGAGTAAACAAAAAATAGCAAAATCACTTTTTTAGTGTGAAATGTCACCTTGACAATGAGCATAAACTTTAATTGTTTATCGCACCAATAATCGTTACAATGATACTGGTAGCATCGCGAAACGTCATGGAGGCGGTCATCAAAAGACTGCAACGTCCCGTGAAATGGTTCAAAATGTGAAGAAGTGACTTCAGCGAAATTCTCGACGAAGTGCCAATCAAATGACGAATCTGACATTAGCATCCGCCGCATGCTGCAAAATGATCACAAAGTCAAGCCTCGATCGAAAAGGCGCATGAATGCACACGAAAGCAGCAACAAGTCCGACTTGAGAGAGTTGCTTCGCTTGGCCGAGAGCGGTCAATTTCCGAACATTGTGTTCTCTGATGAGAAAATTTTTCAAATCGAGCAATTCGTAACTCCCAAAACGGTAGGGTTTATTTGATCGACCGTTCATACGATAATGAGTCATCGATTGGCCACCAGGAGGCAGCACTCGCCACAGGTAATGGTTTGGGCCGCTGTAACCGCAGTTGAGCGCTCTCCAATCGTTTTCATCGAGCCTGGCGTCAAGGTAAATACGAAATATTGTCGAGAAAGTATTCTGGAGGTTGCTTTTAAGTCGTGGCCAGACGAACATTTTGGTGGTAGGCCATGGGCGTTTCAACAGGACGCGACACCGTCTCACAGAGCTCGAGTGAACCAAGAATGGGTCAAAAACAACGTTCCGAACTTCATAACGCCCACACAATGGCTATCAAATAAATGGTACAAAATTACCATCTAATCGACAAGTTCTCTCAGTCCTGCAAGTTGAAGTCCAAAATAAACAAGACTGTTTTGAGCTTCAATACACTGCTTTGCGCGATCTAAAAGCTTTACAAAAGAGTTTTTCAGGTCATTGACTGGAATGTCCGTCAGATTATCGGTACAAGCCTTTTGGATGGCCTCTATGGAGGCAAAACGTTTCCCTTTCATGGCCAAATGCAATTTTCCGAATAGGCAGAAGTCACAGGGAGTCATGTCAGGCGAATACGGTGAGTGATTGATGGTTAAAATGCGATTTCTAGTCAAAAAATCAGTCACAAGAATGGATGGATGAGATGGTGCATTATCATGCAACAAGCGCCAGCTTTCGCGGTATTTAGGGCGAATTCGACGCTCAGCTTCAGGTTGATGTGGGAAAAACCACGTTTCGTCACCAGTTACAATCCTGTAAAGGAAGTTCTCGTATTTTCTCGCCTCTTTAATGAAGTCTTTCGAATGCTGAATTCTGAGCAATTTTTGGTCCTCAGTTAACTTGTGCGGAATGAAACGTGCACAGACATTTCGTAATCCCAAACGATCAGTTAAAATGCAATAAATCGATGTTTTGGAGATATTCAACTCAGATTCCTTGATTTTCAATGATTTCGGTTCATTTTTGATACATTTACGAACAATTTCGATGGTGTTTTCGGTGATTACTGGCCCGTATGTTCATTGTCATTTATGCCCACCTCTGAAACGTGTAAACGCCTCATGAATTCTGACACGAGATGGGAAATCATCTCCATAAACTTTTTTCATCAATTCAAATGTTTCGGCAAACAAAACTTGATTTCAGCTCTTTGTTCGAAACTCATTTTTGTACCGATGACACGAACAAACTGACACTTTAGACGCAATAACTTCGACTCCACCGAACCGAATGTTACCAAGCTTTCACTGGAAGTCGGCTAGGGATATAAGTTCCAACGTACTAACTCATTGATCAATTTATTGGATTTATAGTGATTTTATATACAATATATATACATAAGGGCGGGTCGATTTAAAAATCGCTCATTGCTCTGTGAAAATCGTATTCTAGGGATCAAAATAAGAAACTTTGCCGAAGGAACCATACCTCTAAAACGAATTCTGATGCCCTCCAATTTGGGTCGAACGAAGAATCCCACTTTGACCCATTTAGAGTGCTCCAATCGAGTCCAAATGTATGACAGACCCCCACTAACTTTGGACGGCCGATCCACCTATGCCAGTGGCACACGCCCTGGAACTCCCCTGGGGCGTTCCCCATGCAATCATTTCAAAACATCACCATTTTTGGCCTTTACATGAGAAAAGAAACTAAAAAGTTCGACCCAAATTGGGGGACATCAGAATTCGTTCTAGAGGTATGGTTCCTTCGGCAAAGTTTCTTATTTTGATCCGTAGAATATGATTTTCACAGAGCAATGGGCGATTTTTTTGCCTCCCCATATATATAATTAGCACGTACACCCTTCTTGGGTGTTTGGCCCAGCTCCTCCTCCTATTTGTGGTGTGCGTCTTGATGTTGTTCCACAAATGGAGGGACCTACAGTTTCAAGCCGACTCCGAACGGCAGAGGAGCTTTTTCATGGCACAAATACACTCGGAGGTTTGCCATTGCCTGCCGAGGGGTGACCGCTATTAGAAAAACTGTTTCTTAAATTTGGTTGTTCACTGAGACTCGAACCTACGTTCGCTCTCTGAATTCCTAATGGTACTCACGCGCATTCGGCTACGGCGGCCGGTGGTTTTTTGTAGACCGAAATATCAGGGCAGAACACAAAGAAAGAAAAAATTCTATACTTGAGCATCTTATAGCCTTACTTAAAAATGTAGAGGGTATGCATTTCGAAATTAGAAATTTTTTTTTTTTGTCATATAAGGGACCCCCTAATGTATGTATATGCATTGCAAATATGTAAGTATGTAAATACGAATGTTGCTAAATTTAATCCAGTAAATCGAATCTTAGAAATATCGGTGACAATAGCATAATCCGTTCTTCGTGCCATTGTAAACGAGTGCTAAGCCTGCATATATGACTTCACTGGCGAATGTCTTTCCTACAGGGTAATATTTCGTTTGTATGCATGTAAATAACTGGCAGCGCGTGCGTTTGTATATGTGTGTGCGCGCAGTCGTTTGAATTGTTTGGCAAATCAGTAAATGGCATTCAAATGGAAGATGATGCTGCGCTACACAGCAGGAGTTGATTGGCATCGGAAAGCACCAAAAGCACAAATACACAACAATTGAAGTACTCAAAATAGCCGAAAAAAGGAAGAAAACGAGGAAAAAGAGCAGGAGGCGGAAGAGTAGGAAGAAGCTGGAAAAGAAGCTGCAGTATCAGGAGTAGCACCAGAAGCACGACGCACAACGCTGTCACTGTAGCACTAGAAGGAAAAGTGAATGTAAAAGGCGGCAGTCAACACCCGATAACAAGCAACAATAAAAGCTAAAAAACAACAAAAACAAAAGCAAAAGCAAACATTCAATATTGTTGCGTCAGACACTTCTGCCGCTTGCCGTCCCTCATCAAGTTGTCTAACCGTTGTCTGTCTTCCTACCGTCTTGCTCCAATTTCTATTTCTGCTTCCTTCTGCAGGAACGATTTTCTTGCTTTTCCCTCAAGCTGTCTAGTGCCATCGGTATATGCTTGCCTGTCAGTTAGATTTATTCTCATTCCACTTTGTGCACGCTCTTGCCCCATCCGGCGAGAGACTTCAGCATATCCGACCACCAACGTCGCGCAATAATCTCGATGACGACAGCGGTAAAAACAAAGTGTTTCAAATTCAAATAGCAATTTCCGAAATATTAAAATCTGTGAGTAAATAATTTAATTTGGCGAAATTTAAGCACACAAACACACACACACACACACGCGAATACAATCACAAGACATAAGGCACGTACAGGCAGAGGTGTAGGTATGTATAGTATATATATTTACTGGCGTGAATGCTTTAACTATTAGGTGGATAATAAAAATGGTACTTGGATTTACTGGCCACTTTACTGGCGCATAAATAAATTTTGGCTGAAACGCTTCAAGCCACTGGCAGAAAACCGGCGCAGGTAGAACACTTTTTTTAAACAATTACATGTTTCGTAAAATAAGGTAAGAAATACATTCTGTGAAAAAAGTACCGGAAATCGTTCAATAAAATACAAAATTTATATAATGCACTCAAATTTATTGCATCGCCTTCTAAGTACGATAGACGACTTCCACCATAATACAGTTCCTCTTCCTCTTGATCGGTTACGTGATTTTGACCGAGTTTAACAAAGCGCGCTAGTCGTTTCTTTCTTGTGCTAACCGGCGCCAGTTGTACACACCAAGTGAAGCCAAGTCCCTTCTCCATCAGATCTTTCCAACACAGACGAGCTCTTCCTCTTCCTCTGCTAGCACCAGTTGGTACCGCATCGAATACTTTCAGAGCCGGAGCGTTTGTATCCATTCGGATGACATGACCCAGCTGACGTAGCTATTCGTTGCGCTATGTCTATGTCGCCGTAAAGCTCATACAGCTCATCATTTTACTCGCCATCACCAACGCGTAAAGCTCCAAAAATCTTGCGCAGAATCTTTCGCTCAAACACTCCAAGCGACGCTTCAACAGGTAATGTCATCGACCACGCTTCTGCGCCATACGTTGCGGCGTGCATGATGAGAGCCTTGTAGAGCGTTAGTTCTATTCGCCAGGAGAGGACTTTACTACTCAATTGCCCACTTAGTCCAAAGTAGCACTTGTTGGCAAGAGAGATTTCGTTGGTATTCTAGGCTGATGATATCATGGGTATTAATGCTGGTTCCTAAATAAACGAAGTCTTTTACAACCTCGAATTCGTAACTCCCAATCAGTGACCTGGATACCGATACGCGAGTGCTCCGACTGTTTATTGGAAGACAGGAGGTACTTCGTTTTGTCCTCGTTCACCACCAAAACCATTCGCAGACCCATTCCCTTCTGGACAAGGCAGAATAGTTATGCCGATTAGTAATTCAATCATCAAATGCCTTCAGTTCTTGCAGAGATCTTTGTATTTTTGTACATATTCTACTGATCGAAAATCGGTAGCTCGAAGTGGTTATTTATGTTTTGAAAAGAGGAAAACGTTTGCCCTTGCATTGAATGGAGACAATTAGGTGACTGAGGTCATTGTTCGATTATTTTGGTCGCTAAGTAAATAAAGATTGTTGGAATTTGCTTACTTAAACTCTTCATACTAGGATTATATATAAATAATTGGCGCGTATACGCGATTTGGGTATCTGGCCGAGCTCCTCCTCCTATTTATGGCGTGCTTCTAGATGTTGTTCCACAAAAGGAGGAACCTACAGCCGACTCCGAACGGCAGATATTTTTTTATGAGGAGTTTTTTCATGGCAGAAATACACTCGGAGGTTTGCCAATGCCTGCCGAGGGGCGAACGCTATTAGAAGAAAACTTTTTCTTAATTTTGGGGTTTCACCGAAATTCAAAGCTACGTCTCTCTGAATTCCTATTGGTAGTCACGCATCAACCCATTCGCCTACGGCGCCTGCTGGATTATTGAATAACTCAATGACATTAGAGGCCGTGGCAAATTGGACGCTGAAGGCCGAGCCGAAACATCGTATGTGGTTCATTTGCTTTTCATAGCAGTTCGTTATTAGTTATTTTGAGTGAAATAATGAGTATTGATGTTTTAACAATTGACATTTTTTCTTGACCTACTCGACTTTAAGAACATAAATAAATAAATGATGAATAAATGATGTACCAGTCTAATTTTAGTTTAAAACCTTTGGGAACATGTTTCAAGCGAAGTTATTGGATGCTTACCAAACCATTTTTTTTTTCATTACAATAAAATATTAAATACAGAGATCAATGTAGAATATTATTCAGCCGACGAATCTGCTCACATAAATTGCACCTACTTAAATACGAAAAAATAAAAATTAATTAAAGTACGACCGATATTCAGCGCTGATTCTTGTCCGTCCTGCGGTACCAAATCTTGATCGGAGTCGATTGGAATAATCTTTACGCTTGGCTCAGGTTCCGGCATCCATTCTAGGGGTACTTTAAATTGAAAACTTCTTATCGGGATCCTGGTTCTTGTCTTTGATCGTTTTAGCTCCACGGTCCAACAGGGTCAAGCGAATTTTCACTAAGAATAATTTATCTAGAATAATATTTTAAATGTATGTATGTAAGTATAAGCAAGGTGGCGCAAAATTAATCATCCGTATTTACTTTTGAATACATCCTTTACTTAATAGAAAAATGTGGGCTGGAAATCTTTATTTGGACCTTTACCCGCTCCATTTCTTGTATGATTTTGCTAAAAATTTTAAGTTTTTAAATACATTTTTGTATGCAAATTTTGCAAAAATTGTAATTTAATTTTGTGCCACCTTCCTTACAAAAAATGTTAAATCTTCCTATAGGATGATTAATTTTGTGCCACCTTACAAAAATTTCTTTTGTAGCCAACTACGATCGATGGAGTTGCCAACTCTTGATTCAATAGCATAAGTTTCGCACGCTGAATGAGTAAATTTTGACGCTAAGCGCCTGCCATGCAAACAAGCCTCCAATTTTCTAGTCACTAACTTCTAAAACTTCATCGTATGACTTCACTTGAATTCCATTGCAGTTTTTCTTTGCTAACAACCTTTTAAGAAAACATTTTCTAAAGCACTTATAGTTTAATTTGCCAGTCGATATAGTGTTTTTGGTGTTGTTGCCACACATTTTTTGTTGCTGACACACAAAAGTGGAGACTTAATATTTCCGGGCACAGTGCATAAGCACCAGTCCGCGCCACCACAGCAGCAGTGCTTGACACACAAACCGCTTATGCGGCCAACAGACGTGGGCAATAACCAAGCAGAGAGAGAGAGAGAGGGCGAAAGAGAGAGAGTGAGAGACACTGTGTAATGGAAAGCGCCTGTCTGCATACAAAACTTATAGAGGGTATAGAATAATGGAAGGTATTTTGATTTCAGCACAACGTATCAAAAATGCCAACCAACAAACCAAAGCAACTGAAACCGAAGCGTACTGAACTGCACCGCATTCCCTGCTTTGTACGTCCCGCACTCCAGCCGAGCAATGTGGCTCAACATTGGTTGTCCTATTTTCTTGGCTGGTCGAAAACTTTTAACGCTCGTCGCCACAGCAAAGCAGAGCGTCATGATAGTTCTACGCGCGGCACATTGTGCGCGTCAGGCATATCCTGCACGTATCCTTTTCGATCGCATATTGTTCCATCTACATGCAAACGCCAAGAGTCTGCGAGTTTGCGTGTCTATGGCTGTATGGGTGTATTGGGTGTATGTGCATTTGTGGCACACTGTGTTTGTCGCAGCGGTGACGTTTGTTGTGCCACTGCGCATCAGCAACTGCCAACCACCACGGCTGGCTAACCATCGTACGGTATTCAACATCCGCGTGGTGAGCAATTCATCGCAATCTGCCCCCAAACAGCAGCCACCAGATTTCATGACACCATTACGAAATACGCTGCGGGCTATACACGACGCGACGACTAACTTTTCTTCGACACAGCACTGAGGCTGGCTGGAAAAAACGGTGAAAAGGCGAAAAAGGAAATAAAAGGGACGAAGAAAAAAGAAAAAGGAAGTTTGTGAAAAATAAAAATTGTGGCAAATGGTAGAGAGAAGCGAAAGCCAGGCAAACCAACGCGGCTTGTGCGGATGCGGCAGCCGAAGTATCACTTCATGGGCTGCTCTGGCACCGCAAACGTACAGAACGTTACGAAGCGCTAGTGTGCATGTGTGTATGTATATACACGTGCATATGTATATAGTACGTGAAGTTGTGAAAAAAGCAAGCAGAAAAAATAAAATCCAAATAGTCATTTGAGCAGATAATTTTCAATGATTATGTGAAAATTTGTTCTTTTTTACCCATTTACACCACTTTACTAGAGCGTCATTTCAACGTCAACATGCGCGCAAATGGCACTCGTGCGTATATGTGTATGTATAGTATGTGTGTATGTGTGTATGTATGGGTATCAGTGTGTGCTGTGTGTGTGTGTGTGGGAGTCTATTCGTTTTAGGAAACGGGCAAACAAGATGCTGCTTGCCTGAGTGGAATTTGAAATGGCGTGAAAAGCGTTCGAGCGCCGTCAACAGTTTACACGGCCATTTGTAGTGGTGCCGAATGGGCAGATTGTTGCTTAGCTAGGGCGGTTGGAGTGCCAAAAGTGTGGCGTTCTATAATAGATTCACGATAAGGTAAACTGGCTTGAGAGTTGCAGAAAGGGTAACAAAATTACGGATTACTGTTGGATTTATTATCATTTTATTTTAATCTTTTATGATTTTGTGGAAATTTAATTGAAAGTTTCAACGGAGGACATTGATGACTAGAAAAAGGTACGTGCGATATTTTGAAAATAGGTATAAGTTAATATAAATGGAATTGGTGATGGGGTCATGTTAATTTTGTATTCAAAAGCCAACGTAGCTTCAACTTTCGTATGTTTTGCAATGTCAAAATGTCCTTTAAGTTTTAAATTTTTCACTTGGTGTGGTTCAAATGAATGAACAACATTGGGAAGTTATTGAACATTGTTACTGAAATTCGGGGTCGGTGGATGCAACTCTAAAGCGAGGTGGGCATCAGAAAGATTATTTATTTTATTATTTATTGTTTTTACGGCTCTCTGAGCCTGGATGTGTACAATAAAGGCCTCAAGCTTAAAATTATTATGCATTAAAGTACTTACGACTACTTTTGCATTTATTACTCAAATATTACGAAATTTGAAATATGTCACATTTCAGAGCAAAAGTAAGCGAGGAACGGAAAAGTGTATGGAGAATTGAGTAAAATATATATTAAGACGAAAATTTAATTTTCTTTACTAACTGTAGACGGCCGCCGTAGCCGAATGGCTTGGTGTGTGACTATCATTCGGAGCTCGGAGTTTGTAGGTTAGAATCTCCGTCAAACACCAGAATGAAGAAAAAGTTGTTTCTAATAGCGGTTGCCCCTCAGGCACTGGTAAGCCTCCGAGTGTAAGATCTTCGTAAAAAAAAAAAAATATGTGCCTTTCGGGGTCGGCTTTAAACTGTAGGCCCCTCCACTTGTGGAACAAGATCAAGACGCACACTATAAAGAGGAGGAGGAGCTCGGTCAAACATCCAAAAAGAGAGTGGCGCCAATTAGGTTAGTTTAAGTTGGACTTGGCTGATTCTGTAGATCGCACATAGACCAGAAATTTACCCATAGTGATACCAAGAGCTTGTATGGAGAATTTGAGAACTGTATATTTAGTCTTTAAGTTTAGATAATTTGAATAGGCTGTTAATTTTTTGAATAAAGATCCAGCGGCTACGATGGCTGGGTCATATCGTCCAAATGGATACAAACGCTCCGGCTCAGTAAGTATTCGAAGCGGTATCAGCTGGTGGTAGCCGAGGAAGAGGAAGGCCTCCTCTGTGTTGGAAAGATCAGGTGGAGTAGGGCTTGGCTTCACTTGGTGTGTCCAACTGGTGCCGATTAGTACGAGAAAGAAACGATTGGCGCGCTTTATTAAACTCGGCAAAAATCACGTAAACCGTTTTTGCGTCAATTTTTTTTTTTTTTTATTATTCTACATTGCGATTAGTTACAAAGAAAAATTTTATTAACTAACGAGCAATTTGTTTAGAATTTAGAAAATAAGGTATATACAACAATTAACGCTAAGGTGTGGTTAGTACATTAAGTCTTTGGGCTTTTTGCATTTCAGTGTTCTTCTCCAATTAACTGGATTAACAAGAATAGCGGCCTCCGTATTAACGTGGTTTTCTAATCTTTCATCGTGGGCTTTTGCTATCTTTTTTATTGCGTCTGCCACCGAGTCAATATTTTGATCGCGTTCACGATCGGAGCTACGGATATACCACGGAGCACCGACTAGAATGAATGTTACTTTGGCTGGAGCAGCCCCATAACTGTGCGCCGTAGGACCATACAGGCTTCAGAATTTGTTTGTATACAATCATTTTATTATTGATGGATAGTGCTGATTCCTTTCCCATAAGCCAATACATATTTCTGTATTTTAATTCCATTTCTTCTTTCTGTTTCTTTACATGGGCGTTCCATCTTAGCTTGGCGTCTATATTTCATTTATTGCTAATTGTAATTGTGATGTTGATGTGTTTTCTGTGTTTCCTATCGAAAGAATAGCTGTATCGTCGGCAAAAGTAGCCGTAAAGGGCCAAGTACGTTTCCCTGGGGAGCCCCTGCTTTGATTGGTTTGAGACATGAATATGAATCTTCTTGTTTTACTCTGAAGTAACGGTCGGCTAAATACGAATGTAGGATGGTGAAGTACTGCTTGGGTAGCAACGCATTTATTTTCTTCTGTAGCCCATAGTGGCATACTTTGTCGAACGCGTTGGATTTATCAAGGAATACCGCAGATTAGGTTTTTCTTTCTTCAAAAGCATTTTCTATTATTCGCACTATCCTATGTACTTGATCGACAGTCGAATGCTTCGTGCGGAATCCAAATTGGTGCGTCGGCATAATTTTCATTGTTTTCTATTATTATGTTGACCCTTTTGATTAACAATTTTTCCACCATTTTCGATTGTATTGGAAGAAGCGAGATAGGCCTGTATGATGTTACATCGTGAGTATCTTTACCTGGCTTTTGAACATAACGACTTCCGCGATTTTCCAATATATTGGAAAATATTTTAGCTTAAATGTGGTGTTGACGATATTCGTCAATACAGCGCCAATTAAGAAGATGCTAATTTTTTGATCTGCCGCACTTTTTAAAGTTGAAAGGAATACAGAACATAAGCAGTTAATTCGTATGGAGAAGGTGGTACAGGCGAGTCTATAGTGCGGAAATGAATTGCAAAGTTCAAAAACGCCGACTTTGACATCGACAACACGTCTCGCGGCGGAAGCTCTTCTGAATTCGATGAAGAATGTCCCAAATTACTTTTGAAGGAGAACAATCGCCAAACCAGTCGTGAATTGGCGTTAAAAATGAATTGCGATCATAAAACGATTCTCAACCAACTGCATTCAATGGGATTTACTGAAAAATGGAGAGTGTGGTTGTCTCACGAGCTCAACGAAAAAACAAAGATAGTTGCCTTAAAAATGCTTCTCAGCAACTCACCCGCCATCGAGCAACACCCGGTCATAAACAGTGTTTTTTGTACCGAATAGTCACGGGAGATGAGAAATATTGCCTATAAATCAATATGAAGCAAAGGAAGGAAGTACGCTAAAGGAGAGAGTCAAGTCGGATGTTCATCCAAAGAAAATGAAGATATGCATTTGGTAGACTGCGAGGGCATGGAAGTCTAGGAAAGGTTCGAAAGAAATGCCACGGTAAACAAGAGCTCTACTTTGCCCAGCTGCAAAGACCTGATCGACATGGTCAAACCATACTCCTTCACATCAACGCCAGGCTCCGTGTTACGCAAGTTGTTAAAGCCGCACTCCAAGAGCTCGAATGGGAGGTCCTTCAGCATTCGCCGTATTCTCCGAATCTTGCACCGACCGATTACCATTTTTTTCGCTCCCTGTCAAACCATACGAAGTGAAAAAAAAACAAAAAAAAAAAACTTTCTCAACACCTTCTTTGACACCAGACCAAGAGATTTTTGGGGAAACGGCATCAACAAATTGGTTGAGAGGTAGGAAGAGGTTGTAAACAGCAACAGTCTTCGGTCAAAACGCTACGAACTTAGTCCCAAAGCCCAATAAATCAATTTGTCTGAAATAACTTTTAGGGTGAAATTAAAATGCATTGCGGATACCACTTGATTCATTCTACCAACGCTTTTAAATATCGTGAATAGCTTCTAGATGATCTTGAGAGTAAAAACTGTGAAGTTTCTCCTATAAAAGTTTGCAGGCTTTGGGTTTGAGAGAATTGTCAATCGTTTTATGCGAATCATTTTTATGCGATTTTGAAGATGTGCGGTTTGTATTTTATACGAAAATTTCTTGGACAATCATCGCACAGTTTAATTATCGATTACATTGTCAGAAAAGAAAGAGTTGCACAGCACGATAATAAAGTTTGTGCACATCCATCAGAGACAGTCTCTTCTGATGATGAAGGGGATTTGACAGATAGCGAAAAGGATTAATAATGTAAAACTGTATGGCCTTTCAATAAAATAAGATGAATTAAGTTTGACTACTATTTAGTTCTTCAGCCGTCATAGCAGCTTCCAAAATATCGATTTGCTGTTGCCTCCGTAGCATTCTACCTTCTGGAGTGTTATTGTTAGTGCGCTTATCTGCCACTTTCGCACATGCAGCTTCCATTTTTTCAGCATATCGAAGTCGGTTGCTTGCAGCTGCTGCTACCTATTTGCTCTCGAACGCTCTGGAGCGCCCGAGTGCCCTTTGTTAGTTGTTGAATAACTCGAAAAGTATTTGTCGGATTCACTTCAAATTTTCACATAATATATTTAAGATATTATACTTTAAGGGGGAGCCTGGTTTATGAGGTCTAAAAATTGCATCTCTTTGCGATTTTTTTTAAGGAAAAAAGTAATTTAGCACTGCAAAGTTTATTCTATCTTTTAATGAACATTTAAAAAGTATAAACAATTTTTGTACTGGTTAAAATATGTTGAAAAAAATGTTTAACATAGAAATTAGTAGAGCGCTGCAACGCTGGAGTTTCCAACTGGCGTACAAGATACAGCTCGTAATATTATCTAAAGCAAAAAATTCAAATGGATTTCTAATTATCATGATTTTTTATTCTAGTTGAACTAAGAAAACTGAGAGAAATTCCAAAGTTTCAACTTTTTGGAGGTTTTAAAGAAAAAATGCCTTTCTATAAAAAAAAAAATTCACTTCAACTTGGTATAAAAATCTTGAAAAAAATTTTTTTATCCATTTTGTTAGTTCAAATAGAAGAGAATTTCATACTGAAGGGAACAAGCTATGATTCATTTCAAAAGGTTCATTAGTTTTTTTTCATTCGTGTACGCCAATTCAAAGAAATCATAAAATGAAAAGTCGAGAAAAGAAGATAAAGTTTGTACTACAACTGTCCGGTCACAGCGTAACTAACTTTGGCTTTGTATAGGGTGTTTTTTTTAGAGGTTAGGTTTTCAAGTTGGCACTACTTGTTTCGTAGATGGTCTTTTTGACAGCTGTCACTTGATTTATGCTCAGTTTGGTTTGCCATTTCATAATGAATAGACTTACACCTGAACAACGTTTGCAAATCGTGCAAATTTATTACGAAAATAATGGTTCGGTTCGCGCGACGCATCGAAGAAAATTTTGTTCAGCGATGAAGCTCACTTTTGGTTGAATTGGTATCATTTTTAAAACATAATGGCAAACCCTTATCTTTATAATAAAGCTAAATTCTTGGCCATAACATTAAATTATATACGTTTTATTTCATCTTGAAAACCTAACCTCTAAAAAAACCACCCTATATCTACGGAAATATTGAGAATTAGGCTCTGTAACTTTGTGTGAATATTCTGAAATATATTAGGAATCGCTTAAAACGAAAAAAAAATGATTTTTTTGACCTTATAAACCAGGCTCCCCCCTTAAGAAAATGCAAAAAGAAAAAAAACCCATTCTTTGAAAATTCAGACTACCCCTAACCCCTCAAGCTTTTATAGGAATTTATTTCAGACATTCGAAATAATTTATGAAGCAGCCTATTTCTTTTAATTTCTGCAAACTTTTTTATGCGGTTTTAAGTTAATTTTAACTCATTGTTTTGGTTTTACGCGTTTTTAAAAAATTACGCAACGTATCTCTACTTTTTCAAAGTAAGTAAAGCCTTTTTTAATGCGAATATTTTGTATGCGCCTTCCTGTAGTTCTGTGGAACGTATCTACCGCATAAAACGAGACTTTACAGTATAATATAAAATAATTTTCAATATTTGTGCTTAGTTTACCTCTCAATAAATGCAATAGTTTCTGTTACCAAACATTTTATACCTTCACTACATCCTCCGAGGGTATGAAGCTAACAAGCGTCCATTTAATGGTACTGCGTGTTATCAATAATTTGTTTTTGCCTGCCCAATCTTGCCTTATGGCCTTGTGTCTTTATCATATAGTAGCTCATGCAACCCCACTGCCCCTTTTCTCTACTCTTTTCCCTGCCCCTTTTAGTGTATCTTTCTCTCTTCGTAATCACATTTAACACAGCCGTTTACGCACATTAACGCAAAAATTAAGTTGTACTAAATGAATATTTTAAAACTTCAGAGAATGACAGCAACGAAAGTACGAACTACAACAGCAACAAGAATAGTTGTGCGCACAAAAGCAACAAAAATATATAGACAAGAGAAACTGAATGTTGCAACAACAGTCAAGTCAACTCGGACAGTGTAGCTGGCAATAGGCATAACAGTGACGGCAACAACAACAGCAAATCAAGTTACGACAACTGTTGTAACAACAAAACAAAACAAAACAAAAAAATGTACGCTTACAATTGCCACAGTCAGTTTTCTAGCGCTCCTATCAGCGATGATGTGATAACAAGGAGTGACAGCTCTTAGTTGTACACTCCGGTTAGGCTGAAGTAGAGCCACCCGGCAGGGAAACGAGCTTGTTTCAAATTAGCTGTGCTGCTCAGTAGTTGTGTCTCCCATGGCCTTGTGCCTCACAGTGGGTGATTAAGTGTTGCATAGACTCCTCTTCATCGTAACATAACAAAGTGACCTGTAAGTGCTCCACAGAGTAATCTGAGGCCCTTTTATCTAGCGTTTGCTCTGTTGGCATTGAAGCTCAAAAACTTTTTCGAATGGTTAAGGCCGCTTGTGCCATTCCAGTGTTCTCTGATTTTAGTTTGGATCCATTTTTTTCCTGTTTTCTATTATTTTTGGTAAAGCCGAAAAATGGGGTTGGTCCGATAAATAGCCCCTCTCTGCCCCTTTTTGGCATGAAAGTCTGCCTTCCCGTTTCCTACGTGTCCCTCATGTCCTGGTACCCAAATTAGTGAGACCTGATTATGAGTAGCCAGTTTGCTGAGTGCATTGTTCTGTACTCTATTAGGCCTTTTGACTTGAATGTGAAGCTATTCAAGGCTTTGAGAACCGATTGGCGGTCCGAAAGTATTTTAAGTTTTACTTTCTCGAACCCTCTTTTAGATATGATTTCCACTGTTTCTATTATGGCGAAGAGCTCTGCATGAAAAATTGTGGTATCTGTACTTGATGTTAGGGATTTGTGTGCTCTAGGCGCCACGATTCGTGCTCCTACTCCTTGAAGCGTTTTGGAACCATTTGTGTCTCTAGTTAGTGAGCTACACATAATTCGAAGTGAATGTTTGAAGTTAGTTTTTTGCTTCAGTATGCGTTGGATTATGTTAAATCCAGGCAAGACGGACTTAGTACTCCTAACTGGTTATCTCCGAGGCTGGGAGAAGTTGAGTTGACACTAAAAACATTGACTAAATACCTAGGCATTTTTATGGATAGCAAACTGTCGAGGAGATTAAATGTGGAAGAAAGAGCAAAGAAAGCCTCTAATGCCTTATACGCATGCAGAGGAATGATAGGCAAGACTGGAGGCTTGTCTCCTCTACTCACACATTGGGTATACATGGCGGTCATTCGATCAATAATGCTCTATGGTTCGGTGGTATGGTCGGCGGCCTGTGATAAAGTGACTTTCGTTGAAAGATTGGAAATCGTGCCAAGGATTGCGGGAATATGTGAACCGGCGCTGTAAGCACAACCCAAATAGCGGCAGTATCAAGAATTCTCAACTGGCATCTAATAAAACTAGTAGTAAGAAACTCATCCAAAAGATCTGCTCTAAGACTGAAGATGTTGGAACAATTCTAACAGAGGCTTTCTGATCACAGCAACATTCGGGGCTCAAACGGCCGGTCAGACTACGTAATTCCCCGATTTAAATTTAGCAAAAAGCGTAGCGTCTGTAGAGCAAAATGGATGCCAGGAAGATCTAGAATCCACATACCATTCATACGATTTCTTACGATGGGTCCAAAATGGTAAAAGGATTAAGAGCTGCTGTCTTTCGTCCGCAATTTGATCTTCAAAAGTCTTTCAGACTCCCTAATTACTGTTGCATATTTCAAGCTGAAATCTATGACGCAACGAAAGCAGCCGAATTAGCTCTGGAATGAAATTCGCTCAATACTCGTACAAAAATTTTCATTGATAGCCAAGCGGCTATTAAAGCATCAACTCGGAATGAGTTCAACAGTGCAAATTCAAAATGGATGAACCCTGCGGAAATGGGCAGGTCACTACTAACTGAATACCGGAACACAAAGGAAAGCAAGAGAAGGAAATGAGAGGGCCCTTGAGCTCGCTAAGGCAGGTATTCGCTTGCCAAGATTGAGCACGTTAGACATATACACATCACTCTCCTTTCTGAAAATGGAGCTAAATGAGGAACTAGCTCTGGAGACGCAGTCAATATGGGAACACTCAATCTCGTACAAAACTACAAAAATTATGCTAAGGACTTGGAATACCAAAACTGTAAACGTTTTTTTATCACTGTCTGGGAAGGGCTGCAAAAATTGGCTAGATTACTGACGGAACACATCACGCAGCCAAAAATAGGATTAGTCCAGAGCGATGCATGTAACACAAAGAACAAAACGAATGCTACTGATAGTCAATCATATTTTGTCGACCCTTGAAATTTTGTCGATCCTTCGTAATCATGGATGATGTAAACCCAATACAAATACCAAATCGATCTAAACCCGATTGAGTGCTGCAGCAAGTTTTAATTCATTCACATTCAAGCATTAATGAAATCCTAATCCGGCTCATCCCTACAGAGCTGCAGAGCTTAATAACAACAACAACGACAATTAATTGCATAAAAGCTCCAACAAGTGCCACAAGCAAACGAAAAAACCACCGAAAAAACCAAACGACAAAAAACCAACAATCACATTCGGCCAGCGACAAATTCAACAACAATAAATTTGCATTTTTCGAAGCAGTTGGTTAAACTCGTTACAGCAACAACAGCAGTTACAAATTTTCCTTCGATTGTGCCTGTCGCTTGCACACGAAATATACACTTCCTTTTGTTATTGTTATTGCTGGCAATTGTGCTGGCTTCAAAAGCAGCCATTTCAGGAAAGCCACTTATACACATGCACACCCACGCACACGAGTACTCCACCTAAACACTTAGTCACTGGGCCACTTCACTTTGCATTCGACATGAACGTTTTACAGCCTAAAAGCATGCAAAGGTTTTTGAGTGCGTGCACACATACGCAGACAATTTCAGACTTCAATGTGTGTGGGAAGGCATGCCTGTGTGCGCCTAGGTGCGTATACTCGTATGTAAACTTTTAGTTAGACATTGGGGGCGTTTAACTGGGTGTTACTAAGTGTAGGCTTTTTATTTGTATTGGTAAGCGTACTTGCGTTCACATATACTTGTATATATGTGTGTGTGCATACTCGTATGTATTGCAAAATAATAAATGTCAGTCGCAATGCTTTCGGAAAATGCCTTTAATACCTTTGTAGTATTCAATTCATCGCCACAATTAAGTGCTGGCAGTTGGTAAAAGAGTACGCATGTGTGAGTGTGAGTGTGTGTGTGTATATGTGTATGTTCCTGCACTAGTGTGTAAGTGCTTGTAAGATACGTGTTGGTAAAAGTGCCTGCTGCCTAGCGCAAGTGTAAACGTAATAACTGATAAAGTGCTGACGGTAAAAGTGAATGAGAGTCAGGTGTTGGACGCTGTCTACTTTAGAAGCCACCATCCCTTGGCAACTCTACGCCCGTTCGCTGTAATAAAGTCGTAATTGAGTTTTGATTTTAGATCCTTTGATTTCAAAAACAGCAGAAGAAAGCCAACACAGCCAGAAATTTTCGAAGCTGATTGGCACACTAAAATGCTTTAGGCGTGGACGCTTACGCCTCATGTGCGTATGCAAACACTCATTTATGCAATGCAATTTGATCGGCAGCCCAATCGCATAGCGCAGACATCAAAGCAAAAGGCAAGCATTATTGATTTTTGCTCGTAACCCACTAAAGGTTCTTTGTTAATAAGTTTTGTGCAAAATTCAGTCTTTATGAGGAAAATCAGTACAGATGAATACAAATATTAAGCTGAAGGAATACCTTTCTCAAATAACCACCTGGCATTTTTGTGTTAGTCAGCGTGCTTTCGTTAAAGCTGCGCATGCTCAAGTAAACTTTAAGGGGTTGGGCTAGTCAGAATTTTCCAAAAATTGTATTCTTTTGCATTTTCTTAAAGTATAATATCTTAAAAATATTGTGTGAAAATTTGAAGTGAGCCCGATAAATACTTTTCGAGCTATTCAACAATTAATAAAGTGCGCTTGGACGCTTCGGAATCGATAACAAAGCTTTAAATGCGTTTCTCTCAAAACTGTGTTTTTTGAACCGGTGATCACTGTAACTTAAAAACCGTTTAGTAGATTTTAATAAAATGTATACTGCTTTTGAAAAACATAAAAAACTTGTGTCTGATCGAAAGATTTTTTTTTTTCAAAAACTTTTTTTTTTTAACAATTAATTGCCGGTTTTTTTCTCGAAAATCTGAAAAATTGTTCCTGAGGCCGCCATATTGCGAATTTTGAAAAAAAAGCTTGGATCAGGCACAAGATTATCTATTAATAAAACTGATTTCTCTTGTCCGATTGATTTTTGAAATTTTGGTAAAGTCAAGTCGAAACAAAAGTTTAAATTTGCAAAATAAAGCAATTGACTAGCAAAAAAAAAAAATTTTTGAAAATCATAATTTTTTCGGGTCTCTGACTACCCTAACCCATTAAAAAGCGAAACTGCTATAATTACTGTGGTGCAAAATTTTGTTTTTGAATAATTTTTTTTTACTAAATACAATACAAAAAAAATATTTGGAATGATGAAATCTTTATTCTGAACTTTACTCGCTGCGTTGCTTATCTTTTTGCCCATTGCAGCTGCCTAATTCACAAGTGTCAAATATGAGGGACCTACGATTGCAATTAGTAAAAATCATAAAACTTCTGGTAGGGTGATTAATTTGGCAATTTCTTTGTCTTGCGTAACATTGGGTAAGATTTCCAGACACAGTCAGTAATTTACAAATATATGCAAACATCAAAGTCGATTAGGTTAGCGAGGTTGCTTGTCTAAAACCAGTTACTCGGTGGCCCTCAGGCCTGTTTTGATACCTGCATTTTCTTTGCATCCGCTAACTAAGTTGCTAAACCACTCAGATGTTTTTAAGAAGGTAATCAGTCAGCGGTCTCGGTAGTCTAACGTAAGTGCACTACCCTGCCATCCCAGAGGTTGTGGGTTCGAATTCTACGTAAAGCACCGACCTCGCACTTTTCCAAACTTACCTACTTTCTCTGTTTCTAAAAAAAAATTGCATTTCTCGAACCCAAAAACCTTTCCATCCTTACCCCCGCACAATACTCAGCATTATTTGCATTTTTGCCATGTAGCGGCTAAAACACGCAAAAAACAAAGAAAGAGACACAATTACACATTGCAGCAGTGGGGCCAGCAAGAGGAAGCGGGCAAACGCGGTAATAGCGCAGACACACCAAATTTAGCGAAGTCCTCAATCATCTGTGCGATCCTTCTGGCAGAAAAATGTGAAACATAGATGGCGCTCCAAGCAGTAAAGAAGGCGTTGCTCCTAAGCAACGACAGGTGGGCATTTCCACCACTTAGGACTGGTAGCGGCAGGCTAATCACCTACCCTGTCAAAAATTGAACAGATTAACGAAACCAACTCAAGACAGTCGAGTCTTGTCGAGGCCCTATGCACCCGAGAGGAGTGAACAAGAAAAAAACAAAAATCAGTCCCTCAGTGAGACATTTTGCTAATTTCCAAGATCTTCAAAGAAATAGTCGCCAAGTTACAGAAGAGGTGTTGTACCGACTCAATTTCTTCTTCATCTCCACAGCTCCTACAGAAGTCATTGTGAGAGGTACACCCATTCTACTGGCTAGGGTGCTTATAGTGCAGTGACCCTTTATAAAACTTGTTAGCTCATCTGTTGTATCCATGTAGAGATTTGTCACTTTTAAGTTTCAGTTTCGCCTAGAGCGCTTTGGAGACCCTGCCGTTAGTAGTCTGTTACCAACTTCTCTTGGCTTCCACGATACGCTCAAGTCAATCGCATTGTACATATGTACAATTCGTTTGCAGGAATGCTAAAGTCCCCTACCACTCGCTGAAGGTTCACTTCAGAGTCTTTCCTTGCACACTCATCCGCTTGTTCATTTCCCTTTACTGCAGAGCGGCCGGAAATCCAACAAAGTGTGATGTTGTGCTGTTGGATAAGCGAGAGCGACCTCCTGTATTCTTCAACATAGCGTAAACTGATGTGTGCTGAGGCCAGTGCCTTGATCGCTGCTTGAATATCAACAAAATTAGTAAGGTTTCCCAGAGGTAAGTCCATTAGTTGTATTGTTTTTGTAGCTTTGTCTATAGCGTAGATCTTAGTTTGGAAGATGCTACACACATCACATTATGTCCGGTCTAAAGTGGTAAACTAATGCCTTGAAGAGCCCAATGAATATGATTTTTTTCACTTGAGCGAAGGAGGGAGAAAAGTAGAGATACTCAGACCCAAAATTTACTGTAGAAATTAAATATATCTAACAGCTGATTCCTAAAATAATACACATCACCATGACATCCGGTTTCAAACACATGGAATTTCAACTCATTTGGGATAGAGAATGGCGAACTTCAAACCCAGAGTATCTTATTAGGCGCCTGCGATTCGCCACTTCTCTGCTAGCTATATCTGGGCTCTGTTCGCTTGATGGAAAATTTGCACGTGAAAGCAACAACAGCAGTTATCGAGCAAGATTCGCCGCTGGCTAGAATGGTAATGTCTCATATAACTGGTATAAATCACTATTTTTAAGGCTGTTTTCTGATATTAGGCAAGTTAGATAGCGTTTGCATAGAATAAATTGTGTTGCTTCAGCTTTGCGAACTTCCTTTTGGTGTTGCCGGTCGTGTTCCTTGAGAGTAATTCTCTCCCATTCCCCCACATAACACCTCTCAAGAGCTCTTTGCTTTTAACTTAGTGTTTTCTTATACGTCTGCCCAGAAGTGCTCATAAGTGTTGAATAGGGTTTAAATCTGGCCATTGTGGATGTGTTGGCAACAGTCTAGCAACAGTCAACAATATCTAAATATGCAAACTGATCCATTGTTGAATCAATAAGCTGCAACTTTTCCATGCAGGTGGTAGCCATGCACCACCACACCATCACCATATTTCACTGTTGCTAATAAATTTTCTTTATTCAGCGCTTTATCAGATTTCTTCCACACATTTTTCCCTAGAACAATTTCACGAGATGCCTTTGTAAGATTTCTCTTCTCTAGTTGGATAATAAATATCAACGCCAGAAACCGGCAGTAGAGACCACAGAGTAGAAAGTGCCTATTGTGTCATAAGTCCCTGGAAATTCGAGTAAGGACAGACTTTTTACGTGGGTTATAGATTTCCGTTTTGCATTCATATATGTATTTATATGAAAAAGTTTTTCGCTAGACAGATGCTGCCTTTGTACCAACTTACGACAACCAAAACCATTTGACGAGTTCTAAGCACAAGCGAAAAAAGTTCGCACACAGACTTTAGTCCTAATAACAAAAACTTCATGAATTTGACAACGAATATTATCTAGACTCAGTTTGCTGTGACCATTTCCATTTTATTTTTCTGAATATAAAGCCTTTTTCCAGTTGTAAGAAATTTAGGTCAAAAGAGATGTCACTGCTCAAACAAACGCTTTCTTGAGGGCCTCCGAAAACCATATAATATCGCATCACTAGAGAAAAGTCGAATGTAGTACCCCATGATCAGAAAGCTCCGGGGCTATTTAATTTAAACGAACCATGCACGTGAGAACCGGTCCATATGTGTTTCTTATGTTGGTAGAATTGTAAGATACACATCTGTCACTTTTTAGCGCCATCGGGTCAGTAGTGTCTCCCTGGCTGGCCGGAAATGTGGGCAAACAATTCTTGGATTTTGCATAATGATAACGTGCCATCGCACCGAGCCCAAATTGTGCTGGATTATTTGACCAAACACCAAGTAAATACCATCGTACAAGCACCGTATTCACCCGATATGGCCTCATGCGACTTCTTTTGTTTCCCAAGTTGAAGTTACCACTTTGTGGATGGAGATTTCAGTCGATAGAGGAGATCTAAGAGAATGCGAGGAAAGAGCTGAAAGCCATTCCTTCGTAGACCTACCAGGGATGCATAGAGGACTGGGTTAAACACAGGGTTGGCACATATGTATGTGTTGCTTCAGACGGGTAATATTTGGAAGGAGCTAAAATAAATTTGCCTAAAATTTAACTCTGTTTTGTTTTATTGAAACATTCCCGGTACTTTCAGTTCATAGGGTAAAAGGGGAATAGTTAAAGAAAGAAAATACTAAAAAATTATAGGTTTAGAAAATATCTTTTTGGCAAAGAAAAATGTAAAGTAATAGAGTTCGAAATCTCGTTCAGTTCTCGAAGTGGACGCACCATTTGGGCATACCTTGCATAAATCGTACCGCAGTTCCTGATGTGAAAAGGCTAATAAGAACAAAGAGCCGTGGTTGTTATACAAATTCAAAGGAAGGCACCCTTTATCAGATGCTTTGTCGAGCTTCGCCTCGAATTTGTGGCATGCGTCTTGATGTTGTTCTACAAATGCATGGGAGAACATTGCTCGTGCATGGATTTTTATAAGAAGCTTTTTCGTGTCAAAATTGCACGCAAAGTTTTGTCATAATCAGCTGAGCGGATGAACACTATAGAAAAAACTTTTTCCATATTTCATATTTCATGCCCAGATGTAGGCATCGATTCATGAAGCAAGTGAAGAGCAATTACTTGCAAACACAGCATTTTTAACCGATGTAGCGGACATAGCCCATCTAAAACTAACGAAGCTCTGCTCGTTTATTAAAGCTACCGGATGGTTTGAAAAGGAACAGGTAAGGATAAGCTCCAGTGGTACCACAATGGACCTGCGAAAGGTGTAAGTGTGTCTTTATGACAACCACCCTACCTACCTACCTACTGGCAAGCACACCCGACTAACACCACTTGTGCCTAACAAACGGAGACATTTGTTGGACGACCATGGGATTATCAGCAGGTCAACATATGCATATTGCAAACGGAAATAGTTTCCGGCTCTTAAAATTAAATGCTTTGCTGGTTTACGCCTACTACATTGCCAAACCAAATGCTAATTTCCGACTGGCGCAGGTGGCAACAAATGTTGCACTGATTACACACCGCTTTCGCCTTGTTGGCAGCTGAAGGCCTTAAATGTTTCGAAGATTTTTATCCCAGGTTTTTGTTTATTCAACTTTGGCTGTTCTTGTCTTGCTTTTATCTTCATTCGTTCTCTCCTCTGCGACTTTGTGATACTTAAGTACTGAGTAATGCTGTTTGCCCTACAACGTCGAACTTTTAGCTCTGCTTGTTGAAAGACGCTTTTTAAGTAATTGCACAGCGCGGCCGGCGCAACGCTCTCTGCCAGCAACCACAAAGTGACCATAAAAATATATTTAATCTTAAGTCTAATTTAATTTAATCTCTATTAAGAGTAGTTTCGGGCTCGTCGTTTTTCTTGGCATTGCTTTTCATTTATTCAGTTTATTTCGGCTCTTTTACGCTTGCCTCAAGTTGTGGATGTTGATTAAAATAAAGTTAAAAGTTAAAAGGTGAAAAGGGAATGGAAAAATTGTACCTATGCTTTAAGTTTTAAGATAAGCTACAGCGAATGAGTTTGTGCTGTGAGCAGAACGACAAGCACGACTTTCATAGTAGAAAAAGTTTTAAAATAAAAAAAAAATAAAAAATGTTAAGGAAATTTCTGTATAGACACTTTGGTCATAAACACCTAATGGTCGCTAATTTTCTCACTGTTTTCAGCATCTAATAAAAGCCAGCCATTGACTTTTATGGCGTAAAAAAGCACCAGGTGAACCGACTGTGGATTTTTGTCGCCTCAATTCGATCAGTTTTTTTAACTTACTTGTTGAGTGATCCAAGTATTTTGCAAAATGTGTACCTATATAGGTATGTTCTTGTATATTTTGCTGAAAAACGGTTAGTAGTGGCCAAAGTGAAGCCATTCATTAAGAAGTAAACTGAAATAAAAAATAAAAAAATTAATTTTGAGATTTTCTATACCGAAAATATTTACATATCAAATAGCGTTTTAATGTGAAACATCTTAGGTTCTTATTAACATTTTTATAGTTTTTACGCAATATTTTCCATTTATTCACTGTACGCATTAGAATATAGCACGAAAAGTTATGCTAGTCCTACTATGAGACTCTCAGGAGTTACTGAGCACAGCCTCGTCTATACATGAAAACCAAAAGAAAGGGGAATAATTTGGAGGAAGGCAGGCATTGAAAAATGCCAAAAAATTTTGAACCAAAAAAATAAAGTTTTTCCAAAGAAAAATTGTTATTAGTAACTGTAGTAGTATTCGGTCGCCGTAGCCGGGTTGGTGCGTGATTACCATTCGGAATTCACAGAGAGAACGTAGGTTCGAGTCTCGGTAAGAGGTCAAAAAATTAAGAAAAACATTTTTCTAATAGCGGTCGCCCCTCGGCAGGTAATGGCAAACCTCCGAGTGTATTTCTGCCATGACAAAGCTCTTCATAAAAATATCTGCCGTTCGGAGTCGGCTTGAAACTGTAGGTTCCTCCATTTGTGAAACAACATCAAGACGCACACCACAAATAGGAGGAGGAAAGGCGGTAACGCGCCAATTATATATAATATACATGTATATGTATAGTAGCTGTAAGTCGTAGTAGTAGTTAGTAAAAGTTGCCCAACAAATTTTCCCAAAAATTTTGAAAGAAGGAAACAGTTTTTGTCTTTGGAAAAATTTTTTTTAAGTAAGTTAAATCCTAAAAAATTAAAAATTTTTTTTAAATGGCTCAAAAAACCAAAAAACAAAATCTCACAATTAAATTTTTATTAGTATATTTTATCCAAAAAAGTTGAAAAAGAACTCTAAATATAGTACAAAAAAACAACGATGATATTTCACTGTACTTCTACAATAAAATGTTCAACATAGAATAAATCTGAAAATTATAAAGTTAAGAAAAACAATTTTGAATTTATTATACTTCATCCTATAAAGTAACCAGTTTTTCGAAAAATTTACTACAATATCCAAATTATAATACTTCGATACCTTGACATGGAATCGCCCCGGATCACGGATCATTTTGTTTATTGGTAGGCTCAAGTATGATAAGAAAAAAAAATTTAGTAATTTTGAGATTTACTCAATGTAGAAAATTTTGTAGATACATACAGTCTGTGTTAGGAAAAAGGAATCGCGATTATTCATGAAGTATAACACATATCATCATCATCATCATCAAGTAGCGATTACAGCTCAGAGTGAGCTTTAGCTTCATGCACAATCCTCTTCCAATCTGCACGGTTCATAGCAACAGATCTCCAGCTCCTAACTCGTAGCATTTTCAGGGCGGCAATGGCTTGGTCAAGCCAGGTGAACCTTGGACGTCCTCGCGCTCGGGTCATTAGACAATTCCTTGATGAAAAAGATTTTTGGTGGCGGCTGTCTTCCATGCGCACAGTCTGCCCTAACCATCGAAGCCTTTGGGATTTAATGTATTTCACGACGTCTTCGCCCTGGCATATGTTTAGCAACTCATCGTTGTAGCGTATTCGGTACATTCCATCGTTTCACCGTATGAGGCCAAACAACCTTCGGAGTACTTTTCGTTCGAAAACTCTTAAGCTACTTTCGCCTTTGCTTGTCAATGTCCAGCACTCGCAGCCGTAGGACAGCACCGGTAGTATTATTGACTGGTAGAGGCGGAGTTTACATTCACTTGTGAGCAGTTTGGACTTCAGCAATTTTGTGTGGGCGTAATATGCTTTGTTTGCTGCCATTATTCTGTCTTGTATTGTGTCGTAACTACTGTTGTCATTTTTTATTAACACTCGCAAATATTTGATGTGTTGAACACCTTCAAAGGTTAATGTCCCGATTTGGATGTTTTCAGGACTTTGTCTTTCTTCGCTGCGGGAGACCTTCAAATATTTAGTTTTGCCTTCATTTATTCTAAGGCCTACTGATTTTGCACGAAATTCAATATTAAAGAAGGTTTCAAAAGATATTTTCCTTGTCACTATTGCGATATCATCCGCTTACGCGATTGTTATTCCTGAGCGACTAAAAAGGCTTCCAAACATCACTTCGTTTTTCGTTTCGCATAAAACTACGAGTCGCAATTACTCAATAAGCCGTGTAGTCTCCATCGTTGTCGAGTATAGCCTGGCATTGCTCGGCATGCTTCGAACCAGCTTTTCTGCTTGACGCACGAGTTGCTTTAAATCGTGGACTGGCTTCTCTCGGCAAGATGCGTTTTCATTACTCCCACACATTCTCAATGAGGTTGGCGTCTGGGGACCAGGAAGGTCAGTCTGTCAATACTGTGACGCCATTTTCTTGTTTTGTTGTTTCTCAATGTGTTTTCTAAGAGCAGTGGTTTTGATGATGTGAGACGGTAGGACATATTCGCCTCCTTCAGTCGACGTTCGATGGTGTTGATACTCACAACTATTTCCTTTTTAGCAAGAACTGATTGTGCTTGGCGTAGTCACAAAGAAGGGTCCGGCTTAAAAAGTTGGACGATCACTTTATCCTGCTTTTTTGGCGTCACCTGCTTCAAGCCGCTCTCGGAAAAGTCATCAACATTTTTGTACACCTTATACCGCTGATTCCAGATCACAACAAACTTTTTTGATTTTTAATTACTTTTTCAGCCGCGGCGTAATTTCGGCCCTTTCGAATGCGTGCATAAAAATACCGCCTCAAAACGCTTCGTGTACTTCTCACTTATTTTTATTTGGTTGCGTTTACGACTCTAACCTGAGTTAGCACTGGGGTCTTAGCTTTTGAGTGGGACTATTATGCAGCAAAAAGCAGAACGAAATATATCTTGAAGTTGCAAGAAAAAATCGGTTCTTTTCTTCCGACGCAGACTGTAGTAAAACTGCGAAAAATTATGTGCTGTTTAAACGTTGCCAAAATAATTTTCCCAAAAATTTTGAGAAAAGAATACAATTTTTGTGATTTAAATTTTTTTTTTATTAACTTTAATCCTAAAAAATTCAAAAAAAATTTTTAAAAATGGCACAAAAAAACGAAGAACAAAATCTCACAATTAAATTTTTCTTTTTCATAATTTTTTAAATTTATTTACTGCATTCTGGTTTTCAGAGAAATTAAATAAAGAGAAGTTCTTTATTCAAGTAAGAAGGTGTGCCTGGTATATACAAAGGAGTGGGGGAAAAACCATCTGTAAATTGATAAGTAGATTGTCCTTACAAGTAAAAGCTTTATTTTATTATTATTTCAGTTTAGTTAGCCTGATACATTTCACTCAACGTTTATCCAATTTTATGCCCTCTGAATTTTATGGTCAAAATGGACGATAATATTTTCACTCAACGCAAATCTCTTACCGCCAAGTAATTTCTTCATACTTTGAAACAGGAAGTAGGCAAAGGGGGTTAAATTTTAAGAATAGGCCAAATGAGTGAAAAATTTGTAATCTAATTTATGTAATGTTGCCATTTCGACAGCGAACTTGTGAGTCGGTGCGTTGTCCTGATGGAAGACAAGCCAGTGATTGGTCATTAAGGTGTCGGCCGATTGCGTCACGAATTTGATACGTTTTTATCCACATGTCTCACAATAATTCCTCGCAGTTTGATCACTGTCTTGTTATATAAAAGTCACAAATTAATGGCAACACAACTTGCCGGCTTTATTAAACCACTTTATTGCTTTACTATTCGTTTACACGCTCCCAAGTTTAACTTAAGACTGAATACCCTATGTTCGTGTACCTCTGCTTATATTCCTGTTCTTCATAACTATGGCAATTTCTAGATTTGGCAACCCGTATTTTCTGGCGACTTCTATCTTGCCTTGTTCTGTCTTGCCATTTGGCGCCAAGAAGAACTCCTGTTTCCTTTTAGTATCTCATTCGCTCGGTACCGCCACAAATACTAGCCGGTTAGCGAAGTTGCTTATTTTACTACACTGCCTTCCGCTTAAGTCTGACTGTACCGATTAGATGCCAAATTCTTCGATGCCAAAATGTAGCCAATCCCACCAGCTGAACTACTTTGACTTTCCTCTGCCCTGTTTTGCATTGCTGTATACGATACAACACATCATCTCATCTTTCAATCACTATATATGGACCTTCCCAGGATGCTTGCAGTTTCGGAAAAGCCCTTTTCTTTCTTGGCGAATTATAGAACGAATTATAGAGAAGCACCAAACTACCTTCGCCGAGTCCTTCGGAGTAGGCAGCACGGTCAAATGGATTCTTCATCTTATTACACATTAGTTGGGTATGTTGCCTTGCATGATGGTGTAAATCATCTATGTCACCTTGCAGTGTTTCTCAATGACTATTTTCGTTCATTGCTGGAAGTTCATTGCTTCTCTCCGAATGATAAATCACCCGAAAGATTTAAAATGCATTCAAAGATAGTCCTTGTAGGCGATAGGCCAGTAGTTTCATGTATAGCTGAGCGATTAGCCAACAGGAACATTTAATGTGTTTATCCCAATTTCGTTGGCTCTTTCCAACTACTTTCGCAAGTGCTCCACCCAAATGAGGTTGAATCTTTCGACCATTTCATCTGATTTGGGGGCAAGAGTGTTGTACATGTTTTCTTATTTCCTATTAAGGAACACATTTTTTTAAATACTGCGGACTCGAAGCTTCTTCCTTGGCCTGAATGCAATTCAATAGGATCTCCAAACCTAGTCATCCAATTCTCCACAGAAACCTCAGCAATGATTTTGGCCTCTTGGTTTTGTAGAGCATATCCTTCTGGCCACTTACTGAAGAAGTTCATAACAGCGAGCACATATTTGCTGCCGGAGTCACATCTATGGTCACTCAAGGCGAGTTCTTGTTCTTGTTTTAGTATCTCATTCGCTTGGTACTACGGCAATTGCTAGTCGGTCAAAGCTTCTTATAAATTTCAAAACTGAAATCACTGACTTATGTATTAAGCCTGTAATACTTTCAAGATCACGCAGCTTCAATTGTCGATCGTTGAATATCCTTCAGTGGGCTTTATCAATTGTTCCTCAATTATCAAAGGATCTTAATTAGGTGGCTAGCACCTCCGACATCACTTGAGGCTTAAGAAATGGCATTTTCTCGCAAAAAAAGTGTGTTTGGGGAACTCACGAAATTGTCTGTTTCAAATGGCAAACGTAGTTGGTTGATCACTTAGAAAATTATTCTGGAATTAGCATCAAGTAATGCTTCTTTAAATACAAAGTGAAGGCAACGCCAACGTTACAATTTTATACTAAGCCATTTTCGCTTCTTGTCCCGTTAACGAGATCTGTGTTGGATTGTCAGAACAGCCCGGTAATTACATATTTCCACGAGCGGGAACTGATTTTTATTTATAAATATATAAATATATTTCTACTTGTGGCGTCCTCTTGGCAAGCTCTGCAGAAGAAACTCTGAGAAATTTTCTGCTACAAAAAATGTAACGTAATTTCACGAATTTCGTTTGAGCTCCATATTTTCCGTTGAGTATTTGCACAAAAGTGTTAATATTTAATTTATAATTACAAACTGAAAGAAGCTAAGCAAAAAATGAGAAATGTAAAAACCACAGCAAAGAAATTGTAGCTGAATAACGTAGCCATAGTAGCGCAGTGGTGGTCAGGCAAAATGCGAGCGCGAAATGACTGATGCATGGCACATGTGTTTGTGTGAATGTAGTCGTAAAAGCATAAAGTTCACCGCAAATTTGAAATCCTTCAAAAATTTCACGCTAGCAAAATGTTGCAATAATAAAGGTGCACCGCGATGTATATGGATATGTATGTATTTATGTGTGTATGCATTTGAAGGTACTGCTTATGCAGCTTTAGAGTCCGTGAGAAAACAAACTCTTGAGCAAGCATGAACTGGAAGAAGTAATACTAGTTAGAGAGTATGTAGAATTGGACCAGTTGCAAAATGGCCAATTAGAGGTGTGTGCTAAGCAAATATTCAGATATACAGTCGATATATTATTTATACAGATATATAAAAACATAGACGATTTCTTCGAAAGAGCATTACATAAAAACAACTGCCCAGATTTTAATAATTTTCACACCGTTGGAAAGGTCGGAGATGATTTGTGTGTAACACGAATATTATTAAGAAAAAAAATTTATTTAGAATACAGCAAAAATTCTTCTGAAAAATTTATTTAAAAAAAAAAAATTGTTCCACTAACGTTGCCACCTGAATTTTATTGTAAAAAATACCAATTATCACAAAATTCACTTGTATTATTAGCCATAGAACTCAAATCAAAGGTGTTTAAACAAGATTTAAAAACAAAAATGTTTTTGGCAGGCGTTGCCACTAATTTCATTAAAAAAAAGCTTTTATTTAAAAGTAAGTGATTTATTGGGAAATAGACAAAAGCGGTACAGAAACTGTTTTTGTGAAAAGTTGATTAAAATGGTTTTATAGCGTTGCCACCTGAATTTAATTGTAAGAAATATCAATTTATCACAAATTTCAGTTCTATTATAAGTTATAGGTCTCAAATCAAGGGCTGCTAGATAAGATTTAAAAACAAAAATTTTGTTGGCTAGCGTTGCCACTAATTTAATTTAAAAACAGTTTTTAGTTAAGAGGAGGTGAGTTATTGAGAAATAGACAAATGCGTTAAAGAAAATATATTCGTGAACATTTATTTAAAAAAATTGTTTCACAGCGTTGCCACCTTTTTTCTAAAAATATCAATTTAACACAAATTTCAGTTCTATAATAATTCATAAGCCTCAAATCAAAAGTGTTTAAATATGATTTACAAACACGAAGGGCTGATAGATAAGATTTAAAAACAAACATTTTTTTGGCTGGCGTTGCCACTAATTTAATTTAAAAAAAGTTTTTATTTAAAAGAAGGTGATTCTTTCAGAAATGGATAAAAGCGCTTAAGAAAATATTTTTGTGAAAAATTAATTTTAAAAAAATTGTTTCATAGCGTTGCCACCTGAATTTAACTTCAAGAAATATCAATTTATCACAAATTTCAGTTCTATAATAAGTCATAGATCTCAAATCAAGAGTGTTTAAATATGATTTAAAAACACAATTTTTTTTGGCTGGCGTTGCCACTAATTTAATTTAAAAAAAGTTTTTATTTAAAAGAAGGTGATTTATTGAGAAATAGACAAATGCGTTATAGAAAATATTTTTGTGAAAATTTAATTAAAAAAAAATTGTTTCATAGCGTTGCCACCTGAATTTAACTTCAAGAAATATCAATTTATCACAAATTTCTGTTCTATAATAAGTCATAGATCTCAAATCAAGAGTGTTTAAATATGATTTAAAAACACAAATTTTTTTGGCTGGCGTTGCCACCTATTTGTGACAAACCAGAAGCTGATTACAGGTATATAAGGCATATTAATTAAAATAAAAGTATGTATGATATATATAAATACATATTCAAGAGAAATTTAATCTAATCACATTTAGGCGTTGCCACCTAGTTTGAAAGAAATAACTATTAACAAAATTGAAGTGCATGTCATACAAAATGTGCTCGATGGAATGAACAAAGCTTTAATTAAAATTATTAGTGCATGGTGCTGCCACTTAGTTCTTCAGGCGCAAATGGTAAATAGCGGTGCAGATGTATTAAGTACTAGGGTGTAGGTAGTTTGTTTCAATTAAACAGTATTTTATGAGCGGCCATGCCTCTACTTTTCAAATTTAAAAATTATTGGAACTGTCTAATTATATAAAGCATGTACATTAGGATGGGTCACTTTGTATGGAATACTTGTTTTAGACATCGTAGATTCGGGATATGTATGAAATTTTAAGAAAAAAAGTTGACTGGGGCATATGTAGCTCTAAAATCGACCGTCTGCTTTTGTGCCCATTATGAACCAGTACAGTAACCAGTACAGTAACTGGTATAATACTGATTGCCAATCTATGCGGCAATTTACAATTCGTAGCACATCCGGCGTGCTATAAACACTAGTTGCTGGCTTGAAACAAAGTGCAGGAGACCAAAGACTTCAGCTACAAATCTAACTGATGGCCAGGTAGTTAAGAACTGGCAGGTTCAAACGCAGACATCATACGATTTGATTAGTGCATGGATACTCGTATGAGTGATGCGGATGTTCATGTCTGTCTGCGCTGATATTGTTTTCAACTGAATTTAATTGAAAATTTACGCGCTTCACATTGCGTTATTTAAATTACATTTCTACAAAATCTCAGCTATCAGCAGCACCGAAAAACTTTTCACCTTTCCACCTTCAACAAATTCAACGGCGTGTCGCTAACCTGCTGCTATTGCCAACCAAATATGTGCACATACAAACATTGGTAAGCAACCGAATTTTGAATTAGTGTACATAACAAGAAATAGGGATTGAATTTTCTCTAATTAAGCTCTTCCTGCGGTCGACACAACAACGCTACACGCTGCGGAAGTATGCAAATTTTCCTTCCTTCAGCCAACAGCCAGTCAGTTAGTCTCATCAGCCATTACGATGTGCTGCTCTTCAAGTCTTTTTCCTTTTCCCATGCAAAAGGTTATTACACAAGTCTATTGGAAAGGTGGGTGTATGGTGACGGTGTACACTAGCGCGCATAGAGACATTCTAATTATGTCGCGCGTCCACGATGCGCAATCAAGTTGGCTTCTATTACGTACTTGGAAATTTTCAAATTTTCGTTGAAGGGGTTAAGCGTAAGCACTCGCAGTGCAAGGAACAGACGGCGGAATATGGTATGGTTGTTGGTTGAAAGGCCACAGGAATCAGCTATGAGGCTATCAAATTGGCGCCGTCACTTGACCTCCCGTTCATGTCGTTCGTTCGCTGGCTCGCTGTTTTGTGGCCACGACTGGCTGTTAATAGGAAATATGCAGTTTTGACTATTTTGCTAGATAAATCTGCTGCTGCTTTGCAGTGAACAGTGAACAGCGATGGCATGACACAGTAAGGAGTTGCAAGACATACACCCGCACATATTTATGTCGTGTAATTTGATTTTTCTTCGGAAATTGTTACTGGTTTTATGACAAATTTTGCGCGTTAAAGTTGTGTAGTACCCTCATTTCGCTAATTTAAAATACATTTTAAGATACACTTGACGGTGAAATGATGATGTGTACGTACTCATTTTGGCGTAAAGCATTGAATAGTCGGCATATGAAAATTTACGTAACTTTATAATAACGTTAAATTAAGAGTGAAAGAGAAAGTGATGGGAGCATACGGCTGGGGATGGGAAATGGCGAAACGTATTCGGGAGAAGCTAGCTAGTGTCTTGAGGCAGTACGGGGCTCATAAAAAGCTCGAATTCTTTTCTGTGCGTCTGCTCGGTCTATTCCTTTGATCAAAGAGATATTAATCAACAACCGTCTGTATTGGCTCTACCCAATCATTAGTCTCTGGGTAGAGCCAATACAGATGTCAGTCTCAGAAATGGATTTCACAAATGATACTCGTATTACTGCATAAAATACTTCTATGAAAGGTGACACTGATGGTGTTTGCTCTTATTTTTTTAAGAAATGCAAATTTTTCGTCTTTGTGCCTTTACGTGTTAAATATTACTCGTTTCGATTACACGATCGACTTATTTTTTAAGTGAATTTTTTAATTAATTTATTTATTTTTGTATAAGGGGGTATTCTAGTCTAGAGGCCCGAATTTCGAGCATTTTTTGACGATGAATAAAAAAAAAGCTATTGATATTTTTACGATACATTTTTTTATCATTTATTTATTCATATATTAGGAGCACACAAAATAAATTTGAAAAAAAAAAAATGAATTTTCATGGAGTTATGCGTCCTTGAAGTGGAAGGGGGGAAAAAAGGCAGTGTCCCCGTCGTCACGATTTCTACCCTTGTGGTCATCTGAAAAAAAAAAAATACAAATTCTTAATTAATATGAATGTCATTATCGTATGAACCAGAAAAAACGGAAAAAAATTGTTTTTCCATAAAATGGCGGCTACTCAAAAAAAATTGAGGTCGATTTTTGTCTTATTTTTAAGCTTTCTCGAATTGTTTACACATATTAAAAAATTGAAATTTCCAGTTTTCGAGCTTCATACGATAGAGATATATTAAAGGAATATTCATGACAAATTTCAAGCAAATCGGTTGATTAGAACTTGAGATATCGTGCCGACCGTATCGAACGAAGTAGTTTCGAGAAACACGCGTTTGAATTTCGCCGTCCGCTCAAACCAGTCTAGCTGTCGCGTCACTAAAATAGTTGTAATATCGAAAATAATTCGAATTTTGCAAAATCCTTTTAGGGAGATATTTTTGAAGACCTAAACTATCGAATTTTGAAAAAAAAAATTTCGATTTTTTCAAATTTCTAGACTAGAATACCCCCATAAGTCGATCGAGAGTCACTTCCATTACACCTTTTTAAAACGGGCAGTAGAAATGATATAAGCTTTTATAGACCAATATCTGAATTAATAGTTTGCTTTATGATTTTTCAGTAGGTAGTGAAAAAATTATTTTCCCTACAGAATCTATTTTAAAACCGCACCCGTACCTGTATGCATATGAGAGTGGGCATAGGTAGGTGGGTGAAATGGTTGAAGTACCAGACATTCCCCAGGGAGCACTAAAGGAGCGTTTTAATACCACTATTTGACCTCCAATGGGCAGATAACTACAGCCAACCAGAGAGAATATCGAATTTGAGATGATGTTGAGATTTTGTTAAGTTCGCATATTCCTGAATTACTGCATTGCTCACGCATTCCACATAGAATTTCCTTTCAAATGAAACTATAGGTATAAGATCGTGGTGAGATACCAAAAAGAGTGGATACTGCTCAGATAGCATTTAAAAATTTTTTTTTTATATCCCGAAGTACCGTCTTCGTGCCAGAAACCATATACAAGGTCAATTCCAAAATACACAGGACTGAGCCAAAATAGAAATGACAGGAGCTGTGTTCTGATAACTTCGAGTTTATTTATTCAAAATAGTCCCTTCGGGCCTCGGTACACAGTTTTGCGTGATCTAAAAGATTTTCGAAAGAGTGTTTGAGGTCATTGACCGGAATGTCCTTCGGGATGTCGGCAAAAGCATTTTGGATGGTCTTTATGGACGCAAAACGTTTTCCTTTCATGGCCAATTTTCCGAATAGGCAGAAGTCACAGGCAACCATGTCAGGTGAATACAGTGAGTGATTGATGATTAATATGCGATTTCTAGTCAAAAAATTTATCACAAGAGTGGATCGATGAGATGGTGCATTATCATGCAATGATCGCCAGCTTTCTCCTTCACGGTATACAGTGTGAATTCGACGAGTGCGATGCAACAAGCGCTTCAAAACGCCAAGATAGGAAATTTCATTGACGGTTTGGCCCGTTGGCACAAACGCCTTGTGGACAATTCCCTTGGAATCGTAAAAACAAATGAACATCGACTGATTTTTGAATTCTCCAAACACGATTTTTTGGGTGGTGGCTCGCCTGGGGCTTTCTGTTCGGCACTTGGACGCTTAGTTTCAGGTTTATGTTAGAAACACCACGTTTCATCACCAGTTACAATGTTGGAAAGGAAGTTCTCGTTGTCGTCTTTTCTCGCCTCTTTAATGAGGTCCTTAGAATGTGGAATTGTAAGCAATTTTTCGTCCTCAGTTAACTTGTGCGGAATGAAATGTGCACAGACCTTTCGGAAACCCAAATGATCAGTTAAAATGCGTTAAATCGATGATTTGAAGATATTCAAATCCGATTCCATGAATTTCAACGAGGATTTCGGTTCATTTTTGATAAATTTATGAAGAATTTTGATGGGGTTTTCGGTGATTACTGATTTTGGGCGGTCCGTATGTTCATTGTCAGTTATGTCCTCACAAACATTTCTGAGACGTGTAAACCACTCATGAAAATCGGCATAAACTTTTTTCATCAATTCAAATGTTTTGGTAAACGTTTTTGCCAATTTTAAAACAAAATTTGATTTTAGCTTTTTGTTCGAAACTCATTTTTGTACCGATGACACAAATAAACTGACACTTTAGACGCAATCACTTCGATTTCACTGAATCGAATGTCACCAAGCTTTCACTGGAAGTCAGCTAGGGATGTAACTTTCAACGCACTAGCTCGTTAAAAAGATGGCGCCACCAAAAACATTTACGCCAGTTTTATTTATTTTGGACTTCACCATTCCTTTTATTGCTTCCTGCTGTATCTTAAGTTCGAAGAGGAGCAAATCAAGCATAGCATTTAGGCCATTGCCGGAAGCTGTACTCATGGCACTCGTCATGCTCTTCTGTCGTTCTGTTCCTGACGGGTGGACTTAACCATGTACCGTCACCACCAAACTACAAAGGCATAAGTGATGAAGGGCTGTGTATATCCACCAGGCCATAGCAAGTTTCAGACTCTAGGTTTTGCAAAAGGTTCTACTGAATTGTTGGAAAATCTTTAACACGCTGTTCTCCTTCAGTGGATATGCATATCCTAAGTCAGTTTCTTAACCAAGATTACTCCTAGATATTTAAATTTATCAGTAAGTCTAAGAGCGCACCTTTCAGTGCTGGAAGAGTAAGCCCATCCAATTTTTGTTTTCTCGTGAACAATACTAAGTTAGTTATGTACGGATTGACGGAGAGACCTTGTATCGTGCACCAGTTGTCGAATTTATCCAGAACTTTCTGCACTTTCTAGAAGTTTATCTGATGAAGTTTATCTGATGTTGGTGCACAGACATCTTCCGCATATGCTTGGACACGAAATCGAGTTCCTGCATCGGCGTTAGCAGAGAGTCTACGAGGAAGCACCATAGCAGCGGAGAAAGAACACCCCCTTGGGGACATCTTTGCTCGGCCCTGACTGTAACTAGTTCGTCCACTGCTCTCACCAGCGGTTAGCAGCCTCTCAAAGAGCAATGAATATATCCATTTTACAATAGTTCTATTAATCCTAACCCCAAGTCGTTCCACTTGGCCGTTTAATCCCTTGTCGATGGGTCGTTCATAAGGTATCTTCTAGGCCTTAACTAAACATATCCGAAGAGCTTTTTTCAAAATTTTTAATTTCAATAATATTTTATCATAAACAAATGGTATGAAACATGCACCGTGCAGTTGTTTCATAAAAAATCCATGATCTCTCAATGAACTGGTCGGACTCGAACAACACATCGACATTGGATTAGGGATTCCTATCAATGTCCACAAACACGCAGATCAGCGTTTACTCGTCAGTTTTCAGCTCGGCTTCAATCTTACTAACAATCGTGTCAGGCTAATTCACATGCCTTTCCACTCTCGTAAACATTTTGATTCTTACCAAGTGGACTTCTCGGCAATACCCTTACTGGAATGTCTTTCTCTACCACTCGTTCTACACCTTTCAACACAAACGATGTCCAACTGTTTGGTCTAAAACTGTTAGCTAGGGAATATTCATCTTTTCCTGGTTTTGTAATAAATACCACTCTCATGCGTCGCCATTGGGATGCTATGTTACTAAATTCAAGACAGGCGCGAAGATCCTTTTCAGGGCCTCAATCAGCCTATTTCTTCCTTTCTTTAGCATTGCTAGATATATTCCATCAGGTCCAGTGGACTTAAAGTTTTGAAACTAAGATTATCGATTCCTCTGTCACTATCTGCCTAGCAATATGCCAGCTATACCTAGAGGGTCCACCATCGCTACACTAAGTCTGCTATTGCTTACTTTGCATTTTATTTCTACTACGTTTCTACTACCATTTTCACAGAGGGGGAACACAGTCTTCTTCTTTCTCTGTACTTCCGAAATGCAACAAAGATTAAAGAGTATTTATTGCTTTACTACAGGGTCCGGCACTCGAAGTGTAACCATTTAAAAAGGCCATAAATTTAGTTTGGAAAAAAACTTTTATTCAATTCAAAGTAAAAAAATGTGTGAAAAAAAAAAATTAAGAATCAATTTACTTTTGCTCGATATGACCACTTTTTGCCTTGACTATGGCCTTGAGATGGTCCAGAAACGAATCGCAAGCTGCCCGAATGTGACTTGCAGGTATTTTAGCCCACTCGCGGTCAATGGCTTTTTTCAGCGCCACGAGACTGGTGAATCTTTTAGTTCGGAGTTTGCTTTCCAAAATGGCCCAAAGAGAATAAAACATCGGATTTGCGTCTGTTGAATTTGAGAGCCATTGTATGGACGTTATAAAGCTCGGAACGTTGTTTTTTAGCCCCTCTTGATTCAGTCGAACTTCGTGAGACGGTGCCGAGCTCTGCTAAAACGTCCATGGTCTGCCATTGAAATGTTTGTCTGCCCATGCCTTCAAAGCAACTTCCAGAACACTTTCCCGATAATATTTCGCATTTACCTTCATGACAGGTTCGAGGAAAACGATTGGTGAGCGCCCTTTTGCGGTTACAGCGGCCCAAACCATTACCTGTGGCGAGTGCTGCCGCCTGGTGGTCAATCGATGACTCGATGACGCATGCACGATCGATAAGATAAACCCTATAGTTTTGGGAGTTCACGAATTGCTCAATTTGAAAATTTTTCTCATCAGAAAACACAATGTTCGGAAATTGAGAGCTTTCGGTCAAGCGAAGCAACTCCTTCGCTCTCTCAAGTCTGACTTGTTGCTGCTTTGCTGTTTTGGGTGTGAGATCATGCGCCTTTTGGATCATATTTCAGTATGTGTTCTTTCGCCATTTGATTGGAACTTCGTCGGGGATTTCGCTCTAGTCGCTTCTTCACTTTTTGAACCATTTCACGTGACATTGCAGTCTTTAGATGAGCGCCTCCATGACGTTTGGCGATGCTACCAGTATCCTTGTAACGAGTAATGGAGCGATAAACAAAAACTTTATTTACTTTAAGGTGCTCGAGCTCACGAACAATCGCTGGTGGTGATTTTCCAGCCAAATATAATGCAATCACACTATCACGTTTGAAATCCATTACTGATTTCGGATTTTACGGATTACAGATTTTCTTTTTTCACATTTACTCTCGGCAAAATGCTTCCGTGCATTTGTAAAGAATACTCTGGACTGTCATTTAGCCAGCTAATAGACGATTGATGCCCGTGCATAAGCTGCGCGAGCGGTCTGAAGTTGGTTACACTTCGAGTGCCGGACTTTGTATTCTACTCATTAGATTTAGTTGGCAAATTCCATTAACGGACTTCATTTTTAGCGGAAATGGTCTCCAGATATTTTGTGTTGGTGAAAAAAGCTAAGTTCCACTACACTTAAGCGGTATTAGAAAACAGAAAGCTTCACTATTTTTAGCATTAGTGTTATCCGAAATTTAGTGCACTACACCCATACCTGGATAAAATATAATAAATAACTGGAAAAAATAAAATCTAACTCCTTGTATTTCTTACAGAATTTTATTCGCAGAAACATAATCGCAAAGAGTTTTTGATGTAATTAATTCCAAATTTTCATTTACAGCTTTCCTGGAAGGTTTTTCATATTCGATAATAGGAAAAATTTATCTTGAGGTTTGTTTTATACACAAACAATGAAATCCTGGAATTCGAGTATTATAAAACGGACTCTTACTTGGATTCCTGATTCCCCTCCCTCTACTCTATAATCTTTCCTTTTGTTATACTTGCAAGTATGCTTATGGCTCTGCCCTCTATTCTAGCGAAATCATTCTGACAAGCAAAAACTATTTGTGCCAAACTGAAGACTTAAGCAAATTCTAGCAAATTCATTTGACTTGTGGCGAAATACGTAGATTTGTACATCTGTGTCTAATTGCAAAGTAAAATCTTGGCATTACAACGCCATTCATGACGTTCAATATTTTAGGAATACAGAAAATTTGTTTCAATAAAATATAAATTGTCTGTTAATCTACTCGGCAGGTAGGTAAGTGCAATATGCCAGTGGCTGATTCTGGATTTCGAAGGGGGTCGAAGGAAGTTCAAATTATTGCTACACTTTTTGAGAGTAATCCTTTAACTGGAAATAGTCACGAATTAATAATAATTTAATGCGCCTATAACAGCCCAAATCTTATTGCAATCCTCTACATCAAGAAGCTTAGTTGACCAACGACCAAGTACGACCAAGGTTTAGATGAATTGAAGAAGCTGACAATGACGTAGAAACTGGAGCTCGCTGGCGAAACATAGTATCGTTTGTTGATACACCTGGCAAGAGGCGTATACATATTCGCGCTTGTCCACTTCTGCTGATTTATGAAATTTATACGTTTTGGTTTCCTAAAGGGACTGTGGACCCGAAAACACCCTTTTAAACTCCACCATCGAAGTAGACACATTGCAATTTTAAGTTATAAAGACAATTTTAGGAATAAATTCTTGCTGCAAATATGAGACGTGGGCATATATTTATATTAGGGTGGGCCAATTTTGTATGGAGGAGGATAGTGTGGTTGAAGTGCCGTCCACCTCAACTCGTCGTCGTGCCCAACAATTGCACCGCTCACGCTCGTCGTTGATGAACATTATGCATAAAGACTTTCATTTATACGCTTACAAGGTGCAATTGACTCAAGAACTAAAGCCTCTTGACTATTTCAAGCGTCGTCAATGGTCAGAATGGTGGCAGAAAATGGCAACAGTGAATGACCAATTTTCAAAGAAAATCATCTTCAGTGATGAGGTACATTTTCACCTCAGTGGATTCGTCAATAAACAGAATTCCCGCATTTGGGCGAATGAGTGATTGCCGAAAAACCAATGCACCCACAAAAAGTCTGTTTGGTGCGGTTTATGGGCCGGCGGCATCATTGGCATCATTGATGAGGCAGTTACTGTGAATAGTGTTCGCTATCGTGAGATGATAACGAACTTTTTCTGTCCCGAATTGGAAGATATGGATGTGGACGATATGTAGTTTGAACAGGACGGCGCCACTTGTCACACAGCTAACGAAACAATGGCTCTTTTGCGCGAAAAATTTGATGGCCGAATAATCTCACGTCGCGGCGATGTCAATTTGCCGCCAAAATCATGTGATTTGACACCGTTGGACTTATTTTTTGGGGTTATTTGAAAGAAAAGGTATACGTCGATAAACCAGCAACAATTCAAGAGTTAAAGGGTGAGATAATTCGGCACATTAACGGCATAGAACCTCAATTATGCCTCAGCGTCATCGAAAATTTGGGCCATCGGATGTGTCGCCGAGGCTGCGGCGGTCATTTGGCCGATAGTTTGTTCCATACGTAATTGAGCCATGCTAATATTATCATAATAAAGAGAAATGACAATAATTACCTAAAAAAATTGTATTTGATTCAAAATCAGCACAGGCCCTTGAAACTTAACCACCCTCTATAACAATCCTCCTAATCCGGCTAATTCTACCCTGGAACCATAAAAGTAGAACTTCTGGGTAGAGCCGCATTTATGTCCGAAGGCACAACAGGTACCTGCGTCCAGGTTCTTCACCTGCAGGTATATGAAGACTATACAGCGTCGATAAGACCAATTACACCCACTGTACTTATAGGTGGTTTCAAAGTAAAGGAGGCATCAGAAAGGTTGAAATAGTGTTATATTAACTCACTACCGTCTTGTCTTCTGTACGATACTGTATTGAGTATTTCACTCAAACGTCTGTGCTTGTTGTCGGTTCGTCAGAAACTGTCCGCCTTCTCTGTTGCTGTATCGCTTTCCGTTCCCAATCAATATGGCGAAGCCGCGTTATGATCTTACTTGCGAACGTATATTCGCCCATTGGCCTTATTATCATGATGTACATCTATCTCAGGTTTCTTGGGCTACGGCCTCAAGATTTTCCTGCTAGACGTTTGCAGGTAATGAAAGCCTTTGTTTCTGGCTTGGACAAGATTGCATCAGCGTGCCGCTTCCAGCTAAGCTTAGCATCCAGGACAAGTCCAAGATATTTAACCTCACTGACGAAACCAATAGCAACCTTGTTCATTCTGGTCTCCCTTATTCCTGGTAAAACACTTTTTCTGGTGAAAGGATTGATGATTTTGGACTGGCTTATATCTAAACCCACCCCAACACACCGCATTTCTTTCGGGTTTATAGCTCTTTCCAGTATATCACAAATAGTGTTCTCGGACTTGCCTCTCGCAATAATTACAACTTCATCCGCGTATCCCTGACAGCTGATTTCGTTGTTTGTCAGCAAGTGAAGCAGGTCGTCTACTACTAGGTCCCCCGGCGGACCACCTTACTTGTTTGTAGTTGGATAGTACTGTTCGCTGCTCCGGTTTCAGCTATCCTTATATGTAGCAGGGGCTCTATCCATCTGCAGGTGTACCTCAACATGTTTTTCTTCTCTAGTGCATGACATACACCCGAGTCAGAGCCATTGCCGAAAGCTCCCTCGTTATCGAGGAAGGCACAGAGCACTGTTTCTTCACAGTCCAAGGCACTCTGGAGCTCCGTACATTGCTGATACCACGCAGTGTCCCTAGACCTTCCCGCTCTGTACGCATGCTGGTTTTGATGAAGGGGTGTTATACGCAAAGTGTTTGATCTGATTTTGTGATCAATGATCTTCTCCATTGCTTTCAATTCAAAGTAGGTGAAACTAATTCGTCTGAAAAACCTGGTCAGTGAGTAGTCCTTTTTCCGTACTTTTGGTATGAAAATCACTTGTGTCCTTCTCTGCACTATTAGTATGTACGCCAGCGCAAAACTGTCTCGCAATATCCCAACTAGATGGGGTGTAATTACCTCCCCGCCTTGCTGTAGTACTACCGGGCGAATTCCATCAGCCCACGGGGTCTTGTATGGGTTAAATGAGCCAACGGTCCATCTTATGGATTACTTGGTACACATTTGTTTAGTATCCGGTATACAGTCCGATTGGATCGGCCTCAAAATTACCGTATAGGATCTGAGTTACGGCTCCCGAAACATGCTCTTTCCACCTCATTGCATGCATATGTACCGACTGTCTTTTTAATACCTGGTTTAATACCCACTCTCTCCTCAGACATAGCTTTGTGGAGCTTCTAAAGCTACCCCTCTCCGCTTTGCTACTTTCCTTACGACTTTGTAGGCGGTTAGAATGGTAGCCTACTCATCCTAGCATATGATGCGTTTGGCTTTTCGCCTTCCGAAATTCTGAGGGTTCCTGCGACCACCACAATGTGTTGGTCTTGTCTTTTGATTTGGTATTAGGACAGCTACACTCAAAATAGATACGAGAAATCAATTATTCGTACCAAAAAATTCCCAAGTAAAAGTTTGTTTAAAAAACAAAAACAACATTCTTAGTAGATAGGTGAAGGTAGGTGAAATGGTTGAAGTGCCAATCTGGCACTCCTCTGGTAGCATTAAAGCGTCGTTTTAATACCATTATGAGACCTCCAACAGGCAGATATCTACCGCCAGAAAGAGCTGTTGATGTAATGGAGAAAATAGATGGGATTTAGGTTGGCGCATTGCCCCAGGCTGTCGAAGAAAGAAGCGCCCAGTGACCTTAGTCGTCTAGCTGCCAAGCCCGGACATTTACAGAGAAAGTGCTCAACAGTCTCCATCTCTGAAAGGTCCGCACAGCTACTGCAATTGGGGTTAAATGGTAACCCTAGCTTTTCTGCGTGTGTGTCCATCGTCCAGTGACTGGTAAACACAGCTAGAGATTGGAAATTGAATGGCGAGGAGTCCACAGGTCTTTCTAAGTCCTTGGTATATTGTACTGGAGCCAAATGGTTTTCGAAATAGCACACGAAGAAATGCAGCTCCATCTTTTCTGCGCTTTCCTGAGAAATAATTTGTGCAGTTCTCTTTCAACAACTAACAGGGCGATGCGGGTGTCCGGGTAGGAGTTCTCTGAGGACAATTCAGTCTCCTTCTTGGCAATTTTATCAGAAATTTCATTTCCCCTCTATGTTCCTATGTCGTGGAACCCAGATTAGGGAAATATTACTTGCACACCCAAGAGATTTGAACTCCTACTTACTGGAGCTTACTAGTTTTGTTCTGCACCATGGCGTCGGTATACCCTTGATTGCGGCTTGACTATCGCAGAAAATGTTATTATAATATCTTTCTCGCTCGCACTCTTAGTACTTACGTAGTATTTTCTTAAATTTTATTTCATTTAAGGGTAATCTCTTTAAAATTTTGTACGCCCGAAAATGACTTCACTGAAGTTTATGTAATTTTTCTCATACATTTTTTGCAGAATCCGAATCTGCTCGAAGCGATGTCCAAACGAAAATTGACCCACCCTAATGTACATGCGTACAACCATATATTTGGTATTTAAAAATAAATAGTAAATTTAAGTATTACGAACACATAACCGAAAAATCTATTCACCTGCTGAGAAAGGAAAAGGAAAAGTTGCATTTATAATTAGAAACAAACAAAAAAATTACAAAAATTCCTATAGCAGATTTCTTTAATTTTATAGCTACAAAAATTAATTTCGAGTAATTTACAAATTGAAAATAAAATTTTTATATAAAATGTCAGCTCCATTTGCTCGCTTGAGTTTCGTACAAATGCAAAATTTCTTTAGCCAGCGGCTGTCTTTTACTTTCAAAGGCATTCGCATTTGCTGACCGAAACGCAGCCACACTCATTCATGCATGTGAATACATTTGCAAAAATATATAAATCTTTGTATAAAAATAACACAATTTTGTTTAAATAACTATCAATATTAATCTTGCAGGTAATGAGGCGAATTTTAGGTGAATTTTTATTTGAAGCGAACAACCGCTGAATGTGGGCAGAGCCGCCATGCGTCTGGGTCTTTGCTTTCCTTTTGCTTGAGAAATGTTAGAAAATTTGTTTTTACACACAAATTGCAGAATTAAGTGCGCCCAGCGGCATATAAAAATGGCAAAAATGTATTTAAGCAAGATTTACAAGAAAATTATTAGCAAAACAAAGAAAAAAAAAACAAAGTAGCAGAGGAATTCCGTAAAATGTAAGAATTTTGCAATATTTATGCATTTGCGGCAATTGTCGCTTGAGTTTAAAAATAAAATTTAAATGTAAATTTGTGCATGCCTATATTTGTACATACGTATATATGTATATGCCTTTCTAAGCGCTTAGCTAAGTGTATATATTAGGACAGGTCGATTTAAAAATCGCCCATTCCTCTGTGAAAATCATATTCTAGGGATCAAAATAATAAACTTTGCCGAAGGAACCATACCTCTAAAACGAATTCTGATGTCCCCCAATTTGGGTCGAACGAAAAATCCCACTTTGACCCATTTAGAGTGCTCCAATCGAGTCCAAATGTATGACCGACCCACACTAACTTTGGACGGCCGATCCACCCATGCCAGTGACTCACCCCCTGGAACTCCCCTGGGGGGTTCCCCATATAATCATTTCAAAATATAACCATTTTTGGCCTTTACATGAGAAAAGAAACTAAAAAGTTCGACCTAAATTGGGGGACATCAGAATTCGTTTTAGAGATATGGTTCCTTCGGCAAAGTCTCTTATTTTGATCCCTAGAATATGATTTTCACAGAGCAATGGGCAATTTTTTTGCCTCCCCACAAATCGACCCGGCCTAGTGTATATATATGAATGTATGTATTACAAATTCTTAGCTTAGCAGACAATGCTTGGTTTGTTAATTGCATGCTTTGCTAATTTCTGTTTTAATTCTATTTGACTTTATTCGGTTTGCAGTCAGATAATACGTCAAATTAAACAAAAAAAAAAAAAAACAGAAACAGAAACGAAAAAAAGGAAAAAAATAGTAAAGAAATACACACACATGCCGAAACTATTGTGCTGGTATTTTATGTGAAACCCCAATTGGACACGGTCGAACTATTCAGGGAGTAGTCACAAGTCACTAATAATCAGAATTAGTGTCTAGGCTAACTGCTATCACTCACTGTTTTCGTTTAAGAAAACCTCTACTGAAGTTTTGCGGCGAATATTCCTATTCTTATTCCAACAGCAATAGACGCTGACAGATCTTCTGATACAACAACTATTTATCAAAAAATTACAACTGACAACATGAAAAAATGCATTAAAACTAAAATAAAGAAGATTTAGACGACTACTCACGAGGAGCTAAGCTCCTTTGGGATACCTGAGGGACGAATCGGAACGTTGGGCGATGAGCGGCAAGGAATCACTAAAACTGCTTCTCGACGCTCATTTACCGACGAATCCGATATCTAGCAGAACCAGCTTGGGCAGTACACTAACCTGTCTTCAGAATCGGGGCTGGGTGCTGGATGACCACCGCTTGGCTTGGGCCATTGGCTCCTTCGGGCCCTTCAAGTCGCCTGGTCCTGATGGCAACATACCTGCCCAACTGCAGAAATCTGCGTGAGTCGAGAAATGTCATCGTCGAAACATATTCAGAGGAAATTCTTTTAGGGAATTCTGCGGTGGTATTGAATCTCTAAGTGACACGGCGAAATTGGTTAGGATCCTGAAAAGGGATCCAACGGCAAAGTTGGGGTCACTTAGGAAATCTGATGGTTCCTTCACGGAGAAGCAAAGTAAGACACTCAGCTTGCTGATGAACTCTCGCTTTCCAGGTAATCAGCTAAGCATTGGCCGGCCACAGCCCTAAACGAAAGAGGCTGTTGTCAGAGCTGTTACACCTTCTTGGCATGACTGGTACATTGCCAGATCGGTGGTGAATGAAGCCGCCATTCGATTTGCCACCGAATCTTTTGGCGACTACAAGTCCCCCGGACCAGATGACATCTATCCTGCCACGCTGAAGGAAGACATAGAGGCCACAGACCTTAACGAAAGAGGTTGTTGTCAGAGCTGTTACACCTTCTCGGCGTGACTGGTACGTTGCCAGATCGGTGGCGAATGAAGCCGCCATTCGATTTGCCACCGAATCTTTTGGCGGCTACAAGTCCCCCCGGACCAGATGACATCTATCCTGCCACGCTGAAGGAAGACATAGAGGCCACAGACCTTAACGAAAGAGGTTGTTGTCAGAGCTGTTACACCTTCTCGGCGTGACTGGTACGTCGCCAGATCGGTGGCGAATGAAGCCGCCATTCGATTTGCCACCGAATCTTTTGGCGGCTACAAGTCCCCCGGACCAGATGAAATTTATCCTGCCACGCTGAAGGAAGATATAGAGTCCGTGACTGCAGCCCTAGAGAAAATCTTCACTGCATGCCTGGCGCTGGCTTATATACCACGCTCTTGGAGCATTGTGAGGGTCGCCTTCATCCCTAAGTTTGGGAGAGATGACTGCACCTGCACCAAAAGCTTCAGACCCATCAGCATGACCACTTTCATATGCGTCAGAAGTCTCTGAAGGTTCTCCCATGCATATCAAAGCGGAAAAGCCTGCGAGTCGGCACTGCAAAACCTTGTTGCTAGGATAGAGCAGGCCATCGACAAAAGGGACTACTCCATGGGCATATTTTTGGATATAGAGGGGGCTTTTGATAATGCCACTTTCGATAGTATGTGCAGTTCTGCCAGTAGGCATGGCGTAGACCGGATGCTAGTGAATTGGATTCGTTCAATGCTAGCCCAAAGAATCGTCACGGTGCGGGCGGAGTTGGATCTGCTGGTGTCATCCGGGGTTAATAGAGGCTGTCCCCAAGGTGCTGTGCTGTCTCCATTGCTTTGCTGCACGGTGATCGATTCTCTACACACCACCTTAAACGACTCGGGAGCCCCTCGCTTATGAACATCTGTAGAAAAGTGCAGACAACTCTGGATCTGATTGACACTTGGTGCTGTGCTAATGGACTATCGGCAAACCCCACCAAAACTGATATTGTCCTCTTTACCAGAAAGAGGAAGCTTGACGGACTTGTTTTGCCACGAAGTTACAAATCTAGCTATCCAAAAAAATGAAATATCTTCGAGTAATCCTCCTTTGGAAGTCACACGTTGAAACAAAGACATTCAAAGCACTGACAGCCTTCAGGCAGTGCAAAGGTGTCTTTGAGGTCTTTCTCCTAGCAAGATCCTATGGATCTACTTGGCTTTGATAATACCTATTATCACATATGCATCAGTGGTCTGGATGAGCAGACTCTCTCTCGTGGGAGTCAGGAGGACCTTATCGAGACTACAACGCACTTTGGCCATCTGTTGCACCGGAGCATTTCCGACTACTTCAGGCCCGACAATCGATGCTCTGGTTGGTCTACCACCACTTGATGCTTTCATCCAAGGAGAGGCCTTGAAGGCCATCTGCAGGCTGAAACACAATGGGAACTGGTACGGCCCCTGTCTGGCATAGGAAAACAGAGAAGGCATGGACTTCGATCCAACGATCCTCGCCATGTCCCTTGACTCCATGCCATCCAGAATCGTGCTTGATAGGAGATACAGTGTGGTGCTGCCAGAGGCTCAGTCGTGGTCAAACTCAGAAAATCAGCTCGAAAATGAGCTCGGCAAACACTGTTTTCGCATTTTCGCGGATGGCTCCAGGACCGAGCACGGCTCGGGCTCTGGGGTCTGCGTGGTATCCAGCGGGGCAAAACTGCACTTTGGTCTTGGAATGCATGCATCTGTGTTTCAGGCGGAGGTGTATGATGTTCAACAAACTATGAACTTTGTTGTGGAAAACAGATGGAGATCTTATATGTTATGTATGGTACATGTTTTTCTGTCATTTAAAAAAATCCTACTGACATTTTTTTTATTTTTTCTTTCATTAATAGTTGAGACAATGCTCCGTAATTCCTGAAGTTTTTATATTGGGATTCCCGTAAGTTTTCGAGTTATATTTATTTACGCACACCGAACCAGTTTTCAGAAAAATTTCTAACAATATCCAAAATAGCTGAATCACTTGAGAGGAAATCGCTTCTATAAGTTAAGAAGCTCACGAAAGCATTAGTAGTGGTGAGGCGCGTTGAAATATCTCGAAAATCATTCTTCCAAATGGAAAACGAAAACCCATTGCATTGGGACACTTTTCCATTTGCGCCAACAAAAGAATTGAAATCATCTAATTGAGTCCGACAAATGACGCAAGAGCAGCACTGCAATAGAAAGGCATAGATCATCAATTATTCCTCGTGGGCATATTTTACTTGCAATTTATTTGCGTTTTTCATTATTTTCGCTCTCCTCGGCGCGCACCACAGCTACCAAATTTTTCGTCTTCCTTCAATATGTCATTAAAATAGAATAGCAATAGCACGACATCATCTCCAAGTACTCTATAAGTTACACTCAATTCGTCTGCGTGGCGAGAGCGGACGGTGTGTGGTACGGCGTGCGGTAATTGAAGCGTAGTGCAGCAGAACCAAGCAGCAGTGCAGGGCAATGAATTTAATTAATGTGAAAATTTGCACAGACTTGCGGCTATTTTTAAGTTTGATCAACTTGGATGCTGGCCGCCAGTGCTGCAGCAATGATAGCAAAACAAGAAAAAGCAACAACAAGCACAACAGCAACAACAAGCACAATCACAAGCGGCAACTGCTGCTAAAGTGGAGCGAATTGAGCAGCTCCTGGGCAAGATTTGTAGGAAAAATGGGCTCGCACCAAAAAAGTACAAGTTTGTTGCACAAACTAGAATTGTTTTTGTTTATTTTTTGCTTAGGTATATGTGTATATGTGTGCATGTGTTTGATGCCTGTGTATGCACGTATTCTATGGCTGCCTATAGCTGCGCAGCAAAGTTGAGCGGGCCTGGGCAATGGCAATTATTCGTGAATTAGGGCACGCGGCAATGGCTAAACTCAGCGCCGGAAGGGCCAACACGCCGTTTTTTGCTGCCACCTCACCTGCACCCTTAAAGGTGACGAGTTAAATTAAGTGTAACTTGACTAAGCGAATTAAGTTATTGCTGCTTTTTTGTGGTTATTTAATTGCAAATGTTTGTTTTTATGCACACACGCACACACACAAACAAACAATTTAGTGTCGAGTTCATTAATTTAATGGCATTACGCATTTGTATGCAATTATTTAAATTTAATTACAAATGCATTCTAAACAATTTCTTTGATACCTGCACGTGCTTGTGTGCAAAAACTTGTGTATTTGTTTGTGTGATTCTTTTTTTTTTTATTTATACAGCAAAATAATGGATTTCAAATGCATTCAAAAGCCGTTTGTTCAACTTTGTTCTAAAGTGCAGAATGTTAGCCAAAGTCATGTCAATATTTATGAATGCCATTCTGCTCAGTTATTTGCGGTAAAATATGTTCGTATGTATGTATGTATGCATTTTAGCACGTGCATGTGTGTGTGTTGCGCATTTGAAAATCACTTCACTTTTAATTAAATAAATACAGCTCAATATTATTTCAATGTACTTTTTCATATTTACACTTAATTGTGTGCACTTGCTCCCTGTTGTTGTTGTTGTTATTTAGTTTGTTTAAAACGACATCATATTAAGAGTTGGACTACTGTATCGCTTCTGAACTATTAAGCTATGCCGATGATGGTCAGAGGAAGCAGTGATTAAGAGGAAGCAGTGCTTCAGAGGAAGCAGTGATTCGCAGTGGACGAAGCTACAGACCTGCCAAAACACTGCCATAAGTACTGCGACAGGATGTCTTGTGATTTCCCCAATACAACATCTACATGACGAGGTTCATATGCTACCTGTGAAGGAGCATAATAAACTGCTCAGCAAGCAGTTCCTGCTAGAGTGCTAGCACAGGTCACACCCCTGCAGACACCTGCTGGAGCCTGAGTCACCTCCCCGGCATGTCAGAAGCACCTCCTTAATTACGCGGAAGAGATCCAGGACAAAACAGACCGAAAATTACTGGATTCGGACAGTATACAGACAGACAATTAACGACATTCATCAGGAGAGTCTTACCACCTTCTTAAGCTCACGATCTCCGAATGCCGTCATCGGAGTTCAACCACCACCCATTGCAGACGATGGGGTCCCCGGGAGTCTCGCGTAACCTTGGTACAATTAGGTTTTAGATACTGTAGCATTTTAAAGTCCTACCTATCCAGAAACGACCCCGACATACTAAACATATGTCCGGCATGTGAAGGCACCCCGCACGACACTAACCAAATTTTAACATGCCCCATCAAATCCACTCATCTAACAGCCCTCTACCTCTGGACCCAACCTGTCGAAACAGCAAGTTTCCTGGGCCTACCGTTAGATGACCTAGACGAAGACGGCCGGTGCTTACACTACACTGATAATCCAAAGTTGCGGCTACAACAACAACAACAACCCCATACAAACACAACTTATTTCTTCGGTTAGATTGCACTAAAGAAATCTGTATATGCAGTCTATCAAATAGAAGCGTGACGCAAAATTCAAACTTAGAGTTTGGGTATAAAAAACTGTAAATGCTTCATTAACTTCATCAAAATCAGACTATATATACAAAATGTTCTGAATGACGCGACTCCTAGCGGATTAAAATATAGCCTATATCCATACCATTTACCAAAGAAATATACTGCTCAAATTTGGATGCAGTGCGTTTGGTCTTTTATGAGCTAACTTTTAACAACTCTTTAACGGCTACAGTTTTATAAACTCTCACAATCACTTTTCTTCTTCTTCATTAGCGTGATAGCCGCTTGCACGATTTTGGTAGAGTTTAACAAAGCGCGCTAGTCGTTTCTTTCTCATGCTAACCGGCGCCAGTCGGATACACCAAATGAGGCCAAGTCCTTCTCCTCCTGATTTTCCAACGCAAAAGAGGCCTTCCTCTTCCTCTGCTACCACCTGCTGGCACCGCATCGAATACTTTCAGAACCGCAACGTTTGTATCCATTCAGACGACATGACCCAGCCAGCGTAGCCGCTGGATCCTTATTCGCTGCGTTATGTTCATGTCGTCCTAAAGCTCATGCAAAATATTACTAAATATCAATATAAATAAATTAATATATCACCATTTAAGTCATACTGCCACTATTTTGTACAAAAGCTTCCTTATTCTGGTAGCTCTAATAAATCATCTGTAAAATATTTGCATATCTTCACTTAACAAATAAGTAAAATATTTTTTTTTTATAAACTGGCAAGGCCATCATGTGAGTGTTAGACTGCCATCAATAGAAACACGACTGTAATTGTAAGTATATAATCAATTGTAAACATTATTCCATTATATTTCCAATATGTATTTAAATTTGCATGTCCACTGCAAACACATGAATATATTTTAAAATATACGTGAATTGGATAAGTAAATGTTTGCATAATGCGAAGTCAGTAAAGTGCTAGGTGCGTATTGCTTCATAAGTCGTAAGAAAAAAAAAACTCGCAGCGAAGAATATCAGTATTATGGCATCAGATTTAAAAAGGTAGTAATAAAGTGAAACCGAATAACAGCAATAATAGCAAGTCGGCTTCTGGAGGTTCAGCATAAGTCGAAGGCTTTGTCATAAGTATGTCGTAACGAATTTATTGTGCCCATGTGTATCTACATATATTGTTTTATAGGCGGTAAGCAAGAAATTCATAACGAGGAATATTAGCACGAAGAAGCACTACATAGTAAAATTTCAGAAAATCAAAGCTGGCAAAAGAACTCTAAAAGCAATATAACAAAATTATAGCGGTTACTAGAAGTTTATCATACGCCCAGGTGGCCATGCTGTGTGTACAGAGAACAATCGATGATCGGCTTCGGCTATTATTATTATTATTAGTTGCCATCTTTGGGCGCATAGTGCCCAGAGAACGTTAATGTATAGAGAAGTCTCACGGACTACGAATAGTGCGAATTGTCAAAAATGAAGTGAAATGGCGAAGACTTTTTCATCTCGCCAAACTCGACAGCGGGGAAGTACTTAACAGAGCTGATTACAGTGGATTCTGTATAAGTGCATTGGCGCTACACAGTTTTTGGCTTCTGTATGAAATCAAATTGCCGACGGCATTTGAATAAATATGCATTCACTCCCTCCTTTGGCAAACGAAATTTTATTCAATTTACATTTTATTATAGAAAATAATATATGTATGCATTTTTTAGATAGTATGAGACTTTGAAATTGACATTGAATTGACAT